>WOXC01007636.1:0-540554 GCA_011680675.1 Gymnobelideus leadbeateri | reverse complement strand
AATCATTTTCCCCCATTATTCCCCTACCCAACCTCCCAGAATAGTAGTCCCACAAGATATCGCTTCCTCCAATATGCTCTCTCCCATACCTTCTCCCATGCCCCCATCGACTTTTCCATTAGAGGAAGATGAATCTTTGTGTCCCAATGCCTGCACATCTTATATCCCAATTATAGGCAAAAGAGTATTAATAATAGTATTTATATATATATTTGAAACATTTAATGTTACGACCTCGAATTTCAGATCCATTTCCTTCCTCCCTTGTCACCCATTCCTTCTTGGGATATAAGTAATTCAGTATATGTTGTACATGTCTAGCTATGCAAAACATTATCATGGTAAATATATTGTACAAGGCTGCTTATAATTCCCTCCCACTCATCCCACCCCCCACCTGGTCCATTCCCTACATGATCCTGTCCCTCTTCTATAGTGGGTACTTCCAACCTCCCCTCACCCCAAGGATGCCCTCCCATCCATCATCCCTCCTCTCATCCCCCTTCCCCCTATCCTGCTGCAGGTTGAGATATCCCATTTAGTATGTATGTCATTTTCTCCCTGAACCAAATTCAATGTGAATGTGGTTTTGCCTTTTTAGCCTTCCTTATTCTCCCCCTCCTTTGCACCCACTTCCCCTACATGAGATAGTTTACCCTACCATGTCTCTCCCCATCTCCTCTTGCCACTTTCCTCTCTCACCTCATAATTTCATCCCTTGAGTACTCTCCCTTCCCAACAAATTCAACCTATGCCCTCTATCCATAACATGTAACCATATACACACACATTCACATATGTATTCATATGACCACACCCCCTTCTTCCATTATTTTCATAGTGAGAAAGATATCATCAGTCACAGATATTGCTTTTCCATATAGGAATGTAAGTAGTTCAACTTTGATAAGTTCCTTTTGATTTCTTTTCCCTGATTACCTTCTCAGGCATCTCTTCCTTCTTGTGTCTGGATGTCAAATTTTCTATTCAATTCTGGTTTTTTCCTCAAGAATGCTTGAAAGTCCTCTATTCCACTGAATGACCATATTTTCCCCTGAAACAAAATACTCAGTTTTGCTGGGTAGGTGACCCTTGGGTTCATTCCCAGTTCTTTTGCCCTCTGGAATATCATATTCCATGCCCTTCTATCCCTCAGTGTAGAAGCTGCCAGGTCCTGGGCTATTCTGATTGTGTTTCCACAATATTGAAATTGTTTCTTCCTGGCGGCTTGTAGTATTTTCTCCTTGATCTGGGGATTCTGGAACCTGGCTATAATATTCCTGGGAGTTTTCTTTTTGGGATCTTTTTCAGGAGGTGATCGGCAGATTCTTTCAACCTCTATTTTGCCCTCTGGATCTAAAACATCAGGGCAGTTTTCCTTGAGAATTTCTTGAAGGGTGATTTCTAGGTTCTTTCCTTGATCATGGCTTTCAGGTAGTCCAATAATTTTTAAATTGTCTCTCCTGGATCTATTCTCAGGTCAGTGGTTTTTCCCATGAGATATTTCACATTGCCTTCTAATCTTTCGTTTGTTTGGATCTGCTTAACAGCATCTTGATTTCTCATAAAGTCACTAGCTTCCATTTGCTCCAGTCTAACTCTGAAGGAATGAATCTCCTCAGTGAACTTTTGAGATTCTTTTTGCATCTGGCAAATTCGACTTTTTAAGGCATTATTCTCCTCATTGCCCTTTTGGGCCTCCTTTGCCATTTGAGCTAGTCTATTTTTTAAGGTGTTGTTTTCCTCAGTCAGGCTGTTGACCCTCATTTCATACTTTTCCTGCATCCTTCTCATTTCTCTTTCTAATTTTTCCTCCACTTCTCTTATTTGATTTTTAAAGTCCTTCTTAAGGTCCTCTATGGCCTGCAACCCACTCATGTTTTCCCCTGGGGCTTTTGGAGCAGGACTTCTGACCTCACAGTCCTTTTCCCGCTCTATGCCCCCAAAATAGGAGTCTAGGGTTGCATTTTTCTGTTTCCTTTGCCTTGGCATGTTGCCACTTAATTGCTTGACTTTTGGGCTTGTTGCCACACTATGGCTTTAAGGCCAGCTAGAGGAATTTTCGTCCCGAACGTGTGGGGGGCAACTTCCGTTTCTGGCAAGCTGTAAACCCACCCACAACTTCCACCCTAGATCACAATCCAGATCCAGGGAGGTTAAAGCAAGAGCGATTACCCCCCAAGACTGATCGCTGGATCTCCCCACGATTTGTAGGCTGGGAGCCGGAAGTGCCTATGAAAACTACAAAATGGCGTGTCTCCTCAGCGGCTTCTAGCCCCCAGGGGAGGGAGCTGACGCATTCCCCAAATACAGGTCCCAAAGTCCATAGGACACTAACCTCTTACTTTGTCCTAGGCAAGTCTATGTTGATAATTCTGGAGTCTCCTGGTGTTCTGGGGTTCCTCCAGCTGGCTGCTGGCCCTGCCGCCCTGGGGCTAAAACCTCGGCTCACGTGGACCTAGGCTCGGCTGGGCTCGGCTCCTGCGCTCTGCGCTCTGCGCGCTGCCGGCTCCCAGACCGCTGCGCTGGTCCTTCCTGCAGGGCTCCTGGGCTGTCCTCAGCGGGAGGTTAGCTTTTCTGTGTCGTTCTGTGGGTGCTGGGGCTCCAGAAGTTGTTCAGAGTCCTTTTTTACATAGTTTGTGGAGAATCTGGGGGCAGAGAGGCTTGGATGAGCTGTTTCTACTCCGCCATCTTGGCTCCGCCCCCTGACCTTGGCTTTTTAAAACCTGTCCCTCTTCTATAGTGGGTACTTCCAACCTCCCCTCCCCCCAAGGATGCCCTCCCATCTATCATCCCTTCTCTCATCCCCCTTCACCCTATTCTGCTGTACGTTGAGGTATCCCATTTAGTATGTATGCCATTCTCTCCCTGAACCAAGTTCAATGAGAATGTGGTTTTGAGTTTTTGCCTTTTTATGCTTCCCCTCCCTTGCAACCACTTCCCCTTGCTTACTCTACATGAGAATATTTACCCTACCCTGTCTCTCCCTATCTCCTCTTGCCACTTTCCTTTCTTACCACTTAACTTCACCCCTTAAGTATCATCCCTTCCCACCAAATTCAATCTGTGCCCCTATCCATGTATAACTGTAAACATATAAACACACATTCACGTATGTATTCATATGTCCATACAACCTTCTTCCATTATTTTCATAGTGAGAAAGATTTCATCAGTCACAATTATTGCTTTTCCATATAGGAATGTAAATAGTTCAACTTTGATAAGTTCCTTCTGATTTCTTTTCCCTGATTACCTTCTCAGGCATCTCTTGCTTCTTGTGTCTGGATGTCAAATTTTTTATTCAATTCTGTTTTTTTTTTTTCCTCAAGAATGCTTGAAATTCCTCTATTCCACTGAATGAACATATTTTCCCCTGAAACAAAATACTCAGTTTTGCTGGGGAGGTGTCCCTTGGGTTCATTCCCAGCTCTTTTGCCCTCTGGAATATCATATTCCATGCCCTTCAGTCCCTCAGTGTAGAAACTGCCAGGTCCTGTGCTATTCTGATTGTGTTTCCACAATATTGAAATTGTTTCTTCCTGGCTGCTTGGAGTATTTTCTCCTTGATCTGTGGGTTTTGGAACCTGGCTATAATACTCCTGGGAGTTTTCTTTTTGGGATCTTTTTCAGGAGGTGATCAGTGGATTCTTTCAACCTCTATTTTGCCCTCTGGATCTAAAACATCGGGACAATTTTCCTTAAGAATTTTTTGAAGGGTGATTTCTAGGTTCTTTCTTTGATCATGGCTTTCAGGTAGTCCAATATTTTTTAAATTGTCTCTCCTGGATCCATTTTCCAGGTCAGTGGTTTTTCCCATGAGATAGTTCACATTGCCTTCTAATCATTCATTTGTTTGGATCTGCTTAACAGCATCTTTATTTGTCATAAAGTCATTAGCTTCCATTTGCTCCAGTCTAACTCTGAAGGAATGAATCTCCTCAGTGAACTTTTGAGATTCTTTTTGCATCTGGCAAATTCGACTTTTTAAGGCATTCTTCTCCTCATTGCCCTTTTGGGGCTCCTTTGCCATTTGAGTTAGTTTATTTTTTAAGGTGTTGTTTTCCTCAGTCAGGCTGTTGACCCTCATTTCATACTTTTCCTACATCCTTCTCATTTCTCTTTCCAATTTTTCCTCCACTTCTCTTATTTGATTTTTAAAGTCCTTCTTAAGGTACTCTATGTCCTGCAACCTGCTCATGTTTTCACCTGGGGCTTTTGGAGAAGGACTTCTGACCTCACAGTCCTCTTCCCCTATGCTTTGATCGTTTTTGCCCCCAAAATAGGAGTCTAGGGTTGCATTTTTCTGTTTAATTTGTTTCCTTTCCCTTGACATGTTGTCACTTAATTAATTGACTTTTGGGCTTGTTGCCACACTATGGCTTTGTGGCCAGATAGGGGAATTTTCATCAGGACGTGTTGGGGGGCAACTTCTGTTTCTGGAAAGCTGGAAACTCACCCACGACCTCCACCCCATATCACAATCCAGATCCAGAGAGGTTAAAGCAAGACTGATTACCCCCCAAACCTCATCACTGGATCTCCCTACAGTTTGCAGGCCAGGAGCTGGAGCTGTCTCTGAAAAACTACAAAATGGCGTGTCTCCTCAGCTGCTTCTAGCCCCCAGGGGAGGAAGCCAATGAGCTCACCAAATACTGGTCCCAAGGTCCACAGGACACTAACTCTCACTTTGTCCTAGGCATGTCAATGTTGATAATTCTGGAATCGCCACAGCTACTGGTGTTCTGGGGTCACTCCATCCAGCTGCTTGCCCTGCCGCCCTGGGGCTAAAACCACAACTCAGGCGCTTGGCTGTGCTCAGCTCCCCGCGCTCTGCATGCTGTGCTGCTGGCTCCCAGACTGCTGTGTTGGTCCTTCCTGCAGGGCTGCTGGGCTGTCTTCAGTGGGAGGTTAGCTTCTCTGTGTTATTTTGTGGGTGCTGGGGCTCCAGAAGTTGTTCAGAGTCCCCTTTTACATAGTTTGGAGGTAATCTGGGAGCAGAGTGGTTTGGAAGCGCTCTTTCTACTCCGCCATCTTCCTTTTGAGCCCTTTGACATGGTAGAACTCTGCTTCCAGAAAGAATAGCTTTGTCCCAAATTGCTAGAGTTTTCGCAAATCTTGTCAGAGGTTTGAGGAAGGTGCCCTCATTACAGACACCACACTGGCAAACTGGCATTTCTTACCCCCAGGACCACCACCCAAGAAAGTGACCCCAATCCAAGCAGGTCAAAACAAGTGTGATTACTCTTGGAATGGTCACTTGACCCCCTTGTGATCAGTAGGCTAGGACCTCCTGAGCTCATGAAGTAGATGCTGCAGCCACTGTGACTCTACCACCTCTTGCCTTGGTGGCAGGGCCTGGACTGTTCACTTTCTTTCTGACAGAGTTTTCTATTGACTTTTTACTTTCTTTTCAGCGTTTATGCGTTGAAAAAACTGCCACAGCTGCTGGTGATCCACTCTCCTGAATTCTGCTCTGGCTGACGCTGCCTCACTGGGGCCAAAACCATATGACTCATGGGAGACTGTGTTCACAGTGTGCTGTGATGAACCCTTCCTGTTTGCCCTGCCAGGCTGCCTTCAGTGGGAGATGCTTCTCTCTGTCACTTTGTGACTTATGTAGCTCTAAAATTGCTCCAGGTTTTTCCAAAGTCCACCTGCTCATATTTTCTTATACTACATTCATATATTACAACTTGTTTAGCCATTTTCTAATTAGCGGGCATTCCCTCCATTTCCAATTCTTGGCCGCCACAAAAAGAGCTCCTATACATTTGTACATCAGTGTCTTCTTTTACCTTTTTAATCATATCTCTACAACACAGACCTAATAGTGGCATTGCTAAGTCAAAGGGTATACTCCATATGTATGCACCATATATATACCTAAGTCACTCTCCAGAATGTTTGTATCAGTTTACAACTTCACTAAAAATGCATTTTTTCTCAGTTAGGCAATCTGATAGGTGAGTTGTGGTACCTCAGAGTTATTTTAATTTGCATTTCTCTAATTAATAGAGATTTAGAACATTTTTTTTTAAATAGCTATTGATAGCTTTAATATTTCCATCTGAAACCTACCAGTTCATATCCTCTGACCATTTATCAATTGGGGAATGGCTTGTATTCTAATAAATTTTATTCAGTTCTCTTTATTTGAGAAACGAGGCCTTTACCATAGGTAGTTGTTTTAAAAACTGTTTCCCAGCTTTATATTTCCCTTCTAATATTTTTGAATTGACTTTATTTTAGGAAACACTTTTCAATATGATTTAATCAAAATTATTCATTTGGTGTTTTATAATGTTCCCTATCTCTTGTTTGGCTATAATTTCTTCCCTTCTCCGTAATTGTGACAGGTAAACTATTCCATGTTCTCCTAGTTTACCAGTGGTATCAGCCTTTATACCTAAATTACATACCTATTTGACTTTATCTTGCATATGCTGACTCCATAAAATCCCTAAGAAAAAATCTCCAGGGCCAAATGGATTTACAAGTGAATTCTACCAAAGATTTAAGAAACAATTAATTCATATGCTATATAAGCTAGTTGGGTGAAGGAGTTCTATAAAATTGATTTTAGTGACACAAATATAGTGATGATAATGAAACCAGGAAGATCCAAAAGAGAGAAAAATATATTTAACTAATTTCCCTAATGAATATTGATGCAAAAAATTAAATAGAATATTCACAAAGAGTTTATAGCAATTTATCATCAGGATAATATATATGACTAGGTGGCGTTTATATCAGGAATTCAAAGATGATTTAATATTAGTAAAAAAGAACTGTTAGAATATTTTAGGATGCCTGTAGCAAAACAGACAGAAATCATATGATTGTCTCAGTAGATGAAAAAAAAAAGGTTCTGACAAACTACAGCACCCATTTCTATTTAAAACACTCGAGAAAATCGTGGAACTTTCATTGAAGTGATAAGTACTATATAATTAAAACTATCAGCAAGCCTTATGTGTAATGGAGATAAGATAGAAGCCTTATCAATACAACTAAAGAATAGGACTCTGGGGAGATGATGGAGTATGTCAAAAATTCCACATCTCTCCAGTCAGATTGGCTAAGATGACAAAACAGGAAAACGACAAATGCTGGAGAAGATGTGGGCAAATTGTAACACTAATGCATTGCTGGTGGAGTTATCCAACCAACTTATCCAACCATTCTGGAGAGCAATCTGGAATTATGCCCAAAGGGCTACAAATAATTTCATACCTTTTGACCCAGCAATAACACTTCTAGGGTTATATCCCAAAGAGCTCATAGAAGAGGGAGGAAGACCCATATGTACAAAAATATTTATAGCAGCTCTTTTCGTGGTTTCAAAGAATTAGAAATTAAAGGGGTGCCCATCAATTGGGGAATGGCTATACAAGTTGTGGTATATGCATGTAATGGAATATTATTGTGCTATAAGAAAAGAGGAGGAGACGGTTTTCATATTTACCTGAATAGGCTTAGACAAACTGATGCTGAGTGAGAAGAGTAGAACCAGAAGAAATTTGTATACAATCGCAGACACAACATATGTGTGATGATCAACTATGACAGACTGGACTCTTCTCAGCAATGCTGCAATTTGTAACTATACCTAAAGGGCAATAAAACTATATTTATACTTTGACATGGCAATACCACTACTGGGTTCCTATCTCAAGAGAGAAAAACATGAAAGGGATATATATATATATATATATATATATATATATATATATATATATGCAAAAAAATATTTACTGTACCTCTTTCTTTGGTGCAAAGACTTTGGAATTGAGGAGATGCCCATCAAATGGGGAATGACTAAACAAGTTATGCTATGTGATTGTGATGTAATACTACTGTCTTATGAAAAATAATGGGTGGGACCCCTTAGAAAATCCTAGAGAAACTCACATGAGCTTATTCAAAGTGAATTACACTACCTACAAAGTAACAGCAATGTGGTAAGTTTATGTGAATGACAACTAATCTTAGCAATACAATAATCCAAGACAACTCTGAGGGACTTAAAATGAAAAAAAAAAAAATGCTACCCTTCCCAAGCAAAGAACTAATGGTGTCTGAATTCTTATTAAAGCAACCATTTTTTGCTTTCCATAATTTTCTTCAGCACTTTTTTGTCTATCTTTTCCTTATTTCAAATGCTTTATTAACTTCTGGTTTACATCATTCCTTTCCGACAGATTTTAAGTTACAATTTTTTCCCCATTTCCCCCTACCCACCACCCCAGAATACCAGTTCCACAGGATATCCCCTCATAAAATCTGCTCTCTGTCATATAATCTCCCATACCCCCTTCGACTTTTCCAGTAGGGCAAGGTAAATTTCTGTGCCCAAATGCCTGTATATCTTATTTCCCAATTATATGTAAGATAGTAATTAATAATAGTATTTATATATTTTAATATTTGTATTGATTTGATTTTAATATTTATATTGATTTTAATATTTAATATTTATAATTATTTTCTTTTAAAACTTTGAATTCCAGATTCATTCCTTTCCTCCCTAGTCACCCACTCTTACTGGGAAGACAAGCCATTCAGTATATGTTGTACATGTATAGTTATGCAAAACATTACCATAGTAGATATATTGTAAAATATTGACTATACTTCCCTTCCTCCTATCCCACCTCCGAATTGTTCTATTCTCTACTTTGATCCTGTCCCTTTTCTTTTATTTATTTATTTATTTATTTTTTTAAAGCAATTGGGGTTAAATAACTTGCTCAAGGTTACAAGGCTAGTCATTTTGATTTATGCGTGGGTGCTCATTTTCTGAGGCCGGATCTGATCTCGGGTCATCCAAACTCCGAGGCCGGCGCTCTTACTCACTTCGCCACCTAGCCGTCCCTTTAGGGCAATTGGGGTTAAGTAACTTGCCCAAGGTTACACGGCTAGGTTTTTGTTTGTGCGGATTAGGTGTCAGAGGCCGGCTCGGAACTCAGGTCCTTCTGATTCCAGGGCCGGCGCTCTATTCTCTGCGCCACCTAGCCGCCCCAGATCCTGTCCCTTTTCAAAAGTGGGTGCTTCCAACTTCCCTCCCCCCACCTGCCATCCCTTCCATCATCCCTCCTCTCACCCCCTTCCCCCCTACTCTCCTGTAGGGTGAGATATCCTTTGTAGTATGTTTGTCATTTTCTCCCTGATCCAAATTCAATGAGAATAAGATTTTGCCTTTTGCCTTCCTGTTCTTCCCCTCCATTTTTCCTTGCCTCTTCTTTATGAGATAGTTTACCCCATTCCGTCTTTCTCCATCTTCTCTCATTATATTCCTTGCTCCCCTCTTAATTTCACCTTTTATGTATCATCCCTTCCTATTGAATTCGACCTGTGCCTTCTATCTATGCATACCTGTAAACATATATACAGACATTCACATATGTTTTCATATGCCCATATACCCTTCTTCAACTATTTTCATACTGAGAAAAGTTTCATCACAATTGTTGTTTTCCATATGTATATGTGTATATATATATATATATATATATATATATATATATATATATATATATATATTTGAAACATTTAATTTTCAACCTTGGAATTTCAGATTCATTCCCTTCCTCCCTTGTCACCCACTCCCTTGGGAAGATGAGTAATTCAGTATGTGTTATACATGTATAGCTATGCAAAACATTACCATAGTAGATATAATGTAAAAGACTGCTTATATTTCCCTCCCAACCATCCCACCGCCCACCTGGTACATTCCTTGCTTTGATCCTGTCCCTCTTCTACAGTGGGTACTTCCAACCTCCCCTCCACCCAAGGATGCCCTCACATCCATCATCCCTCCTCTCATCCCCCTTCCCCCTATTCTGCTGTACGTTGAGGTATCCCATTTAGTATGTATGTCATTCTCTTCCTGAACTAAATTCAATGAGAATGTGGTTTTGAGTTTTTGCCTTTTTATGCTTCCCCTCCCTTGCAACCACTTCCCCTTGCTTATTCTACATGAGAATATTTACCCTACCCTGTCTCTCCCTATCTCCTCTTGCCACTTTCCTTTCTCACCTCTTAACTTCACCCCTTAAGTATCATCTCTTCCCACCAAATTCAATCTGTGCCCTCTATCCATGTATACCTGTAAACATATATACACAAATTCACATATGTATTCATATGCCCATATACCCTTCTTCAATTATTTTCATAATTGAAATGCCACAGCTGCTGGTGTTCTGGAGTCCCTCCAGCAGGTTGCTGGTCCAGCTGCCCTTGGGTTAAAACCTCCAACTCACAGGGTCCTGGGCTCTGCTCCCAGACTGCTGTGCTGGCTGCTCCCTGCCAGGCTGCTGGGCTCTTCTCAGTGGGAGGTTAGCTTCTCTGTGTCATTTTTTGGGTTCTGTAGCTCCAGAGTTCTTTCAGAGTCCACTTTTAAATAAATTTGAAATGGTGTGTACCAGAGTCCCATGGAAGTGTTGTTATTAGTTTGCCATCTTGACTCTGCCCCCTTTGTCTATCTTATCTATCATAACATGATTTTTGTAGAAATAACGTTGCATGCATTACCTGTCTCAAACTGATTGCTTTCACAAGGGAAGGGGAGAGGGAGGGGCAGGAGGTGGGAGGAGGGAAGAGAATTTGGAACTCAAAGTTTTTAAAATGTATTTTCAGAATTCTTATTACATATCACTGGGGAACATGTAATGCTGAAAAAAAATGTAAATTACTCAGTGTCAAAAGAAATATAATAAGATATTCCTTTGCTTTTTAATTTCTTTATGATCTACACAGAATCACCTTTTGAGCTTTATGTGTACTTTCTGTACCTCCTTTTCCATTTGGTCATTTCTCTTTTTTAAGGAGTGCTTTTCTTCTGTGCATTATTGTATCTCCTTTCCTATTTTGCCATTTCTACTTTTTATGGCATCTCTTTTTTCTTTTTTCCAAGGTGTTGACTCTTTTTATTTAAATGATCCTCTTGTATCACTCTCATTTCTTTTCTATACTTTCTTCTACCTGATTATTTAATTTTTAATATCCCTTTTGAGCCCTTCTAGGAGGACTTTTAGGTCTTGCAACAAATTCATATTTCTCTTCAACATTTTGCATGTAATCTTTTTGATATTATTTTCCTCTAAGCTTGTTTTGCTATTTCCTGTTATAGTAGCTTTCTATGGTCAGGACTTATTTTGGTTTTGCTTTGCTTTGTTTTTTGCTTATTTTCCAGTCTATTCAATGACTTTCAAAGTTATACTCTGCTCCTAGGGTACAGGGAAGACTGTCCCAAGTTTTTTCACTGGGGTATGCAGGGCCCTCGTCATTAGCTTTCTAGGGCCTTTTAATATTAATAGAATAAGAAGTTCCCTGCACATTAATAAGCCTATGTCACATGCTTTGGCCCACCTCATAGCTGTGATGCAGCCTGAGTAACATGGAGTCTGAGTAATATGTAGGCTGAGTCACATGGAGCCCAGAGTTTGAGAGGAGATTGCCTAAGAGCAGGAAAAGCAGAGTAGAGGGCAGAGGGAGGAATTTGCTTAGGAGAACATTTTTGTGGGTACTTCAGACAGAAAGAATGTTTACAATGTCATTGCTCCCTAAATTTGTAATGAGTACCTTGCTAGCTCTTTCTTTTACATATCCTAATAGTGATGTTTCAAATAAATATTTTGGTTTTGCTTCTGAGAAATAGAGTTTATTATTATTTTGTGAATCTACCCTGGAAATGCGTATACATATTCATAGAAGCTTTTGTGGGTATTGCATTGTTGTTACAGGCCTCCTGGGCTGGCAGCTTGCCAACTGTACTGGGGTAACCTGACCTAATCATCTGTCATATCAGGGGTTCCAGGGCTGTCAATTTGCCTGCTATGGTGGGGCAGGAGGCCTCACTGCTACTCTGATGATCCAGGACTGGAGAACTTAGTTGCTGATCTGTGCACTAATAGCCTTCCATAGGCTTGCCTGGACACTACCTGCACTAGGCTGCAAACTTTTTGCCCAATATAAACAGATCATTCCTTCAGTCCCTCCAAGTAATCTTGAGCTAGAAAAATCGCCCCCCCCCCAAGTTTCTTTTTCTTTTAAGATAATTCATTTAAAATTATTTCAAGGGATACTGGGGAAAGAGAGCTCTGGCAAATTCCTCATTTTTCTCTGCCATCTTGGTTCCACTTCCCAACTGTGTTAGTATTTTAATTAAAGCTTTAGAATCATAGCATGTTGAGGATGATTTTTTAAAATTTACTTTCTTTGTCATTGTTTCCATATTTCAAAATATAGGCTAACTTGGAAGTCTCCTACATAAAAGAAAAGATAAAGTAAAGGTTTTTTAAACAATCAGAATTTGAATTATGATTAACCAGGTAAATTTGTTGAAATTGCATTTTTCTTTAAATCTCTTTCACTAATATATTCTTAGAAATTTTATGCCACATTTATTTTGAATGCTAACAAATTTAAAGATATTGATTATGTATTTATATATCTAGGAAATGATGTTTTAAGCATGAAGAAAATACTCCTTTGAAAGGGGATGAAATAGCAAATAAATTCATTGAAAATAGTTAAGTTGTTTCACATTGTGTGGCTGCAACAATAGTTACTAATTTTCTAGTTTGTGAAAGATTGTTTTATAATCATGTACTCAAAGTTATTGTCTACATTTTATTATAAAAACATATACCTTTGTTAAAATTTGTTTTTCCCCAAAGGATTTCCTTTAGAAAACATTATCAAGGAGGACTATTTTGTAAGAAAACATTCACATGAAATATTAAGACATCTTTATTTATTCACTTACCATAGAAATGGCCTTTTTATTATTTAATTGATGTCCTCTGACCCAGATGAGAGAAATGAGAGAAGTGAAAGAAGTGAAACATATTTCACTAGTGAAATCATAGGGTCTCTCTCTCTCTCTCTCTCTCTCTCTCTCTCTCTCTCTCTCTCTGTCTCTCTCTCTCTCTCTCCTGCCTTTTCAATTAGCTGTGTTTTATGTATAGTTAGAAAACAAAAAACAGGAATAGGTTGAGTTGTTTAAAATTGATAATGTACTTTTTTTCTTATGTAATCATTACCAAAGTGACTCCAAAGATCATCAAAATGATGATGTAGACATCTTAAATGAGACTTACAGTAATCCTCACTTTAAATCACATTAATGGTCTGTATATATGGAACCAAATGGCTTAATATTACTTTTTATTAATCTCAAAGTTATCTTTTGAAAATCATGGAGAGTACGTTGTTGAACTCAATATTTAGAGGGGTTAGTGCATTGGGAGAAAAAAAATTGTGTAATTCATGTGCATGGCTCATCAAGTTGATGCTTTTTTGAAGTTATTTTAAACATTTTCTTCATTGATGCTTAATTTTGTTGCCATACATTGTTTAATATTCAACTTTTGCTTGAATTATATATGAAATTTAACATTCAAGAAAAATAAGGGTTGAAGAATTGTATATGTGTAATATTTATACTCAAGTATTTCTTACAAAGAAAGATAATGATAATATTGGTGGTAATAACCAATTTAAGAATAATGAAAATAACAATAATTAATTTTTGTATTCTGCCTTAATATTTTCAAGGCATTTTATCACATTTTATTTTTAAAAAACAATCATCAGAGTTAGGTTCTATTATTATTATTATTTTACCCATGGAAAAAAAATGGAATTAGACAGAGTTTACTTATTTATTTATTTATTCATTTATTTTGCTTATAGGGACAAGATTTGAGCTGCTTTGGTTACTTCTGTCTTCCAGCTCCAAGAGAGATGATACCAGCCCTACTTTAGTTTGCTTAAAAAAAGAACTCTGGGAAGAAGGAGTTGTGAGAAGAGCTGCCAATCTCCATATTCTCTGTATGATTGGATTGCTACATTAGAAACTTATGGCAACTTCACCTTGAGTGAGATCTAGGAGTCTTCCTAGCATGGTTAAGTTGAGTTAGCTTGATATCAATTAAAAAGTTCTTTCACTCAACATTATCTGGTATATATTCTCCTATATATTTTTTCTGACTCTTATTTTGTATATATTTGGAAAAATGTTTTTTTTGGGGGGGCAATTGCTATATGTGTTTATTTTAGAATTAGTATTTGATGAGAAAAAGTTCAAGGCTTATAATTAAAGATTGGTGTCTTGATTATCCCAATATAAACAGCAATCAAAAGTTAGCTTGAATTTTAAAAATAACAATCCCTAGATGAACAATACTTAATGGAAAAAGATAGGTATAACTCTTATAACCCCTTCTCTCTGAGAAAAGAGAATAGCAGTCTCTGTCCCCTGCTTTCTGCTTCTCTTCCTATCAGGAAATAAAACTTCTCTTCCACAAGGGAGAAGGGAGAAAAGACTAGAAGTGTCTTTTCTACTTTTTTCTGAGTGAGAACCTCCCTCCCCCATGGTACATAGGAGGCAGATGACACTTGTTCTACATAAATTTATCACTCTATTTTCCTATGCTATAACATCCCTATTTATTTAACTGTTTCTACCTTGTAACTTAATAAAGGATGAAGGTTACTTTTTGGAATTGTTTAATTTGGTCAAAAGTAAAACCTCTGTACTTTTATTTTTTTTACTTTACTTTCACTTTTCAGACTCAAATTCATATCACAGGATAGAAACTTAGAATAACAGGGACTACATCAGAAACAGATCATCAGTCATACACAGAATTACAAATAAAGTATAAAATGGACAGAAGAGACATAAGATTATTTTGACATCATATACCATGATTTGTGATTTTATTTTGTGACTAAAACATTTTAAACCTATACAGCTTTATGTTTTCTGTCATTTGGATACTTAATCAGTTATAATTTGAATAATTTAGAGTTGAAAGGAAATTTATAATTTTCAGTCAATAAACTGTGCCAAGATTGAGGATGCAAAAAAAGGTGAAAATTGTAATTTCTAGGAATTTACATTTCAGTGAGAGATACAACATGCAATGTATTTTATAAATTGAAGTAATACACATGATTAATTTTATGTAATATTCATATAATTATAATATGATAAATCTAAATAATTTAATTGTGCATCTCACACTTGTATGACATTTACAAAATTCTTTTTTTTTAGGATAGAAGGAATTTTATTTTATTTTTTAAATTTAAATTTCTTTTTCATTTATAAATTCTCTTTTCTTTTCAACAAATGCTTTATTAACTGGTTTACATAATTCATTTCCACCAGATTTTGAGTTACAATTTTATCCCCATTTTCCCCCTACCCACCATCCCAGAATAGCAGTCCCACAACATATCCCCTCATCCAATCTGCTCTCTCCCATATCTTCTCCCATACCCCCTTCGACTTTTCCATTAGAGCAAGGTGGATCTCTGTGCCCCAATGCCTGCACATCTTATCTCCAAATTACATGCAAAATAGAATTAAAAATAGTATTTGAAACATTTAATTTTAAGACTTCGAATTTCAGATCCATTCCCTTCCTCTCTTGTCACCCATTCCCTCTGGGAAGATAAGTAAATCAGTATGTGTTGTACATGTATAGCTATGCAAAACATTACCATAGTAAATATATTGTAAAAGGCTGCTTATAATTCCCTCCCACCCATCCCACCCCCCCACCTGGTCCATTCCCTACTTTGATACTGTCCTTCTTTGAAGGTGGGTACTTCCAACCTCCCCTCCCCCAAGAATGTCCTCCCCTCCATGCTCCCCCCTTTCATCCATCTTCCCCCTCCTCTGCTGCAGGTTGGGATATCGCATTTATTATGTATGTCATTCTCTCCCTGAGCTAAATTTAATGAAAATATGGTTTTGCCTTTTTGCCTTCCTGTTCTTCCACTCCCCTGTAGCCACTTCCCCTTGCTTTTTCTACATGAGATAGTTCATCCTATTATGTCTCTCCCCATTCCTCTTGCCACTTTCCTCTCTCACCTCATAATTTCACCCCTTAAGTATCCTTACATATACAGAGGTAGTATTAGTTATACATGAAAGACATTACATATATATATATATATATATATATATACATATGTGTATTTATTTCTGTTTATGAAATAATTTGTGTATTACTTGATTTCACTCCAGAGGTAATATCTGGTAAAGAAGTTTTAAACCATATCAGTATATTCTCCATCTATCTGACCAAAAGGGGAAATTCATGAATTTATTATTTCCAATAAAAATGTATTTACACTTGGTAATGGTGAGATACAAGTGCACACATATTTTGAATTGATTAATAGTATGTATAAAAACATAGTTAAAACAAGACATTTAAAAATCATTTATCATGAAATTTATCTAGAAAAAGATTTCCTTTCATATGGTCTTTAAGGTCAATACTAATAAACAGAAAGATGTGGTAGTTATAAAACTAATTATATACAATGATACATTAAGAAAAGGATCACATATGGAATGAAAGGCATGATAATTTCACTGTCTTCTGCCTTGGATGGATGGCCTAGGGATCTCACAAAGATGATTTAGTTCTAGGTACTAAATTTTAGGAAAAATAATTAAGGAGTTATAGAACATCCAAAAAATCAGAAGAAGGAGAAGATAGTTAAGTCTCTGGACTAGGAGGATGGGATAATATATAACATATCAAAAATAATTGAAATAACTGACAACATATTGATTGAATGAGAGATATTAGATTGAAACAAAACTTGCCTTTTAGTATCTGAAGTTCTGTTATGTAGAAAGTATTTAAGGCTTGCTGTCCATAGCATGAAACAGAAAAAAATATATATATTAAGAGAAAGGCACAGATGTTTTAAAACAGTAGATATAAGGTTGAAATGAAAAGTAAAATTACTTTCGTATAACTAGAGCTGTCTAAAAGTAGAATTGACTGCAGCAGGATATAATTCATTTTGACTCTCTGGATTATTTCCCATTTCAAAGAGGTTAAAAGACCTTTGGCTGGGACCATGATAGTAAAAAATAATCAGATATGGTTTAGAATATATGTCTATGGTATTCTATGATTTTATGAAATAATCTAGAAGATAAAGAAAATTAATCTTTTGTCTTGTGATAAATTCTTATTATTTTCTTGGCTTGAAAAATAAGAGTTATATTTGTTTCAATGACAATTAATTGAAAGGAAATGTTTTCTCTTTCCTTAACTTCATCTTAATATATTCACTTAATCAATAATTGTAATTCTATCATGTCTCTTATGGAATGTGATATCTATGGACTATATAAAAAATTCTGACATTGTATGCCAACTTTATTTCTTTCCACTTTTTCTACAGGAGGACTATAAAATAATATAATTAGGACTATTATAAATTTCAAAAGACTTACTATTTCTCTCATAGCTTGAATTTGGTGGGAAAGAACAAAGCATATATTATTAAAACATTGCTGTGTCTCTCCATTAATATAACAGAAAACATGAACGTGAATGAGAATACCCAAATGACTTAATTTCTGAATAGAAAGCTGTAGCAGCAAGCACCCTAGCACCCCCAGAATGGCTGCCAACACAGGTTCTTAGATCTGCTTTTGTAAAGGAAAGCAACAAAAAATCAGTTAACAAGCTCACTTAAATCAAACAAACATATATTACCTAGTTCCGGGGAAAAAGTTCAGCACCCCGAAACTCAGAGTAAACAGACAGATCAAATAGACTTCCAAACTGTCCACCCATTATATCAATACCAAATCACAGTTACCAGAGAGGGAAGCATCAACATCTGGGTTTTCAAAGCTGGGGGGCTTTCAGCGGCTGCCCAGAGTCTCATCTGGTCAAATCACACAACACTTCTCAAAGTGAGCCCCAAAGCAAAGCCTCTCCTCAGGGTTTATATAGCCTTCTCCTGGCTCAGAGAATGTAACAACCTTCTTAACCCACTGCCCAATCACAAAGTATCTAGGTTTGGGCTTTCCTGAAAAACAAGTCTCCAAACACAGGATCCAGGTGCACTTAAGCTAGGGGCAGGGAAGATCTTTAAATTTGCATTCCCATTACAATAGCACCCTGGAAATTTGCCATGCCTAATGAGAAATATGTCATAGAAAATAAAAGACAGATATTGGTTATTGTATCAGTGTGTAAATAATAAGTTCAGGATTCCTATTTTATATTTGCTGTTTAAATCCTTTATGTTGGTCCATTCAACAATTATTTATAGCATACAAACTAGATACAGAACAATGAATTAAGCACTGTGCCAAAATTTTGACTAGATAAAAGGATTGATGAATTAGTAAAGAAAGCATTCCCCCAAGAATTGGCTACCTAAATAATGTCTAATTTTAAATTAGTGATAGTGTTACAATCAACTTGGTGTGAATAGTTTTTTTGAATACATTAAAAAAAACCTTTTCTTTAAATTTGCTATCTACTTGAATTGAATTTGGCATACTAAACAGTCAGTCTTTGATTGAGGAAGATCTGCACATAAATGTTGTCTCTGATTCATAATAGCTCAGAAATGATGGCCCAACCACTTACCCTTTTAATCATTCAAATAACTTTAAGACTATAAGCTAAAAAAAAGTATCTGAACTGCATTGCCAAAAGGGTGTTCCCACCGTTCCCATTCTCTATACATAATAAATTGTATTCTTATTCTTTTAAAAAATCTTATGAAAAAGGAAATAGTAATTAATAATCAGGAATACCCAATGCAACCGAGAGGCCTTACTAAACTACTACACAGATATACAAACATCATCTATTCTATTTGTGAATATAAATTAATAGCAGTGTACTCTCCATAAGTATCTTCCATAATGTACATGAGATATGGTTAGCCACATCTTGCCTGTCATTAATAAAATTCATGGCATACACTTTAGTAGTTTAATAGCTCTTTCAGGACAGGGTGTAAATATGCATTGAGAGTATATTAGCATGGTATAGATTCATACTTTATGAATGCATCATCAAAACCCAGCATAAAAAGTTATTAGCAGCACATGAGTAGCACATCCTGAAGTTCAACTGTTTAGTTATTTTATTTTGGTGAAGGATGAATGGCTCAAATGATAAACAGTTTTAAATTCTTTTCACTTTTTAAACCAAATGTAACAGTTACTGTCACTAAGCAGTTACTACATAACAATGCCCTTTGTTTGTTATTTAAGATGGCAAAAAAGTATTGATGATGTATAAAACATATTCAATACTTTTGATGAGTGTGAGACATCCTGGGAATTTTTTAAAATAACTAAACTGTGGTAATTTATAAATTAAATTGAAATTCAAGACCTCTCAATTTTACAGTCAGCTATCATAATATATTTAAAAATAAAAGCGTAAGACTCATGAAAAGAAAAAGCAAAAATTTGGTGCCATATTTGGGTATTTATATTTTGTAAATATGTCATTTCCTTTCGTCTCTAGTTCACAACTTGACTGACTTTCATTTTCTTGTATCTTTTTTCCATTTTTTCTTTTTTCTTATGTCTTTTCTCTCTTTAAAAAATATTCTCATTGCCCCTTCATGCTTGTCTATTTTCCTGCTAGTATTTTCTATCATTTCCTGTTTTCCTTCAGCTTAACTTAGTATTCTTTTTTTTTTTTTTTGGCTGTAGGTAGTTTCCTTCTTCCATCTCCAATCATTAGTGCTTGATTCTCAGATCTGCCAGAATCAAAACTATTGTTCCAGTGTTCCTCTACCATACAGACTAGCCAAGTACCTCTAGGTAGAGGTCAAAAGGGACTGGAAATTTTATTTAAAATCTAAACATTACTTGTCATGAAAATTTAATCTGCATTCATTAATCTTGCTTTCCAGTCTTCTCAACTGGGGGACAAAATTATCAGTGTTTCAGTAACATCATTAACTGAGATTCCCAAAGAACAATTGCATTTGGGGCTCTTATCTAAGTGGCCTTCTCTAGCCATTAAAGAGAAGAAGACTTTGAAAATTTTATCAAGATTAAAAACTAGAAGCAGGAAGCTTTATTACTGCACCAAAAAAATGAATGCAGTCAAAAAAAATAGCTTGTTTGATTTTAGATTACAATCAACTCATGATAAGAGTGTATTGATACTCTTACCACTCCAAAGAAGAGACTATGCTATCACTCTTTGCAGATGACATGATGATATACTTAGAGAATCCTAGAGAATCAAGGAAAAAAGAAAACTAATTGAGATAATTAATAAATATAGCAAAGTTGCACGATATAAAATATCCCCACGTAAATCCTCAGAATTCCTATATATTTCTCATGAAGTCCAAAGGCAAAATATTGTAAAAGAAATCCCATTTAAAGTTCCCAGAGACATTATAAGATATGTGGGAATATACCTTCCAAAACAAAACCAGAAACTATATGAACACAATTACAAAACACTTCTCACACAAACCAAGTCAGATCTAAATAACTGGAAAACCGTTAGTTGCTTGAATCTATGTTGAGATAATATAAAAAATTACAATTTTAACTCAATTTATGTATTTACTACCGTTCAAATCAATCTACCAAAAATTAGTTTGTAGAGCTAGAAAAAATAGTAACAAAATTAATCTGGAAGAACAAAAGGTCCAGAATATCAAGGGAATTAATGAAAAGAAATGCTAGGGAACGCTGTTTAGCCATGACAGATTTTAAAATGCATTATAAAGCAGCAGTTAACATAACTACTTGGTATGGGCTGAGGAATAGAGTAGTGGATCAGTGGAATAGATTAGGTACACAAGACATAGCAGATGATAACTATGGTAATCTACTGTTGAAAAACCCAAAGTCCCTAGGTTCTGGGATAAGAACTCACTATTTGACAAAGACTGCTGGGAAAATTGTAAAATAATGTGGCATAAACAGGGCATACACCAATATCTTCCACCCTATACCAAAATAAAGTGTAAATGGCTTCATGATCTAGATATAAAGACTGATACTCTAAGCAATCTGTGAGAGAAACGAATAGTTTACGTGTCAGATTTATGGAGAAGGGAAGGATTTATGATTAAACAATAGATAGCAAGTGTTTCAAAATGAAAAAGGGGTAATTTTGATTACATTAAATTGAAAAGTTTCTGTACAAATAAAGTTAATGTATCCAATATTAGAAAGGAAGTAGAAAATTGGGAAAGAATTTTTACAAACAGTATCTCTGATAAAGGTCTTATTTCTAAAATATGCAGAGAACTGAGTCAAATATATAAGGATACAAGCCATTCCCAATTGATAAATGGTCAAAGGATATGAACAGGCAGTTTTCAGAGGAAAAAAAAATTAAAGATATTTATAAGTATATGAATAATTGCTCTAAATCACTATTGTTTCGAGAAATGTAAATCAAAACACATCTAAGGTACCACATCTCACAGGTCAGATTGGCAAGATATAAAGCTAGGAAAATGATAAATTCTGGAGAGGATGTGGAAAAATTGGAAGACCAATGCACTGTTGGTTGAGTTGTGAACTGATCCAACCATTCTGGAAAACAATCTGGAACTTTGCCTAAAGGACAATAAAAAAAGTGCCTTTGGCCCAGTGATACCATTTCTAGGGCTGTATCTTAAAGAGACCATAGAAGTGGGAAAATGTCCCATATGTACTAAAATATTTATAAAAACTCTTTTTGTGGTAGTAAAGAATTAGAAATCAAGGGTATGCCCATAAATAAGGGAATGTCTAAACAAGTTGTGATTTATAAATGTAATGGCAAACTATTGAGCTATAAGAAATGAGGAGCAGACAGACTTAAGAATAACCTGGAGAGACTTATATAAACTGATGCTTAGAGAACAGAAAAAGAATAATTTTGTACAGAATTCCAGACACACCATATACGTGACACATAACTTTGACAGACAGGGCTCCTTTCAGCAATGCAAGGTCAGATAGCAACTCCAAAAGACTCATGATGGAAAGAGATTTCCACATCCAGAGAAAGAACTACAGAGTCTAAACGTAGACTGAAGCAAACTACTTGCTCTCTTTCTTTTGTGTTTTCTTTGTTACTTTCCTTCTTTCTCACTGTTCACTCATTTGGTTATAACTTCTTTACAACTTGACTAATATTCAATATGAAGGTATTTGTAGAACCTATATCCAATTGTTTGCTGCTTTGGGGGAAGAGGAAGGGAGAGGGAGTGGGAGAAAATTTGGAGTTCAGGAAATTATGAAACTGAATGTTTTAAACTAGAAGTAAATAAATAAAGATTTTTTTAAATAGTCTTGCCACTCTTTCAATATTCAATCTGTCAGCAAATCAATCAATCAATCAATCAATCAATCAATATATATATATATATATATATATATATATATATATATTAATTCAACCCTATTGCCAAGTGTTCTCCAGCTGATATAAAATGCAACTAAAATGTAATCTGGATTCTTTTGGAGCTTACTATCTAATATATGTTATGTTGTTATAGGAATGTGAAGATCTTCCCTGCCCTTAGGCCATTTGATAGACTTAAGTGACTGAGAACCTTCCTCAATTTGAAAATATTTCTGTGCCATAAAAGGATGAATGTGGTCACATGGAGCATGTGGAAGGAGGCTTGTTTTTCAGGAATGCCCACACCTTGTTACTTGGTTATTGGACAGTGGGTCAAGAGGACTGTGACATTCTCTGATCTTGGAGCAGGCTACATATACCTTGATGTGAGATTTTGCTTTGGGGTTCACTTTGTGAAGAGTTGTGTCATTTAACCAGATGACATTCTGGGTAGCTTTTGAGGCCCCTGGCTTTGAAAACCCAGATGTTGGTGCTTCCCTCTCTGGTAACTGACAAGGTATGGATGTAATGGTCAGACAGCTGGAAGCCTGTCTGCTGATCCATTTCTCTGTGTGCTTGTAACTTCTACTTATAACTTGTTTATATTTTCTGAAGTTTGGGGTGCAGAAGTTTTTCCCTGAAATAGATAAATGACATATGTTTGATTAAAGAAAGATTGTTGACTCATTTTGAGTTGATTTCTATTAGAAAAGCTGCTCTAAGAAACTGTTCTGGAAGCCACTGGGTATGGTAGGGTGCTTGCTGCTACAAATGGCATCATGAACAGGATACGCAAACTTAAAGGAAAGTATGGGGGCTGGGGTAATTGTTTGTTTCCCAGTTGTGGTAGTTGTGACTCTGTGGAGCCATGGAACAGGAGTACAGAACTACATGTATGCTCACTTCGATGAGGTGAAAGCAGTAATGGTGAGCTGCCTGCATTGGGACTAGGGCAGAAGCCAGGAGTAAGTCAATCTTACTCTCATTGAATTTGGCTCAAGGAGGGAATATCATATATATTCAATTGTGTATCTTACCCTATAGGAAAGCATAGGGAAGGGGATAAGGGGGATGTGATAGAAGGGGAGGGCAGATTGGGGGAGAGGGTAAGTAGAAGCAAACACTTTTGAAAAGGAGAAAATAGAATAAGTGAGAGTGGAATAGGATGGAGGGAAATACACACAAACACTTATGTATGTATATATATATGTATATATACATATATACACGTATATACACACACGTATATATATACACATTTATATATATATTTATACTTATATATAGACTTATATACATAAGATAGATGTATATCCATATACAAAATGAATACTAGAAAGTGGGGGGATGGGGAAGGATATAAGTGAGAACATATTGGGGAAAGTGGTATTCAGTAGGCTCGCTATTCTGGAGTGGAGGTAGGGGAGAGATGGGGAGAAAAAATTTTAACTCAAAATCTTGTGGAAATGAATGTTGAAAACTAAAATCAAATAAATAAGTTGGAAAAAAATGATGAGGAGCAGCTAAGTGGCACAGTGAATACAGCATTGGCTTTGAAGTCAAGACAACCCGGGTTTAAATTTGGCCTCAGACACTTAATACAAAACTAGCTGTGTGACCTTGGGTAAGTCAACTCCAATTACCCTACCTCCCCTCCTACAAAAAGCAAAAGAAATGATGAGCAGGATGCTCTCAGAAACAAACAAACAAAAAACAAACAAACAAAAAAAACAAAAAAAACCAAACCATTAAAGACTTACATGACCTGATGCAAAGTGAAATGTACTATGTACAAATTCACAGCAATGTTGTAAGATGATTAGCTGTGAATGACTTACTTTTTCTTAGTAGAACAATGATCTTAAGAATCTCTGAATGAATTATGATGAAAAAATACTATCTATCTTAAGAGAAATAACTAATGGTATCTGAATAAAGATCAAAGAGGTTTTTTTTTTATTTTATTTACTTTTCTTGAGGTTAGTTTATATATATATATATATGTATATATATGTACTATATACATATATGTGTATATATGTATATATGTTATATACATATATGTGTATGTATGTGTGTATATATGTATATATAATGACTATGTTTTCATTCACATTGTGGCTAATAGAGAATTATTTTGCATGACTATACATAAAATCTATATCGAATTACTTGCCTTCCCAATGAAGAGGATTGGGAAAAGGGGAAGGAAGGGGATTTGGAACTCAGTTTTTAAATGATTGTTTAAAATCATTTTTATATGTAACTTGGGAAATATAAAATATGAAATTAATAATAAATAAATAAAATAGGAGTGCAGGCTAATGGAAAATGAAGCATTGTTTTAACTAAGGCAGTGACATTCAAATATGTACTTTAGGAGTAGAAGGGAAAAAAAAAACGAGTTTAAAAACTTGAGAAAGGGTGACCAATCTAGGAAGCTATTTGAATAGTACAGTAAAGAGGTAATGAGAGGAAGGTCTGAAATAGCATAGTTCCCATTTGGATAGAAAGAAGGGAATACTTTTGAACAATGTTGTGATAGTACAAAAGAAGTACATGAGAACTAAGTTAGACATGTCGTTCAGTCATTTAGACATGTCTGACTGCCTGAACCCATTTGGGATTTTCTTGGCAAAGATACTGGAGTGGTTTGTCATTTTTTCTGTTTATTTTACAGATGAGGAAACTGAGGCAAACAGGTTTAATTTACTTGTCCAGCATCACAAAGTGTATCAGGCTGGATTTGAATTCATATCTTCCTTATTCCAGACCCAGTAGTCTATCCTTTGAACTCCCTAGCTGCCCTGATTAGATATATATATGGTGTATAAAAATAAATTGGATATTTTAGCAAAGAAAACTGAGAGGTAATGGAAATAGGTAGAATGGGAGAAAAAGCATAAAAGTTTGTTAGAAAATAACAAAACAGTGGCAGCTAGGTGGCACAGTGAGTAAGAGTGCTGACCCAGAGTCAGGAGGACCCGGGATCAGTTCTGGCCTCAGAAAATTAGCACCCACACATAAATAACTAGCCGTGTAACCTTAAGCAAGTTACTTAACCCCATAATAAAACAAAATATCATAGGAGGTCTAAAAAGTAAGATTATTGCCAGTAAATAGAATCAGAGGTTTCCTGGAAAGATAACAGTGAGCTGGATGTTAAAAAAAAATGGATGATATATTTCAAAGTGGGTTAAATTTATTGTAAAAGGAGGTGCAGCCAGTTGTCAAAGTAAATTCAGGGACTCATCTTCAATATCCCCCAAATCTCTTTAAATACCATTAAATAATGACTCTGAATAGATCTCAGAGCAGCAAAATACACAGTAATTTGTAGTGAAACAATTGTCCAGCCCAAGACAATCTTGCAGGTGGTCAGGAAATGTATATCATACTAGGCTGAGAGAGGAATGAAGTCCAGTGCAGACCCCAACAACCCAGTTTGGGTGCCAGCAAACCAGGAGCAGGTCTATAGGTGATGGAATCAGTGATAATAATGGTGGTTTCAAGCCCTCTCAGCCCACAGATGTGAAAGAGAAAAGAGAAGGTTACCAGGAAAGGACTACCACATATTGGTGACAGAGGAGCACAATCCAGTGTAGGCCACATCAGTAAAGTCCTGCTCCCAGCAAAACAGTAGTTGTTGGGAACTCATTATCAGTAAATATGGCTTCAGGAGATTTTAAGTCCACAGAGAGTAAGAGGATTAAGCAACTGCTCAAGAGATTTCAGAGTTTTTTTGTTTGTTTGTTTGTTTTTGTTGTTGTTGTTTTTGTTTGTTTTTGTTTTTTTCTTTCTAGCAGTGAATCAAGATTCTGTTGCTTTACCCATATTCAGATTTGGGTCATGGTCCTTGGTGGCAGTCCTAGGGAAGGAGGAGCACTAACACTTAAGAGCTAGCAATTACAGTGTAACAGGGACCCTCCTCACAGTTCCAGGTCAGAAAAAGAGTTCTTGTGGCTGCTCATAGATTAGACCACAGGTCAAAAGAATAGAAAAGACCTCTACTTAGAGCATGTAACCATAGAAGAACTGTAAACTTAGCGGTTCTTAGAAGTATCTCTGAAAACAACAACACAAAATCCCTGAAGCGTTGGACAGTGCATTATCCACCCTGAAAGCAAAGGCTGACTTAAAAAAAAAAGTTGGGAGCCAAGATGGCAGAGTAGAAACAGCTCATCCAAGCCACTCTGCCCCCAGATTTCCTCCAAATTATGTAAAAAGGGACTCTAAACAACTTCTGGAGCCCCAGCACCCACAGAACGACACAGAGAAGCTAACTTCCCGCTGAGGAAAGCCCAGCAACCCTGCAGGGAAGGACCAGAGAGGCACTCTGGGAGCTGGCAGCGCAGCACGAGGAGACCTGAGCCCAGGTCCCCATAAGCCGCAGTTTTAGCCCCAGGGCGGCCAGGCCAGCAGCCTGCTGGAGGGACCCCAGAACACCAGCAGTTTTGGCGATTCCAGGATTATCAACATAGACATGCCTAGGACAAAGTGAGAAGTTAGTGCCCTATGGACTTTGGGACCAGTATTTGGGGAATGCGTAGGCTTCCTCCCCTAGGGGATAGAAGCAGCTGAGGAGACACGCCATTTTGTAGTTTTCAGTGGCAGCTCCAGGTCCTAGCCTCTGAACTGTAGGGAGATCCAGTGATCAGTCTTGGGGGGTAATCACTCTTGCTTTAACCTCCCTGGATCTGGATTTTGATCTGGGGTGGAGGTCATGGGTGGGTTTCCAGCTTCTAGAAACTGAAGTTGTCCCCCACATGTTTGGGAAGAAAATTCCCATCTGGCAGGAGAGCGATAGTGTGGCAACAAGCCCAAAAGTCAAGTAAATAAGTGGCAACATGCCAAGGCAAAGGAAACAAATTAAATAGAAAATTGCAACCCTAGACTCTTATTTTGGGGGCATAGAGTGGGAAAAGGACTGTGAGGTCAGAAGTCCTGCTCCAAAAGCCCCAGGGGAAAACATGAGCAGGTTGCAGGCCATAGAGGCCCTTAAGAAGGACTTTAAAAATCAAATAAGAGAAGTGGAGGAAAAATTGAAAAGAGAAATGAGAAGGATGAAGGAAAAGTATGAAATGAGGGTCAACAGCCTGAATGAGGAAAACAACACCTTAAAAAATAGACTAACTCAAATGACAAAGGAGGCCCAAAAGGGCAATGAGGAGAAGAATGCCTTAAAAAGTTGAATTTGACAGATGGAAAAAGAATCTCAAAAGCTCACTGAGGAGATTCATTCCTTCAGAGTTAGACTGGAGCAAATGGAAGCTAATGACTTTATGAGAAATCAAGATGCTGTTAAGCAGATCCAAACAAATGAAAGATTAGAAGGCAATGTGAAATATCACATGGGAAAAACCGCTGACCTGGAAAATAGATCCAGGAGAGACAATTTAAAAATTATTGGACTACCTGAATGCCATGATCAAAGAAAGAACCTAGAAATCACCCTTCAAGAAATTCTCAAGGAAAATTGCCCTGATGTTTTAGATCCAGAAGGCAAAATAGAGGTTGAAAGAATACACCGAGCACCTCCTGAAAAAGATCCCAAAAATAAAACTCCCAGGAATATTATAGCCAGGTTCCAGAGTCCCCAGCTCAAGGAGAAAATACTCCAAGCAGCCAGGAAGAAACAATTTCAGTATTGTGGAAACACAATCAGAATAGCCCAGGACTTGGCAGCTTCTACATTAGGGATTGAAGGGGATGGAATATGATATTCCAGAGGGCAAAAGAGCTGGGAATGAACGAAGCAAAACTGAGTATTTTGTTTCGGGGGAAAATATGGTAATTCAGTGGAATAGAGGACTTTCAAGCATTCTTGAGGAAAAAACCAGAATTGAATAGAAATTTTGACATCCAGACACAAGAAGCAAGAGAAGGTAATCAGAGAAGAGAAATTAAAAGGAACTTAATAAGTTGAACTATTCACATTCCTGTATGGAAAAACAATAAATGTGACTGATGAAATCTTTCTCACTATGAAAATAATGGAAGAAAGATGTTTGGAAGGCTAAAAAGGCAAAACCACATTCAAACTGAATTTGGTTCAGGGAGAAAATGACATACATAGTAAATGGGATATCTCAACCTGCAGCAGGATAGGGGGAAGGGGGATGGGAGGAGGGATGATGGATGGGAGGGCATCCTTGGGTGGACTGGAGGTTGGAAGTACCCACTGTAGAAGAGGGACAGGATCATGTAGGGAATGGACCAGGTGGGGGGTGGGATGAGTGGGAGGGAATTATAAGCAGCCTTGTACAATATATCTACTATGATAATGTTTTGCATAGCTAGACATGTACAACATATACTGAATTACTCATCTCCCCAGAGGGAATGTGTGACAAGGGAGGAAAAAATGTATCTGAAATTTAAGGTCTTAAGATTACATGTTTCAAATATATATGAATAGTATTATTAATACTCTTTTGCTTGTAATGGGGAGATAAGATGTGCAGGCATTGGGACACAAAGATTCACCTTCCTCTAATGGAAAAGTCGAAGGGGGTATGAGAGAAGGTATGAGAGAGAGCAGATTGGAGGAAGCGATATCTTGTGGGACTGCTATTCTGGGAGGGTTGGTAGGGGAAAAACAGGGGGGGGAATTATTGTAACTCAAAATCTGGCAGAAATGAATGATGTAAAACAGAAGTTAATAAAGCATTTGTTTAAAAAAAAGTTAAATATCATCATTGGAAAATGAATTTTATAAAATTCTGACCATAAGAAGTTACTATGGTGACAAGAAAGATGAAAACATACACTTAGAAGAAGAAAACTGTCAATACTCATACATCCAAAGTATCAAAGAAAAATATGAATTGGTCTCAGGCCATGAAGGAGTTAAAAAAGACCTCTAAAATTAAGGAAGAGGGGGGTGAATGTGTGGAGTCAAGATGTCAGGTCAAATCAAATGACCTGTAAAATCTGCCTCTGAATAAATTTTAGAGCTGCAAAACCCACAAAGTGACAGAGAAGAAAATATCTCCCACTGAAGGCAGTCTGGTAGGCAGACAGGAAGGGTGTATCACACCAGGCAGGGAGCAGAGAACAATCAAGTGTGAGCCACTCAGGACCAGACCAGTGGCACAGATTGGCCAGAGCCGACTTCTGGAGAGTGAATCACTGTCAACTTTAGTGGTTTCCAGACTTTTCAACCCATAAATGCTGAAGAGAAAGTAAAAGGTTAGTGAGGAACCCTGTTGATCCTGGGTGAGAGAAGAGCATGTTATGAACCCTGCCCCCAGGGCGGCAGAGGTAACAGTGGCTCCAATTGCTGCAGATTCTGCTGTTCCAACTCCAGACCTACATATCATAGGGGAACTAAGTGACTTTCCAGATGGCATTTGCCGCATTCTCTCTTCTGGCACTAAGGCAGAATTCTCTTGCTTTTCCCTGCTTGGATTTGTGTTGCATTCTTGGGTTGTGGTCCTGGGGTGAGGAGAGCTGGTGTGGCAGAGCTTGCTGAGGCTGTGGAGGGAAAGTCCTCCTCACAGTTTTGAGGAAGGTGCCTGGAAAAAGAATCTGACAACAGATGCATAAAACCCCAGCATTTTGGGACACAGCCTTCTCATCTCTGGAGGCAGAGTTCTACCACAGCAGCTAGCTCAAAAGTCAAGTAATTGATTGGCAAGATGAGCTCAGAGAGGAAGCACAATCATACTATAGAATCTTTTTGGGGTCAAATAGTATCAAAACAAAAACTAGAAGAAGATAACAAAGTCAAAACTCCTGCATCATAAGCATCAAAAAATATGAATTGGTAACAGGCCATGGAGAAGCTGAAGAATGATTTTGAAAATTAAGTAAGAGAAATAGAAGAAACATTGGGAAGAGAAATTAGAAGGATGCAATAAAATGATGAAAAAGAAAAGATTCAACAGTCTGACTGAAGACAAAAACCTTAAAAAATAGACTAACTCAAATGGCAAAAGATGTCCAAAAATCCAATGTAGAAAACAATGCAGAATTGCCGGGATGGAAAAGAAATTTCAGAAACACACTGAAGAGAATATTTCCTTCAAAATGAGACTGGAGCAAAAGGAAGCTAATGACATTATGAGAAATCAAGATACTATAAAACAAAACCAAACAAATGAAAAAATAGAAGGCAAAGTGAAATGTTTTATTGGAATAACCACTGACCTGGAAAATAGATCCTGGAGAAATAATTTTTAAAATATTCGACTACCTGAAAGCCATGAACAAAAGAAAAGCCTAGACATCATTTTTCAAGAAATTCTTAGGGAAAACTGCTAAAATAATAAATAAATTTATAAAAACAAATCAAGGAAGAGAAATAGAGGATAAATTGGGAAGAGAAACGAGACAGATTAAAGAAAATCATGAAAAATGAGTCAAAGAAAATGACTCTGATATTCTGGAATAACAAAAAAATAGTAATCCAAAAATGAAAACTCCCAGGTATATTATTGTCAAATTCTAAATCTACCAAGTCAAGGGAAAAATATTGCAAGCAGTCAGAAAGAAACTATTCAAGTATCAAAGAGGAAGAGTGAGGATAACACAAGATTTAGCTCCTTCTCCTTCAATGTATCAAAGGGCTTTCTTTATGAAATTCCAGAGGGTAAGGTAGCTAGATTACAATCAAGAATTGATTCCTCAGCAAAACTGAATATAATCCTTAATGGGGGGGGAGGGGTGGACATTCAATGAAATAGGGAACTTTGAAGCATTCTTTATGAAAAGAACAGAGCAGAATAAAAAAAAAATGACTTTCAAATACAAGACTCAACAGAACCATAAAAAGGTAAGCCAGAAAGGAAAATCATAAGGGAGTTAATAAGGTTAAATTGTTTATATTCATACTTGGAAAGATGATGTTTATAACTTATAAGAAATTTATCATTATCACCATAGATAGAAGGATTGTATTTAGATAAAAGGAACACATATAAGTTGAATGTAATGGAATTATATCTACAAGAAAATAAAATTAAGTGTGAGAAACAGGAATGCACTATGTGAAAAGGATGAAGTGAGGTAAAATGGGGTCTAACATCTTACCTAAAAGGCACAAGATTCGGGTATGGAGTCAAGATGTTGGAGTAAAAGCAGGACCTTGAATGGGCTCCCACCCCAATCACTTCCAATGTCTATAAAGAAATGATTATAAAAGTATTTTAGAGCTACAGAACCTACAAAATGACAGGGTGAAATGTATCTCCAGGTGAAGCCAGTCTCGCAAACCAAAAGGAAGGGTCTATCACACCAAGTTGGGAGGGGAGCACAGTCCTGTATGGGCCATGGCAGCACAGACCAGTGGCACAGACGAGCCAGAGCAGTCCTCAGGGGACTGAATCACTGGCAGCTATGTTGGTTTCCAGACTTTTCAACCCATAAATGCCAAAGAGAAAAAAAAAAAAAAAAGATCAGTGGGTAAACTGTTGGACATGGGTGAGAGAAGAGCATTTTCCAGGGCTTGTTCCCAGGGTGGTAGAGATGGTGGTGGGTAGCTATGGCAGCAGGGCTGCTGCTCTCAGGGCTCCAGGCCCACAGATGGTGAGGGGACTAAGGGGCTGATCAGAGGGCAATTGCAGTAATCTATTTGCTAACTCTGAGACAGGATTCTCTTTTTTTTTTTCCCTGCTTGGATCTGGGCTCTGGTCCTGGGGTGTGGATGAGCACTGGTGTGACAGAGCTCTTGCTGGCTATGGAGAAACCTCCTTGCAGTTCTAATGCAGATATCTAGAACTAGCTCTGACAAGAGCTGCATAAAACCCCAGAAATTTTGGTCACAGGACTCTCCAATCTGTAGATAAGAGTTCTACCATGGCAAAGAGCTCAAAAGTCAAGTAATTGGCCAGAAAATTAGCAAACATTTAGTGAAATCAGACTATAGAATCTTTCATTGAGAGCCTAGACATTATCTTTCAATAAATTCTCATGGTGGGGTGGTTAGGTGGCACAGTGAATAAAGCACCAGCCCTGGATTATGGAGGACCTGAGTTCAAATCTGGCCTCAGACACTTAACACTTACTAGCTGTGTGAACTTGGGCAAGGCACTTAAACCCAATTGCCCTCCAAAAAGCTAATGAATAAATAAATTTTCATGGAAAACTGCCCTGATATTTTAGAACCAAAATAGAAATTGAAAGAATTCATCAAATTCCACTTGAAAAAGATATAAAAATGAAAACACCTAGGAAGATTATAACCAAATTCCAGAATTCCCAGGTAAAGGAGAAAATATTACAAGCAGTCAGGAAGGAAGAATTTGAGTATTGTGGAAACAAAATAAGGACAACACAAGACCTAGCAACTTGGACACTGAGCAATCAAAGGGCTTGGACTGTAATATTCCAGAGGTCAAAGGATCTAAGATTAAAACCAAAAATCACCTACCCAGCAAAACTGAGTATAACATTTCAGGGGAAAATTGGTAGTTCAATGAAATAGGGAACTTTAAAGCATTCTTGGTGAAAAGATCAGAGCTGAACCAAAAATTTTACTTTCAAATGCAAGAATCAAGATAATCATGGGAAGGTAATCAGGAAAGAAAATTCATAAACATCTTACTAAAGCTGATCTGTTTACATTCCTACATGTAAAGATGAAATTTGTAGCTCATGAGACTTTTTTCAGTATTAGGATAGTTGAACACATACACCCACACACACACACACACACACACATGCACATATATACTTATACATATACATATATGTGTGTATTTCTGTGTATACATAAAGGGCACCGAGTGAGTTGAATATGAAGTGATTATATATAAAATATAAAATTAAGAATTCATAGGAATATATTGGGAAAACGACAAAGGAAGGCATAGAATAGGATAAATTATCTCACACAAAACAGGCAAGGGAAAGTTGCTTCAATGGAGAGGAAGAAAAAGGAGGTGAAAGGTTATGAATCAATCTTATTCCCATTGAATTTGTCTTAAGGATGGAATAATATAACACACTCAGTTGGGTATCTTACCCTACAGAAGAGTAGGCAAGAAGGGAGTAAGAGGGGAGATCATAATAAGTGGAGCAGATTAGAGGAGGGAGTAGTCAGAAGGGAACACTTGAAAAGGCTCAATGTCAAAGGAGAAAATAGAATGAATGGGGGGGAGCAAAGGATTGGAATTTGGATATAATATTTCTGGGAGTTTTTACTTTGGGTTCTGTTTCCAGTGGTAATTGATGGATTTTTTTAAACAAATGCTTTATTAACTTCTGTTTTACATCATTCGTTTACACCAGATTTTGAGTTACAATTTTTCCCCCGTTTTTCCCCTACCCGAGCTCCCAGAACATCAGTCCCACAAGATATCGCTTCCTCCAATATGCTCTCTCCCCTATCTTCTCCCATACCCCCTTTGACTTTTCCATTAGAGCAAGGTGGGTCTCTGTGCCCCAATGCCTGAACATCTTATCTCCCCATTACAAGCCAAAGAGTATTAATTATAGTATTTATATATATTTGAAACATTTAATTTTAAGACCTCGAATTTCAGAACCATTCCCTTCCTCCATTGTCACACATTCCCTCTGGGAAGATAAGTAATTCAGTATATGTTGTACATGTCTAGCTATGCAAAACTTTACCATAGTAGATGTAATGTACAAGGCTGCTTATAATTCCCTCCCACTCATCCCACCCCCCACCTGGTCCATTCCCTACTTGATCCTGTTCCTCTTCTATAGTGGGTACTTCCAACCTCCCCTCCCCCCAAGGATGCCCTCCCATCCATCATCCCTCCTCTCATCCCCCTTCCCCCTATCCTGCTGCAGGTTGAGATATCCCATTTAGTATGTATGTCATTTTCTCCCTGAACCAAATTCAATGTGAATGTGGTTTTGCCTTTTTAGCCTTCCTTATTCTCCCCCTCCTTTGCAACCACTTCCCCTTGCTTCTTCTACATGGGATAGTTTAACCTACCCTGTCTCTCCCCATCTCCTCTTGCCACATTCCTCTCACACCTCATAATTTCATCCCTTGAGTAGTCTCCCTTCCCAACAAATTCAGCCTATGCCCTCTATCCATATATAACTGCAACCATATACACACATTCACATATGTATTCATATGACCACACACCCTTCTTCCATTATTTTCAGAGTGAGAAGGATATCATAAGTCACAGTTATTGCTTTTACATATAGGAATATAAATAGTTCAACTTTGATAAGTTCCTTTTGATTACTTTTCCCTGATTACCTTCTCAGGCATCTCTTGCTTCTTGTGTCTGGATGTCAAATTTTCTATTCAATTCTGGTTTTTTCCTCAAGAATGCTTGAAAGTCCTCTATTCCACTGAATGACCATATATTCCCCTGAAACAAAATACTCAGTTTTGCTGGGTAGGTGACCCTTGGGTTCAGTCCCAGTTCTTTTGCCCTCTGGAATATCATATTCCATGCCCTTCGATCCCTCAGTGTAGAAGCTTCCAGGTCCTGGGCTATTCTGATTGTGTTTCCACAATATTGAAATTGTTTCTTCCTGGCTGCTTGTAGTATTTTCTCCTTGATCTGGGGATTCTGGAACCTGGCTATAATATTCCTGGGAGTTTTCTTTTTGGGATCTTTTTCAGGAGGTGATCTGTGGATTCTTTCAACCTCTATTTTGCCCTCTGGATCTAAAACATCAGGGCAGTTTTCCTTGAGAATTTCTTGAAGGGTGATTTCTAGGTTCTTTCTTTGATCATGGCTTTCAGGTAGTCCAATAATTTTTAAATTGTCTCTCCTGGATCTATTTTCCAGGTCAGTGGTTTTTCCCATGAGATATTTCACATTGCCTTCTAATCTTTCATTTGTTTGGATCTGCTTAACAGCATCTTGATTTCTCATAAAGTCATTAGCTTCCATTTGCTCCAGTCTAACTCTGAAGAAATGAATCTCCTCAGCGAGCTTTTGAGATTCTTTTTCCATCTGGCAAATTCGACTTTTTAAGGCATTCTTCTCCTCATTGCCCTTTTGGGCCTCCTTTGCCATTTGAGTTAGTCTATTTTTTAAGGTGTTGTTTTCCTCAGTCAGGCTGTTGACCCTCATTTCATACTTTTCCTGCATCCTTCTCATTTCTCTTTCTAATTTTTCCTCCACTTCTCTTATTTGATTTTTAAAGTCTTTCTTAAGGTCCTCTATGTCCTGCAACCCACTCATGTTTTCCCCTGGGGCTTTTGGAGCAGGATTTCTGACCTCACAGTCCTTTTCCCACTCATGCCCCCAGAATAGGAGTCTAGGGTTGCATTTTTCTGTTTCCTTTGCCTTGGCATGTTGCCACTTAATTGCTTGACTTTTGGGCTTGTTGCCACACTATGGCTTTAAGGCCAGATAGAGGAATTTTCGTCCTGAACGTGTGGGGGGCAACTTCCTTTTCTGGCAAGCTGTAAACCCACCCACAACTTCCATCCTAGATCACAATCCAGATCCAGGGAGGTTAAAGCAAGAGCGATTACCCCCCAAGACTGATCGCTGGATCTCCCTACAATTAATTGCAGGCCAGGAGCTGGAGTGGCATCTGAAAACTACAAAATGGCGTGTCTCCTCAGAGGCTTCTAGCCCCGAGGGGAGGGAGCCGACGCATTCCCTAAATACCAGTCCCAAAGTCCATAGGACACTAACCTCTTACTTTGTCCTAGGCATGTCTATGTTGATAATTCTGGAGTCACCACAGCTCCTGGTGTTCTGGGCTTCTGCAGCCGGCTGCTGGCCCTGCTGCCCTGGGGCTAAAACCTCGGCTCAGGCAGACCTGGGCTCAGCTCAGCTCTGCGCTCTGCGTGCTGCCAGCTCCCAGAGCACTGCACTGGTCCTTCCTGCAGGGCTGCTGGGCTGTCCTCAGTGGGAGGTTAGCTTCCCTGTGTCGTTCTTTGGGTGCTGGGGCTCCAGAAGTTGTTCAGAGTCCCCTTTTACATAGTTTTGGGGGAATCTTGGGGCAGAGTGGCTTGGAGGAGCAGTTTCTACTCCGCCATCTTGGCTCCACCCCCCTGGATTTTCTTTTTACATTTTCTTCTCTTATTCTAAGATATTTGGGTAATTTTCCTTGCTAATTTCTTGAAATATCATCTCTCAATTCGTTCTTTGATCATTGTTTTCAGTCAGTCCAATGGTTTATAAAATTATTAATCCTGGATCTATTTTCTAGCTCAGTTGTTTTGCAACAAGCTATTTCACTTTTTCTTTTTAATTTTTTTTATTTCATTTTATATTTTTTCTTGATGAGTTATGGAGTCATTAGCTTTTACTTGCCAAATTCTTATTTTTAAGGAATTATTTTCTTCAGTGAGTTTTTGTACATTTCTTTTCCTTAGGACCAATTCTGCTTTTGAAAGAGAATTTTTCCTCAGTTAAATTTTGTAACTCCTTTTCCATTTGAAACTTCCATCTTAGTGTGATCAGGGGAGAGATTTGGTCGTTATGACCCTGTTCTGCATTCTGCTTTATCTAAAAAGGGCCCATAGTGCTTTGGGATTCCAGTTGATTCTGTTTCTCAAAGTTCCTGATCATTTGGGACCAAAAGTGATACTTTTTCTAAGCACACTTAAACCCTGATGACTAAAAGTGATACTTCCTTTCAGGGTTTTCACTCCCTCTTGATCTAAAGCACTGCTCTTAAACTGTGACCCAGAAGTATTTATGGGCAATTAAGTTGCAAAACAGCTTCTTGCCTCTATGTCGATTGCTAGCACAGTGGTCCCTTGTAATCTTTTTTCTGATCAATTGTCAGGCCATCTTATCATATTTCTTGAGAGTTCTGAAAGCTGCTACTACTTCTGAAACTACCACCTAGGCCTACCACTGGTGATTAATCTAGATGCACTTCTATAATGCCAGTGCAATATTCACAATGCCCATGGTAGCTATGAATATGTTAATATACTTCTTAATCACAAAATGTATCAGGCTTCCCACATGGAGGACAGAAGCAAAGTATTTATTCAAATAGCAGAAAATCTAATCCCCAAACCAGAAAGCCAAATTCATCATAGTGACCAGGAGGTTGGTACACATAACTGATTCACTGAACACCAACATTCCCAAGCCTTCCCAAAACTTCCCTCCATTAGGCCTTCAAAACAAAACAGGCTCCCAAAAGCAAGAATGCCTCTCTCTCACTCATGCTAGCCGCTCAGCATCTACGCTGCTTGCTCCCAGCAGTTCTGGCTTTTTCTAAGCTTGTGCTCAATTTTTAGCTGGCCATTAGATCCTCCCTCTTATATCCTTCTTTGTTCCTGTCTTTGGAAAGTGAGATTTGTAACCTTAGTGTAGTTCTCGGATTTTTTCAGACTTTCATTACACTATAAAACCAATGTATAGATATTATTCTATCTCCAAAATTTCTCTGTAATCCACAACCTTTTCCTCCACTCATATGACTACCAACTATGTTTTTTATGCTATTCCTCAGACTTGATATTTCATATTTAGTCTCCTAGTCTTTTCATAGGTTGATTTCCTATGCAAGAAACCTTTTCTTGCTTTATCTCTTCCTCTTAGAATTCCTATTTGACTTAAAAATACAGTTCAAATGGCATATTAGTCTATATGAAGTGTTTCCTTTTCCATTAATTTCTAGATAAGTAATGTCTCTCCTTTAAATTCATACCATAACTAGTTTCTGTCTCATATGTGTACATACTGTTTTTTGCCAATAGAAAGTAATGTCATTCAAGGTATGATCTGTTTAACTTTTCTGTGTGTATCCATGTCTTTGCACAATAGCCAGAACATGTTAACAGCTAAAAAATGGACTCTGGTCAATTGATTAAATGTAAATCAGTAGGATTTGGTAAAGATTCAGACAATGTTTTAATTGAATATATTCTCCTCCTCTAAACTACAATTCTCTACAATTTCTTTTGTTATTCAAATTATGTTTAAATGTAAGGAAACCATTTTTAATTATAATTTGTTAGCTCATAGCAGTCACTTCCTATAGTAATTATTATCTTCTAATTTCGAGAAATATATCAGTGTATATATTCATATGCTTGCATATAACTATGCCTATGTATAAATGCACATGCATGTGTTTGTTAAAAGTTATGTATCTATCTATCTATCCCTGCAAAAGATAGCCAGAAAATAAAATATGCTTTATAGCCCTTGTAAGATAGGCACTGTTATGTACTCTAGTCTCCAGTCCATCAAGATGCTAAACATTTATATCCTGCTTTGTAGAGAGTTATTTGATTAGAGCCTAAAGCTTGGAGACAAAGTTTATATTTGACCTCTGGGGTTCTGTTCCCATATCATGGTGTAATTGCCTATGACTATTTCTCAGACAATATATGTTATTACTGCTGAGTCATAGCCACTCAGATAACATCTTGTCTGAAGCACATGGCTGCAAATAGAGCTCTTTTGCACTTACACTTACTCTATTTTAACCTTTTTGGGTATTAGAGTTCTGAAGCACAATTTGAAAGTTAAATTCCCCACAGTCATCATCTCTGCTTTCATGAAGCTTGAGGAAAAGACTTTGTTTTATTCCCCACTGGCAGGCTAAGTTGAAGAGTTTTCACATATAGCCTAAAGAGACAATTTAAATTCATCCTTCTCCCCTCCAACAATCCCATCAAATACATTCAATATCTCTTCCACTCAGTATGGACAAGAACATTTTTAAATGCTAAGTGGGAAAGAATACTCATACATGACACTAAAACAAAGATAAATAATTTTGTGTGTTAAAAACAAAATAAATTTTATTGAAAGAAGGTGGATATAGTCCCCATTTCAAAATATCTACTATGTGACAAGGAGAGTTCTCCCAAGATAATCCTAAATATAATTTTAGAGTAAAACATCAAATCAAATTCTGTAGTGTGCAGAGCCAATGAAAGATCAAAGTGAGACATCCTTCTAGCCCAAGACAACACAGGAGATCAGGAGAGATGTGGAGCATGAATGTGGAGACATGGATAAAACACCAGTTGTGGGAATAAGTGATGGGAATACAAGCAGCCACATCTTCAGCAACTCTCAAGTGAGAAAAGTAAGGAGAATTGGGAACAAGCCAGAAAGAAATGATAAGGGACCCTTGAAGTAGCAAAGAACATCATAGCGGAGGCTTTTTGGCACACCATTGCTTATACTCATCACAAGATCACAGGTCAAGGGCAAAGAAAAACACTTTAGGTCAAAAGAGACTGGGAACCCTTATAAGGTGAGTACAAACCAGGAGAATAGTGAAAACACTTTTAAATAGGTCACAACATGCTGTAAAGAAGTAAAATTAGCAAATGCTTAGAACGAGTTCAGAAAACAGCACTAAAGGAATGAGTGAAGCTAGAGAAAATGTTTCTCCCATTTATACCAGGAAAAAAGCCCAAATTTAAAATGTTTCAAAACATGTGTTCTAAAATGAGCAAAAAAATAAAAAGAAAATTATTGTAAAAGTATGACAGTGAAGATCAAGACATGAACACCTAATGAATTCCAAGTGGCTACAAGTAAAACCTCACATGTCAAAAAAAAAATTCTTGGAAGAGATAAAAACACATTTTCTGAATCAAATAAGAGTGGTAGAGGATAAGATTAGTAGAGAAAGGAAAGCAAAGGAAGAAAATTATAAAAAGACCATTAGCAACTTGGAAAAAGAATCACAAAAATACTAAAGAAATTGTCACTTTAAAAAACAATTTGGCCAATTAGTAAATGATACATGAAAATTCACTGGGAAAAATAACTCTTTAAGAAGTAGAATTGACCAAATGGGAAAAATATATGAAAACTAAATGATGAAAATAAATCCTTAAAATTTAAAATAAAATAAATGGAAACTAATGGCTAAATCAAGAAACAATAAAACAAAATCAAATTACAAAAAATGAAGAAAATGTGAAATACATTATCAGAAAACCAACTGATCTGAAAAAGAGATGTAGGAGAGACATTTTAAAAATCATTAGACTGGGGTAATCAAAGGTGATGGAGTAGAGTCAAGAACCTTCTTAAACTCACCCAGATTCCCCTCCAAATTAAATGTTTTAAAATGACTTGAATGAAATTATGGAGTGGAGGAACTACCATAAGAGAAAAAGAAAGAAAAAAAAGAGATCAGAGTGAAATATTTTTTCTAGCCCAAGACAACCTTGGCAATGAACAGGAAATGTCTGTCACATTAAGAGTGGTGGTGGTGGATGGACTTAAACCATGGCACAGATCATTCCATAGCAGTGCCAGTAGCAAGCCATTGATTTGGCTGCATCAGTGGCAGCAGCAACTCCAAGAGTTCTTAGATCACTGACAGGGAATAGAAAAATAAATAACAATGAGACCCTCTCATGATTCTGGGTTTAGGACTCTGTTGACTTGCCCATCTGCAGTTCCAGGTCTCAATATCAGGATGAAGAGCAACACTAACAGTCGTGGTTGAAGAGGAGCAAAGGCCATGGTCAAAATTCCTTTTCTCTCTCTCTCTTTTTTTATTTTTTAGTTTACATCATTCATTTCCACAAGATTTTGAGTTACAAATTTTCTCCTCAATTTTCCTTACCCACCACCCCAAAACAGCATTCCCACTGATTATCCCCTCCCCCAATTGGCTCTCTCCAATATCTTCTTCCATTCCCCCTTCAACTTTCCAGTAGAGCACAGTGGATCTCTATGCCTCAGTGCCTGTATACCCGTGGTCACAATTCCAATGGAGAAAGGAGCACTTGCTCTTGATGACAAAAGAGAGCAAGAGACTGAGTAATAGTTTCAAGTCCAAATTAAGCAATAGAACACGTAGCCCTAAGGAAGCAGCAGTGCTGATTCATGGTTCCAGAAAGTTCCAGATAACAGTTCATAGTCCCAGACAGAAAAGGAGTGCTTGTGGTTGCCCCCTAGGGAGTAGGAACTCTAGTCTCAGTTCCAAGAAAGAAAGGATAAATAGGACTTATGACTGACAGAAAAGAGAGAACCTAATCACAGTTCCAAGGTCAAGAGGAATTTTAGAAATACTAATTATGGGGAAAATGTCCCTTCCTGAGTAAAAATCAGACTACCAACTAGGAGAGCAGTGATCATACCTCTTCTTAGATCAAATTGCCTTTCATGTATCAAAAACTTACAGGCACACAGAATTAGCCATAAGCACAGCTACAAAACAAAGGGGGAAAAAAGCCCTGAAGCTTGGGACAATGCACTTTCAACCCAGGAATCAAAAATCAACTTTAACATAAAATTCAAAGTCAAGGTGGTGCAGTGAATAGAGCACTGGCCCTGGAGTCAGGAGGACGTGAGTTCAAATCTGTCCTCAAAGATTTTATACTTACTAAGTGGCCTTGGGCAAGTCACTCAACCCAAAATGTCCTGCCCTCCCCCCTCCAAAAAGCAAAAAATAAAATAAAACAAGAAGAAAGAAAGAAAGAAAGAAAGAAAGAAAGAAAGAAAGAAAGAAAGAAAGAAAGAAAGAAAGAAAGAAAGCAAAAAATAAAATAAAACAAGAAGAAAGAAAGAAAGAGAAAGAAAGAAAGAAAGAAAGAAAGAAAGAAAGGAAGGAAGGAAGGAAGGAAGGAAGGAAGGAAGGAAGGAAGGAAGGAAGAAAGAAAGAAAGAAAGAAAGAAAAAAAGAAAGAAAGAAAGAAAGAAAGAAAGAAAGAAAGAAAGAAAGAAAGAAAGAAAGAAAGAAAGAAAGAAAGTGAGGTAGAAAATTAACAAGTAACAACAAAAATTAGTATGACCATAACAAGTTACTATGGTGACAGGAAAAATATCAATATATAAAATCAGAATAAAATTTCACCAAAAACCAGATACAAGCAATATATATGAGTGCATATATTTTTCTTCAAACATGGAAAAATTAGAACTGGAAACAAGTCCAACATGAATTACTGAAAGAGTTCAAAAAGGGTTTCAAAAATCAAATAAGAGTGGTAGAGGAAAATTTGGAAAACATAGTGTGATGGAAGAAAATTATAAAAAGAGAAGGAACTGATTGGTGAAAATAGGTAAAAAATATATTGTAAAAATAATACCTAAAAAAGAGAATTGGCCAAAAGTTAAAAGAGGCACAAAAGTCTCTGAAGAGAAAAACTCTGCTAAAGACAGATTTGATCAAATGGAAAAAAGGGGTACAAGTGCTGGATGAAAGATAAAATGAATGAAGAAACAAAGGATTGAGCTTCTGAATATTGATTTATTAAGCAGTTCATAACAACTGCTCAACAAATTAGGATCAATAGCTTTCTTCAGCTTTTGCACTGAACCCTGAATTCAGACAGAGACTTTTATTAATTAAAAACAGTCAGACAAAACCAATTAATTAAAAGTAAACAATACAACATTAGATAATATTATTTCTAATTACATGAAAATTTAGGGAATTATCAACTTGGGAGGGGAAGAATGAATTTATACAGTTCCAGTTACCTGAATTCTGAAAAAGAGGTGTCTCACTCTCCCTAAGTGACTGTAAACAATAAAAGGAACATAGAAACAATAAATAATAAATATGGGGCCACCTTTCAAGTAAGATATAAGGGTTGTTTGAAATGTACAACAGCAAAAAATGACTAAATATGGATATTTTAATGTATTTATTAAATACTTGAAGCTTTTTGGGATTACTACAAATTTCAAATGACATGGTCCCTTTAATCAGAGGAAATAAATTTACAGGGGACTTAGATAAAGAGAGATACAGGGATCTCCCAGTGTGTTTGGAGTCATCTCCACTTATCCTGACTCAGATGATTCTGGAGGAGAGAGTGAGACTGATGACTCGGCACAACCCTGCCTTGCTTAAATTAAATTAATTTGCATATTAAGACATCTCCTTCCTAATGTCATTGGTCCTCTTTGAGAATTAAGGATGAACAACAATGTGCATAGGATATTAGGGTTATTCTGTTTGGCTGAGGGATAGAAGTCAGAGCAATGGAAGTAAGTTTCAGAAAAAGTAAATTAGGATTAAAAGTAAGAATACAATTTTTTTCTGTCCCTGAAAATTTAGAAACACAGATTTTATCTTATTTCCTTGCATTTGCAACTTCAAATAACAATACAGTTCATTTGAGTGTGGTTATAGAGAGGGGAGATGAATGATAATATACTATGCAAATGAAAATCTTTCAAATACTCCAGGATACCTTTCATTTCATTAAAACTGTTACATTCCTTTGACTAAAGAGTTTCAGTTCCTTCAACTAATATTTATGTGGAATAATCCCTAAGTCCCAGCTTCATCTCTTTATTCTGAACATTACACAGCCCATCAATGACCTTCCTAAAATGTAGATAGCACATAGCCTGAATATAGAAAGAATGTTAAGGAAATTGTCCCAATAATCTTGATAAGATAAATGAAGACCAGATCTTATGAAGACCAGAACTCACTTAATGTCACTGACTCATTTTTGTAAAGTGACAGAATTGATCTAGAAAGCCCTTAAGATCCCTTCTGGCACTATACCTATAATCCTATCATGAGTATAGGGTTTTAGTTAAATACAGTGAATAGAAACAAAGACTGCTAAGATAGAAGAGAAAACATTTATACCTTATTATAAGACTTGCAGTTTCTGTTGGTAAAGCTTTAGTTATTGGTCAGTTCAGCTGAGGGAATATTGAAACTTTACACTGAGCAGAATGACATGAGAATATGGTCAATGGCTAAGTATAGATATTTTTTAAAGTATTTATTAAATACTTGAAACTTTCTTGGATTGCTACAAATTTCAAATGATATGGTCCCTTTAATGAGTGGAAATAAATTTACAGAGGAATTAGATACAAAGAGATATAATAAACACTATTACCATATGCTGAGTGTATGAGAATCACAAAAGGAAAATATAGTTTGTTAATGAGTTGGGATATCAGGGAAGACTGTAAACAGAACAGCAGGCAGGAAGCATTGTTGGTAAGGGACATTGAAGCATGGATTAGTTGAGAAAAATGAATGGAGATCAAGGAAATGATCACCCACCAGAGTGCTACTAGTTCATCTGTAAGTGATAATCATGTTACAGCAGTGGTACCATTATAGCAAAGAGAGATATAGCAAAATTCAAGGAGCACTGCCTTTTAATCAAAACTCCCTTTTTTGGCTACCATTACCCTATATGTTTCATCTCCCTCACTAGCATGTATGCTTTTATTGGTAAATATTATTTTATTTTTGCATATAAATTCTCAGCACAATGCCTAGCATATAGTAAATGTTTTAACAAATGCTTCCCTCATTCATCCACTCATTCTTAGATGAAGAGAAATATTGCAAGGAATTATAAGTGACGTTGGAAAATGCTTGTGAAAAAACATTTAATGTATATGGGAAGATATGGCATTGCTTGAATTTAGGCAAATTTGACATAACTGACAGATTGCTAGGATTACAGAATATATGTGTTGGTTTCTTTTATTTAAATACTACTTTGATAAATTCTGTGTAGGGTTCTTGTAGAAATGTGGAGAACTTTTGCCTAGTAAATTTTTTACTGAGTGCATATATTCTGTCCCCATCTCATACTAAAGTATTTGATTGGAAAGTATGTAGTCTTCTGCAAAGTACATGCCCTCAACACCATGGACTTCTCTGACACATGAATATCATGTAGATTTTCATATTAAAAATTAAAAACCTAAAACAGAGAAGTGACTTTAAAAAAAAAGTATTTATGCAGCCATGATTCCAAATGGCACTGTGTGAAGCATACTGCCTATCTCTTTAAAAAGGTGATGGAATAAAAATGCATGAAAGGGGGTGGCTAGGTGGTGCAATGAACAGAGCACTGAGCCTGCCGTCAGGAGGAACTGAGTTCAAATCCAACCTCAGCCACTTAGGCTTCTGACCTTGGGTAAGTCTCTTAATCCCAACTGCCCTGCCAAAAAGAAAGAAAAAGAAAAAAGACAAAAAAGAAAAAGAAAAGGAAAAGGAAAATGGAACAGTGCTCTTTAAAAGTTGGCAGCTAGGGCTGAGCCAAGGTGGCCGAGTTGAAACAGCGCATCCAAGCCACTCTTCTCCCAGACTACCTCCAAACTATGTAAAAGGGGACTCTGAACAATTTCTGGAACCCCGGCACCCACAGAACGACACAGAGAAGCTAACCTCCTACTGAGGACAGCCCAGCAGCCCTGCAGGAAGGACCAGAGCAGTGCTGGTAGCACAGTGCGCGGGGAACCAAGCACAGGTCTGCTTGAGTCACGGTTTTAGCCCAAGGGCTGCCAGGCCAGCAGCTAGCTGGAGGGACCCCAGAACAGCATTACTGTACTGTGGCGATTCCAGAATTATCAACATAGACATGCCTAGGACAAAGTGAGAGGTTAGTGCCCTATGGACTTTGGGACCAGTACTTGGTGGGCACATTGGCTTCCTCCCCTGGGGGCTAGAAACAGCTGAGGAGACATGCCATTTTGTTGTTTTTCAGAGGCAGCTCCAGAGCCTGGCCTGCGTACTGTAGGGAGATACAATGATCAATCTTGGGGGGTAATTGCTCTTGCTTTAACCTCCCCGGATCTGGATTGTGATCTGGGGTGGAGGTCATGGGTGGGTTTCCAGCTTCCCAGAAATGGAAGTTGCCCCCCCCCACACACACACACACACACGTTCCAGACGAAAGTTCCCATCTGGTACCAGGACGTACTGTGGCAACAAGCCCAAAAGTCAATTAACTAAGTGGCAACATGCCAAGGCAAAGGAAACAAATTAAACAGAAAAATGCAACATTAGACTCCTACTTTGGGGGCAAAGAGTATCAAAGCATACAGTGAGAGGAGGTCGGTGAGGTCAGAAGTCCTTCTCCAAAAGCCCCAAGGGAAAACATGAGTGGGTTGCAGGCCATAGAGAACCTTAAGAAGGACTTTAAAAATCAAATAAGTGAAGTGGAGGAAAAATTGGAAAGAGAAATGAGAAGGATGCAGGAAAAGTGTGAAATGAGGGTCAACAGCCTGACTGAGGAAAACAACACCTTAAAAAATAGACTAACTCAAATGGCAAAGGAGGCCCAAAAGGGCAATGAGGGAAGAATGCCTTAAAAAGTCGAATTTGACAGATGGAAAAAGAATCTCAAAAGTTCACTGAGGAGATTCATTCCTTCAGAGTTAGACTGGAGCAAATGGAAGCTAATGACTTTATGAGAAATCAAGATGCTGTTAAGCAGATCCAAACAAATGAAAGATTAGAAGGCAATGTGAAATATCTCATGGGAAAAACTACTGACCTGGAAAATAGATCCAGGAGAGACAATTTAAAAATTATTGGACTACCTGAAAGCCATGATCAAAGAAAGAACCTAGAAATCACCCTTCAAGAAATTCTCAAGGAAAATTGCCCTGATGTTTTAGATCCAGAGGGCAAAATAGAGGTTGAAAGAATCCACCGATCACCTCCTGAAAAAGATCCCAAAAAGAAAACTTCCAGGAATATTATAGCCAGGTTCCAGAATCCCCAGATCAAGGAGAAAATACTACAAGCAGCCAGGAAGAAACAATTTCAATATTGTGGAAACACAATCAGAATAGCACAGGACCTGGCAGCTTCTACACTGAGGGATTGAAGGGCATGGAATATGATATTCCAGAGGACAAAATAGCTGGTAATGAACCCAAGGGTCACCTACCCAGCAAAACTGAGTATTTTGTTTCAGGGGAAAATATGTTCATTCAGTGGAAAAGAGGACTTTCAAGCATTCTTGAGGAAAAAACCAGAGTTGAATAGAAAATTTGACATTCAGACACAAGAAGCAAGAGATGCCCGAGAAGGTAATCAGGGAAAAGAAATCAAAAGTAACTTATCAAAGTTGAACTATTTATATTCCTATATGGAAAAACAACAACTGTGACTCATGAAATCTTTCTCACTATGAAAATAATAGAAGGGTGCATGGTCCCACAAATACATATGTGAGTATTTGTATATATGTTTACAGTCATACATGGAGAGAAGGCATGGTTTGAATTTGTTGGGAAGGGAGGATACTTAAGGGGTGAAATCATGAGGTGAGAGAGGAAAGCGGGAAGAGGGGATAGGGAGAGACAGGATAGGGTAAACTATCTCATGTAGAATAAGCAAGGGGAAGTAGTTGCAAGGGAGGGGAAGAATAGGAAGGCAAAAAGGCAAAATCACTCTCTCATTGAATTTGCTTCTGCGAGAGAATGACACACATACTAAATGGGATATCTCAAACTGCAGCAGAATAGGGGGAAGGGGGATGAGAAGAGGGATGATGGATGGGAGGGCATCCTTGGGGGGAGGGGAGGTTGGAAGTACCCACTAGAAGAGGGACAGGATCAAGTAGGGAATGGACCAGGTTGGGGTGGGATGAGTGGGAGGGAATTATAAGCAGCCTTGTACAATATATCTACTATGATAATGTTTTGCATAGCTAGACACGTACAACATATACTGAATTACTTATCTTCCCAGAGGGCATGGGTGACAAGAGAGGAAGGAAATGGATCTTAAATTTGAGGACTTAAGATTAAATGTTTCAAATATATATAAATACTATTACTAATACTCTTTTGCTTGTAATTGGGAGATAAGATGTGCAGGCATTTGGACACAAAGATTCATCTTCCTATAATAGAAAATTTGAAGGGGGTATGGGAGAAAATATGGGAGAGATCAGTTTGGAGAAAGCGATATCTTGCAGGACTGCTATTCTGGTAGGGTGGGTAGGGGAAAAACAGGGGGGAAAATAATTGTAACTCAAAATCTGGTGGAAATGATGTAAAACAGAAATTAATAAAGCATTTGTTTAAAAAAAAAGTTGGCAGCCAGGTGGTGCAATGAATAGAGCACTGGCCCTGAAGTCAGAAGGATCTGAGTTCAAATTTTACTGCATACTTGAAACACTTACTAGCCATGTGACCTTGGGCAAATCACTTAACCCCAATTGCTCTGATTACCTCCCTCCAAAAAGCAATCATATATATATATATATATATATATATATATATATATATATATATATATGAATATATATATGAATATATATGTATATATATACATATATATACATATGTATGTATGTATGTATATATACATACATACACACCTATACTCAACTATACATACACGTGTGTGGGCATGTATATACATACATATGATATATATACACACATATATACATATATAATACCTCTGACTACCATCATACTGAGAAAGTTTAATGAGTTACAAATATCATCTTTCCATTTAGGAATGTAAATAGTTCAACTTTAACTAATTCCTTACTATTTCACTTTCCTGTTTACCTTTTCATGCTTCTCTTGATTCTTGTGTTTTAAAGAAAAAAATTGTTTTTAGCTCTGATATTTTAATAAAGAATGCTTGAAAGTCCTCTTTTTCTTCCTTTTAGAGTAATTCTTTTTTGGTCACTTTTAATTTTTTAGTTTACATCATTCATTTCCACAAGATTTTGAGTCACAAATTTTCTTGCCAATATGCCCTACCCATCACCTCAAACAGTGTTCTCACTGAATATCCCCTTCCTCAATCTGCTCTCTCCCATATCTTCCAACATTCACCCTATGATTTTCCAGTAGGGAATGGTGGATCTTTCTGACCCAGTGCCTCTATATCTCATTTTCTTGTTACATGTAGAATAATATTAATATGTATATCTATTTTTAAACATTTCATTTTAAAACTTTGGATTCCAGATTCTTTACCTTCCTTCCTCATCACCCATCCTCATGGGGAAGATAAGCAATTCAATAGAGGTTGTACATATGTAGCTACACAAAACATTTCCATGGTGGATATATTGTAAAAGACTGATTATATTTACCTCCATCCTATCCCCCACACACACTTGTTCTCTTCTCTACTTTCATACGGTCCATTTTAAAAAAGTGTATGCTTCCATCTTCTCTGCCCCCGAGCCTAACCTGCATTCCATTATCCCCCATTTTTCCCTTTCCCCTCTATTTTCCTGTAGGGTGAGATACCCTATTTAGTATGCAATTCATTCCCTCCCTAAGCCAAATTCAAAGAGAATAAGGTTGACTCATCCCCTTTTGCCTTCCTGTTCTTTGCTTCCATTATAATAATTTTCCTTGCCTCTTCTATATGAGATAATTTATGACATTCTGTCTCTCCCCATCTCATCTCATTTTATTCCTCTCTCACCTCTTAATTTCACCTTTTAAGTATCATCCCTTCTTATTCAATTCATCCTGTACCCTCTGTCTATGTATATCTGTAGACATATATACACATAGTCACATATATAATCATACAACCATATACCTCCCTATATAGATATATACATGTATGTTTACACACACACACACACACACACACACACACATACAAACACATATTTCTATGCCCTTCACCTATTGTCATATTGAGAAAAGTTTCATAAGTTACAATTATCATTTTACCTTGTAGGAATATAAGTAGTTCAACCTTGTTAAGTTTCTTATGATTCTTTTACTGTTTACCATCTCATGCTTCTCATCTTCTTGTATGTGAATGCCAAATTTTCTATTCAACTCTGTTTTTTTTCCTCAAGAAGGCTTGAAAGTCCTCTATTCCACTGTATGATCATATTTCCCTTGGAACATGATACTCAGTTATGCTAGATAGGTTATTCTTGTTTTGTTTTGTTTTGTTTTTTTCCAAATGCTTTATTAACTTCTGGTTTACATAATTCATTTCCATCAGATTTTTAATTACAATTTTCCCCCATTTATCCCCTACCCACCACCACAGAATAGCAGTCCCACAGGATATCCTCTCATCCAATCTGCTCTCTCTCATATCTTCACCCATACCTCCTTCGACTTTTCTATTAGGGCAGGGTGAATCTCTGTGCCCCAATGCCTGGACATCTTATCTCCCAATTACATGCAAATATATATATATATTTGAAACATTTAATTTTAAAACTTTGAATTCCAGATGCATTCCCTTCGTCCTTTGTCATCCACTGCTGCTGGGCGGAAAAGCAATTCAGTATATGTTGTACATGTATACCTGTGCAAAACATTACCATAGTAGACATATTGTAAAAGACTGGCTATATTTCTCTCCCACCCCTCCCACCCCCTCAACCTGGTCTATTCCATACTTTGATCCTGTCCCTCTTCAAAAGTGAGTGCCTCCAACCTTCCCTTCCTCCCAAAATGGCCTCCCCTCCATCATCCCTCCTCTCATCCTCTTCACCCCTACTCTCCTGTAGGGTGAGATCCCATTTAGTGTGTATGTCATTCTCTCCCTGAGCCAAATTCAATGAGAATATGGTTTTCTCTTTTGCCTTTCTGTTCTTCCTCTCCCCTGCAACTACTTCCCCTTGCCTTTTCTACATGAGATAGTTTTCACCCCCCAATCTCTCCCCATCTACTCTTACCATATTCCTCTCTCACCTCTTAACTTCACCCTTTAAGTATCATCCCTTCCCACCAAATTTGACCTGTGGCCTCTATCCATGTACACCTGTAAACATATATACACACATTCACATATGTTTTCATATGCCCTTATACCCTGTGATTCTTGGTTTTAATCCCAGCTCCTTTGATCTCCAGAATATCATATTCCAAGCCGTTTGATCCCTCAATGTAGATACTTCTAGGTCCTGATTTATCCTGGTGGTGTTTCTGTAATATTGAAATTGTTTCTTCCTGGCTGCTTGTAATATTTTCTCCTTTATCTGGGAACTCTGGAAGGTGGCTATAATGTTCCTAGGAGTTTTCTTTTTGTGATCTTTTTCAGGAGGTGATTGATTCATTCAACATCTATTTTGACTTCTGTCTCTAACACATCAGGGCAATTTTCCTTGAGAATTTCTTGAAGGATGATTTCTAGGTTCTTTTGTTTAATCATGGCTTTCAGGTAGTCCCATAATTTTTAAAATATCTCTCCTGGATCTACCTTCCAGGTCAGTAGTTCTTCCAATGATATTTTTCACATTGCCTTCTATTCTTTCATCTGTTTGGATCTGTTTAATAGCATCTTGCTTTCTCATGAAGTCACTAGCTTCTATTTGCTCCAATCTAATTCTGAAGGAATGATTCACTTCAGTGAGCTTTTGATATTCTTTTTTCCATCTGGCAAATTCAGCTTTTTAAGGCATACTGCTCATAGGCTTTTTGAGCCTCTTTTGCTGAGTTAGTTTATTTCTTAAGGTGTTATTTTCTTCAGTCAGGCTGTTGAATCTCATTTCATAATTTTCTTGCATCGTTGTCATTTCTCTTCCCAATTTTTCGTCCACTTCTCTTTTTTTGGTTTTCAAAATCCTTTTTTAAGCTCCACTATGGGCTGTAATCAGCTCATATTTTTCTTGGAAGCATTTGGTGCAGGAGTTCTGACTTCACTGTCTTCCTACTGTTCCATGCTTTGATTTTTTTTGTCTCCAAAATAGAAGTGTAAAGTTGGGATACTCTGAATACAAAGTCAGATTGCTCTGTTTGCTTTGATTCCTTTGCTTGATCATGTTGCCACTCAATTACTTGACTTTTGAGCCTTTTGATACAGTATAACTCTGCTACCAGAAATGGGGTATTTATCCAAAACTCCTGGGTTTTTTGTAGCTGCCTGAGCTATTAGTTGGGTGCCTTCTATGAAGCTACACATGGTGTGGCAGACTGCTCATGCACCCCAGGACCTCCACCCTAGACAGCAATCCAGATCTAAGAATGTTAAAGCAAGAGTGATTACCCCCAGACTGGTTGCTTAGTTAATCTGCAATCTGCAGACCAGGAGCTCTGAAGCAGCAATGAAATGTTGGCTGCGTGGCCTTGGCACCTCGGCCACTTCTTGCCCTGGAGTCAAAGGCCAGATCACACTCCAAATTCTGAAGTCCCAAAATCCACACTGCACTGACCTCTCACTTTGTCCTTGGCATCTATGGGTTGATAATTCTGGTAATGGCCACAGCTGCTGATGAACTGAATTCCTTCCAGCCAGCAGCTAGGTTAGTCTGCTCTGAGGCTAGAAACTTGGGCTCATGTGGGGCTGGGCTCAGCTCCCAGAGTGCTGCACTTGCTATTTCTTGCCAGGCTGTTGGGCTGTCTTCAGCAGGAGGTTCACTTCTCTGTGTCATTTTCTGTGTTCTGTAGCTCCAATATTTGTCTAGATTCATTTTTTACATGAACCGGAGGAGGTGGGAGCTGGAGTTGCATGGAAGTCCTGTTTCTACTCTGTCATCTTGACCAAAAGACCTCTATTTCAATTAATGTACATATTTACCCCTGAAAAAATTATACTCTGTTTTGCTGGGTTGGTAATTCTTGGTTTTAATCTAAACTCCTTTGCCCTGTGGAACATCATGTCCCAAGGCCTTTCATCCCTTTATGTAAAACCTGCTAGATCTTGCATTATCCTGATTGTATTCCCATAATACTCATATTGTTTCTTCCTGACTGTTTGTAACACATTCCCCTTGACCTGGGATTTCTGGAATTTGGGTCTACTACACCTAAGAGTTGTTGAGGGGTCTTTTATAAGAGGTGATTACTTAGTTCTTTCAATTTCTATGTTCCCCTTTGTTCTAGTATCTCAGAGCGATTTTCTTTGATAATTTCTTGAAAGATGATGTCTCAGCTCTTTTTTGATCATGGCTTTCAGATTTTCCTTGGCTTCCATGACTTTTCAATTTTCCTTGAGAAATTCTTGAAGGATAATTTCTAGGCTTCTATTTTCATCATGGTTTTCAGGTGGTCTAATAATTTTTAAATTATATGTCCTGGATCCATTTTTCAGGTCAGGTATTTTTCCAATGAGATATTTCACATTGCCTTCTATTTTTTCATTTGTTTGCATCTGTTTTATAGTGCTTTGATTACTCATAAAGTCATTAGCTTCCATTTGCTCCAATTAAATTTTGGAGAAACTATTCTCTTCAGTGAATTTTTGAAATTCCTTTTCCATCTGGACAAAATATCTGTGCTTTTAAAGGCATTCATCTCCTCATTTACTTTTTGGACCTCTTTTGAAATTTGAGTTATTCTATTTTTTAAAGCAATTGGGGTTAAGTAACTTGCTCAAGGATACACGGATAGTCATCATTTATGTGTGGGTGCTCATTTTCTGAAGCCAGTTTCAATCCTGGGTCATCCCAACTCCGAGGCCAACACTCTTACTCACCTAGCTGGCCTGAGTTAGTCTATTTTTAAGGTGTTATTTTCTTTAGTAGGTCTGTTGACTCATTTTTCATGATTTTCTTTCATCCTCCTTTATCTTCTCATTTTTTCCCTCTACTTCTCTTATTTAATTTTCAAAACCCTTCTTAAGCTCATCCATGGTCTGTGTAAAGTTCATAATTTTCTTGGAGGCTTTTGATACAGGATTTTTGACTTTATTGTCTTCTTCTGTTTCTGTGTTTTAATCCTCTTTGCCCCACTCCCCCCAAAAAAAGTCTGATTGTGCCTCTCTTTGCTCATATTGCCAGTCAATTACTTGATTTTTGAGCTCTTTGCCATGACAAAGCTCTACTTCAATAGAGGAGAGTGTTATGTCCCAAATTTGGGGGGTTTTGCAGAGCTGTTGTCAGATCTGTGAGGAGGGCACCCTCTATACAGCCACCACAAACTCTGCCATGCTACCACTGTTCACCCTAGGACCACAACCAAGACTAAGTCCCAGATCCAAATAGCCAAAGCAAGAGTCATTACCCTCTTATTAGTCACTTGGCCCCTCTACAATTTGTAGTTCTGGAGCACAGGTGGTAGCCGTGGGTCAATAGCTGCAGCAGCCACCACCTCCAACCCTGCTGTGGCAGGGTCCAAATTACACTCTTCTATCACCCTGTTCCAATAGAGTACCCCACCCCCTGAACTTTTACTTTCTCTTTCCCATTAATGGGTTGAGAAGTTTGGAAAACACCACTCCTGCCAGTGTTTCACTCCCCTGAAGTCTGCTCTTGTGGGTCTGTGCCACCCTGGCTATGGGCTGCCCCAGGCCTAGGCTGACCGGGCTTATATTGGATTGCTCTTTGCTCCTAGCTCTGTGTGATATACCTTGCCTGTTTGCCTTGCAGGCTGCCTTCAGTGGGATATTTGTTTATCTCTTTCACTTTGTATGTTCTGTTCCTCTAAAATTTGTATAAAGTCATTTTTCACAGGTATTGCAGGTAGTTAGAGTGGGACTTCAAGCAAGTTCCTGCTTTTATTCCACCATCTTGACTCTGCCCCAAAAATTATTTTTTAAGGAAGAAAAAAAAAAGCTCTGCCATTTTGAGTAACCTTTTCCTTTGGAGTTGTCTCATTATTTTTATAATAAAAATTTGAATGCTAGATAAATGTATGCAATGTAAGTGAAAAGAGCTGAATCTCAGCACAATTACAAAACTAGAAGACAGAAGGTTCCTTGTATTAATTCTGAGCATTCCAAAGTATGACAATAAGTATCATTCATTTAGCCTGATGTTTTAAATGTACAGACTTTTAAAGGAAAATGACTTCAACTTCTCAGTGCTATATATTTATTGAAAGTTTAAACACAGTTTAACAATAAAGAACCATTTGATTAAAACATGATGCAAAAATACATCATTTGTATATTCATTAAAATTTGCCTAACAACAAAATTCTGCAAGATCTCTCAGCAAAATTTTATTTATTTTGAATACTAGATTCTCTTAAACTAATTTCTTACTTTATAAAACCTAAAAGAACTGTGTCATGCTTAAAATAAGCTTACAGTTCCTCCAGTGAATGAGATACAAAAGCTATGAAAAAACATTTATTTTAGCAAAAACAACAACAAAAAGTACTTATTCACTTAAAAAATACTGACTTCGCAGGGCAACTTTGTTCACTGCATCTGATAAATATATCATATTGAAAAAAGTGATTTAGACCCAGTCACAGAAATGTGATGTACCAGCAATGTAATAGTAAGTAACAAGTAATAGCCTGGAATATCATAAGTCTAATAGTTCATATAACACATGCTATCTTAGATTCCATTCCTGCCCCATCAATCATTCTCTCTCTCACTCTCCATTTCTGCATCTCTATTTCTGTCATTCACAATTTCTATATCTATCATTCTCTGTATCTATATCTGTTTCTCTGTCTCATTTTCTCTTATTTACATGGCTTTCTTTATCAATGTGTCTATGTGTATTTGTCTCTCTGTGTGTTTCTATCTTTATTTCTGTCTTTCCTTTAAAGGAACATCTGTTAAGAGGTAGTTCTAATACCATCATTAACTTAGTTAAGGTTTGATATTATTAGAAAACACTTGGGGGGTAGAGCCAAGATCACTGAGTAAAAGCAAAACATGTGTGAGACCCAGCTCCATCAGTCTCTAATACCTGTAAAAAAGTGACTCTAAACAAATTTTAGAGTTACAGAAACCACAAAGTGACAAAGAGAAAAATAATCTCTCACTGAAAGCAGCCTTTCAAGTCAACAGAAAGTGTCTATCACACCAGGCTGTGAGCCAACTACAGTCCTCTGTGAGCCACATTGGTCCAGACTAGAAGCCAAACTGGCCAGAGCATACTTCAGTAGATAGTATCATGGGCAGCTGTGGTGGTTTCCAGACTTCTCAATGCATAAATACCAAAGAGAAAGTTAAAGATCAATAGGAAACTGTTGGAACTGGGTGAGAGAAGAGCAAAATCCAGCCTTCCCCTCTGGGGTGAGAAGTGGCTGAGGCAGCAGTTGCAGGTTCTGCTGCTTGGCTTGCTCCAGAGCTCCTGGCATGCTGATTGTAGGGGGACGAAAAGAACATTTAGGGGGGCGGAGCCAAGATGGCAGAGTAGAAACAGCTCGTCCAAGCCTCTCTGCCCCCAGATTCTCCACAAACTATGTAAAAAAGGACTCTGAAAATCTTCTGGAGCCCCAGCACCCACAGAACGACACAGAGAAGCTAACCTCCCGCTGAGGACAGCCTAGCACCCTGCAGGAAGGACCAGCGCAGTGTTCTGGGAGCCGGCAGCATGCAGAGCGCAGGAGCCTAGCCAAGCCCAGGTCCACGTGGGCCGAGGTTTTAGCCCCAGGGCGGCAGGGCCAGCAGCCTGCTGGAGGAACCCCAGAACACCAGGAACTGTGGAGACGCCAGAATTATCAACATAGACTTGCCTAGGACAAAGTAAGAGGTTAGTGTCCTATGGACTTTGGGACCTGTATTTGGGGAATGCGTCAGCTCCCTCCCTGGGGGCTAGAAGCTGCTGAGGAGACACGCCATTTTGTAGTTTTCAGAGGCATTTCTGGCTCCCAGCCTACAAATCGTGGGGAGATCCAGCGATCAGTCTTGGGGGGTAATCGCTCTTGCTTTAACCTCCTGGATCTGGATTGTGATCTAGGGTGGAAGTTGTGGGTGGGTTTATAGCTTGCCAGAAACGGAAGTTGCCCCCCACACGTTCGGGACGAAAATTCTTCTATCTGGCCTTAAAGCCATAGTGTGGCAACAAGCCCAAAAGTCAAGCAATTAACTGGCAACATGCCAAGGCAAAGGAAACAGAAAAATGCAACCCTAGACTCCTATTTTGGGGGCATAGAGCGGGGAAAAGGACTGTGAGGTCAGAAGTCCTGCTCCAAAAGCCCCAGGGAAAACATGAGTGGGTTGCAGGCCATAGAGGACCTTAAGAAGGACTTTAAAAATCAAATAAGAGAAGTGGAGGAAAAATTGGAAAGAGAAATGAGAAGGATGCAGGAAAAGTATGAAATGAGGGTCAACAGCCTGACTGAGGAAAACAACACCTTTAAAAAATAGACTAGCTCAAATGGCAAAGGAGGCCCAAAAGGGCAATGAGGAGAAGAATGCCTTAAAAAGTCGAATTTGCCAGACGGAAAAAGAATCTCAAAAGTTCACTGAGGAGATTCATTCCTTCAGAGTTAGACGGGAGCAAATGGAATCTAGTGACTTTATGAGAAATCAAGATGCTGTTAAGCAGATCCAAACAAATGAAAGATTAGAAGGCAATGTGAAATATCTCATGGGAAAAACCACTGACCTGGAGAATAGATCCAGGAGAGACAATTTAAAATTATTGGACTACCTGAAAGCCATGATCAAAGAAAGAACCTAGAAATCACCCTTCAAGAAATTCTCAAGGAAAACTGCCCTGATATTTTAGATCCAGAGGGCAAAATAGAGGTTGAAAGAATCCACCGATCACCTCCTGAAAAAGATCCCAAAAAGAAAACTCCCAGAAATATTATAAACAGGTTCCAGAATCCCCAGATCAAGGAGAAAATACTACAAGCGGCCAGGAAGAAACAATTTCAATATTGTGGAAACACAATCAGAATAGCCCAGGACCTGGCAGCTTCTACACTGAGGGACTGAAGATCATGGAATATGATATTCCAGAGGGCAAAAGAACTGGGAATGAATCCAAGGGTCACCTACCCAGCAAAACTGAGTATTTTGTTTCAGGGGAAAATATGGTCATTCAGGGGAATAGAGGACTTTCAAGCATTCTTGAGGAAAAAACCAGAATTGAATAGAAAATTTGACATCCAGACACAAGAAGGAAGAGATGCCTGAGAAGGTAATCAGGGAAAAGAAATCAAAAGGAACTTATCAAAGTTGAACTATTTACATTCCTATATGGAAAAGCAATGACTGTGACTGATGATATCTTTCTCACTATGAAAATAATGGAAGAAGGGGTGTGGTCATATGAATACATATGTGAATGTTTGTGTATATGGTTACAGTTATATGGATAGAGGGCATAGGTTGAATTTGTTGGGAAGGGAGAATACTCAAGGGATGAAATTATGAGGTGATAGAGGAAAGTGGCAAGAGGAGATGGGGAGAGACATGGTAGGGTAAACTATCTCATGTAGGGGAAGTGGTTGCAAAGGAGGGGGAGAATAAGGAAGGCTAAAAAGGCAAAACCACATTCACATTGAATTTGGTTCAGGGAGAAAAATGACATACATACTAAATGGGATATCTCAACCTGCAGCAGGATAGGGGAAGGGGGATGAGAGGAGGGATGATGGATGGGAGGGCATCCTTGGGGTGAGGGGAGGTTGGAAGTACCCACTATAGAAGAGGGACAGGATCATGTAGGGAATGGACCAGGTGGGGGGTGGGATGAGTGGGAGGAATTATAAGCAGCCTTGTACAATATATCTACTATGATAATGTTTTGCATAGCTAGACATGTACAACATATACTGAATTACTTATATCCCAAGAAGGAATGGGTGACAAGGGAGGAAGGAAATGGATCTGAAATTCAAGGTCGTAACATTTAATGTTTCAAATATATATATAAATGCTATTATTAATACTCTTTTGCCTATAATTGGGAGATAAGATGTGCAGGCATTGGGACACAAAGATTCATCTTCCTCGAATGGAAAAGTCGATGGGGTATGGGAGAAGGTATGGGAGAGAGCAGACTGGAGGAAGCGATATCTTGTGGGACTGCTATTCTGGGAGGTTGGGTAGGGGAGTAATGGGGGGAAAATGATTGTAACTCAAAATCTGGCGGAAATGAATGATGTAAAACAGAAGTTAATAAAGTATTTGTTTAAAAAAAAAAAAGAACATTTAGAGGGTAATTGCTCTTGTTTTGACCTGCCTGGATCTGGGTCACAGTCTTAAGTCATGATCCTGGGGTGAGGAACACTAGTGTGTCAGAGCTATTGGTGACTGTAGAGAAGGTGCCCTCTGCATAGCTCTAACAACATCTCTGACAGCTGTGAATCCCGAGAAATTTGGGATACACCTCTCTCTACTATGGAAGCAGTGTTGTAAGGTGGCAAATAGCCCAAAAGTCAAGTAACTGACTGGCAAGATGAGCAAAGAGGGGAAGCATAATCAGCCCATAGTATGCTTTTTTTTTTTTGAGGAAAATAAAGGGTCAAAATCTGGAATCAGAAGAAGATAACAAAGCCAAAACTACTGTATCAAAATCTTCCAGGAAAAATATGAATTACTCACAGGCCATGGAGTAGCTCAAGAATGACTTTGAAAAGAAAGTAAGAGAAGTGGAGGAAAAATTGGGAAGAGAAATGAGAATGATGCAAGAAAATCATGAAAACCAAGACAACAACCTGGCTGAAGAAAACAGCACCTTAAAAAATAGACTTACTCAAATGGCAAAAGAGGTCCAAAAAGCCAATGAAAAGCCAAATTTACCATATGGAAAAGCAATTCAAAAACACAATGAAGAGAATAATTCCTTCAAAATTATGCTGTAGCAAATGGAAGCTAATGACTTTATGAGAAATCAAGATACCACAAAACAGATCCAAATAAATGAAAAAATAGAAAGCAATATGAAATATCTCATTGGAAATACAATTGACCTAGAAAATAGATCCAGGAGAGATAATTTAAAAATTATTAGACCACCTGAAAGCCATGATGAAAATAGAGGCCTAGAACTTATCCTTCAAGAATTTCTCAAGGAAAATTGCCCTGATATTCTAGAACCAGAGGGCAAAATAGAAATTGAAAGAATTCACTTACCAACTATTGAAAAACATCCGCAAAAGAAAACTCCTAGCAATGAGAGTAAGGTTGACACATTTAATTATAGCAATTGCAGCCAAATTCGAGAGTTTCCAAGTCAAGGAGAAAATATTACAAGCAGTCAGAAAGAAACAATTTGAGCATTGTGGAAACACAATCAAGATAGCACAAGATCTAGCAGCATCTATATTAAGGCATAGAAGGAATAGAAGTGTGATATTCTGGAGGTCAAAGAAACTAGGATCAAAACCAAGAATCACCTAACCAGCAAAACTGAGTATAGTGCTTCAGGGGAAAATATGGCCATTCGAAGAAAAGGCCAGAGTTAAACAGAAAATGTGACATTCAAATACAAGCAAGAGAAGCATGAGAAGCAAAACAGGAAAAAAAATCATAAGGAGATTATTAAAGTGGAATTAGTTACATTTTTTTTTTTTGCTTTTTGGAGGGCAATCGGGGGTTAAGTAACTTGCCCTAGGTCACACAGTTAGGTTTTTTGTTTGTGTGTGAGTTAAGTGTCTGAGGCCGGATCTGAACTCAGGTCCTTCAGATTCCAGGGTCGATGCTCTACTCAACTGCACTACCTAGCTGTCCCCCTAATTAGCTACATTTCTACATGGAAAAAATGATCATTGTAACTTATGAGTCTTTTCTCCATATGAGGATAGTTGAAGGGAATATATATATAAAGCATGTGTGTATGCATATATATATATATATATACATATGGGAAATATATATAATATATATATAAGCATGTGTGCATGCATATATGTGTGTGTATCTCTACATATATTTGTATGTATACATGCATGTATATATGTATAGGAGGGCATATGTGTGTATAAATATAAATGTGAATGTGTATATTTTTGTGTACATGTATACATAGATAGAAGGTACAGGATCAGTTGAATATGAAAGAATGGTATCTAAAAAATAAAATTAAGAGGTGAGAGAAAAATATATAGGGAGTAAGATAAAGGGAGAGATAAGATAGGGTAAATTATCTCATATAAAACAGTCAAGAGAACATTGTTACAATGGAGGGGAAAAGCAGTAAGGTGAAACGGAATGCATCAACCTTACTCTCATTTTATTTGGCTGAAGAACAGAATAACATACATGCTCAATTGGGTATCATATCCTACAGGAAAGTAGGGGGAAAGGTGATAAGATGGGAGATGATAGAAGGGAGGGCAGATTGGGGGAGAGGATGGTTTGAAGCAAACACTTTGAAAAGGGACAGGGTCAAAGTAGAAAATAGAATAAGTGGGGGAGGGATAAGATAGAGAGAAATATATTTAATCTTTCACAATATAACTACTATAGAAATGTTTTCTGTAACTACACATGTGCAAACTATATTGAATTGTTTGTCTTCTCTTTGGGTAGTTGAGGAGGGAAGAATGGAATGAATCTGGAAATTAAAGTTTTAAAGCAAATGTTTAAAAAATGTTTTTACATGCAACAGAGAAATAAGATATATAGGTACTGGGGTATAGAAATACCTCTTGACATACTAGAAAGTTAGGGGGAAATGGAGAAGGATATAAGAGAGAACAGATTTGTGGAGGGGGTGTTCAGTAGGCTCATTATCTTGGAGTAGGGGATAGGGGAAAGACAGGAGAACATTTGTAACTCAAAATGTTGATAACTAAAAATAAATATATAAATGAAAAATGAAAAATAAAATAACACTATACTCTATTTAAAAAAAAAGAAGACACAATTCATGTAATAATTAACAAAAAGAAGGCATATTTTTTCTCTAACACAGCAAGGATATAGAACAAGGACACAGTGGTCTAAATTGGTATGCATAAAATTACCCCACATTTCTGTATTGAGACATGTCTGGTCATCAATGAAGGATTCTGGAATTTGATGACACAAATGCCCTTTCGGAACCAATCAGACTGGAAGGACCTCTACTGCATTTGGGTGGATTTTTTTGTAACTTCTTTAAGTCAGTAATTCAATTAAAAAAAGAAACATTTTAATCACCTCCTCTTTCCAAGAACTGTGCAAACCACTGGATACAAAGAAGATCCTCCCTACAATTAAAGTGCTCACAATCTAATGCTGAAGCCAATGAGCAAACAAATACATGCAACCAATCTATATACAGAAATTGGAATGTATAAATAGAATGAATGTACTTTAATTAAGAGGTATCATACAAGATTTCCTATAGAAGGTGGGATTTTTGTCGGGAAATGGAAGTAAAGAGGAAAGCTCTAAGATAGAAATGAATAAAGCTAGCATTCCAAGCATGATTGACAGACAGTGATAAGGCCCAGAGTTTGGAGATGGAGCAAATTATTCAAAGAACAACAAGAAGATCAGTATAACTGGATAGCTGAGAATACGGGAAGAGAGTGAAATGTATAAAAATAAAGGAAATATATGGTGATGGATTAGTAATAATGTTGAGTGGTGGAAGGTTTTATATTGAATTTTGGAGAAGTTATGGAAAGTCTAGAGCTTTCCAACTGATGAAGGATAGGGTTGATGTGATCTGACCTTACGTTTCAAAATAATATTTTGGCAGGTGAGTGGAGAATTATCTAGAGTGGAGAGTTAGGCTATTGCAATAGTTCAGATGTGTTGATGAGAACTGGTGTCACAATGATACATCCTCAGAGGGGAGAGGGGAACCCATGTAAGAATTATTCAAAATGCAAAAACAGACAGGCCTTGGAAAAGATTGGATATGGGAGGTGATAAATATTGATAATACCTAAGTGATGAGCTCCGGTGATGGTGAGGATGGTGGTACTCTTAAGAGTAATAGGTAAGTTTGGAAGAAGTTTGTTTGTTTTGGTGAGATGGAAGAGAATGAGTACAGTTTTGTTTATATTGAATTTAAGATTTATACATGACATTAAGTTCAAAATATTAAATCATCAGAGATGTGAGACTAGAGGTCACAGAGAGGTTAGGACTGACTAAGTAAATTTGAGAATCATTAGCGTAGGAATAAAAATAAATTTCTGGGAACCTTATTAGCTCACCAAGTGTCATAATAGAGTTAGAAGAAAAGGGGCCCAAGGACAACACCCAGTGAACCACCCACAGTTAGTGGGTATGACCTACATAAAGTTACCAGTAAAACAAACTAAAGAGTAGTCATATAAGTGTGAGAAGAACAAGGAGGAAGTGCTGTAACCAAAACTTAGGGAAAAGAGATTATCAAAGGGAAAAAAGGGTGATTGATAAATAGTTTCAAAGACTACAGAGAGTTCAAGAAGGTTCTAGTGACATAAAAAGTTTACAATTCAATAATTGTTACTGAATTTGAAGAGAGCATATTTGGTTGAACGATAATGTCAGAAGGCATATTATAAAAAGTTAAGAAGAAAATGAGAGGAAAAGTACCATAAACTTGAATTTAAGAGGACCTTCTCAAGATATTTTTCCTAAAGGTAACAGAAAGAATCACTAGTGGGATACAGATATACAATGAAGGTCATTTTAGGAGGATCATGGAAAACATACTTTTATAGGTAGTAGGAAATCAGTGAACAGGCAGAGAGATATTATACAAAAGTGAGTAAGTTGGGATAACAGACAAGGCAATCTATAGAAGGAGATCAGTTGGAATGTGATCAAATATTTTTTAAAATTATTTATTTATTTGTAGTTTTCAACATTCACTTCCTTAAGATTTTGAGTTCTAAATTTTCCCCACATACCTCTGCTCCCCCCTTTCCAAGACAGCATACAATCTGATATAGACTATACATGTACAGTCATATTAAACATATTTCTAAATCAGTCATGTTAAGAAGAATTAAAACCAAAGGGAAAACCATGAGAAAAAAAAAAAACAACCAAAAAAAGTGAAAATAGGGTACTTCAATCTGCATTCAGACTCCATAACTGTTTATCTGGATAGGAATAAGATTTTCCATTATGATTCTTTTGGATTTGACTTAATGCTTTGTATTGCTAAGAAGAGTTAAATCTATCAAAGTTGGTCTTTGCAAAATGTTGGTATTACTGTGTACAATGCTTTCCTGATTATGTTCGCTTCATTCGGCATCATTTCATGTAAGTCTTTCCAGGTTATTCAGAAGTCCACCTGCTCATTATCCCTTACGGAACAATAGTATTCTATTGTTCAGCCATTCCAAAATTGATGGTCACCCCCTCCATTTCCAATTCTTGGCCTCCACAAAAAGAGCTGCTATAAAAAAGTTTTATACATGTGGGTCCTTTTCCCATTTTTATGATCTCTTTGGCCATAATATAGTTATAATATTTGGACACCACTTATCTCATTTGATCCTCACATTAATCTCATTTTCCCAAACCTATTTTTTTTTCTTCTAGGAGGGGAAATTGGGGTAAAGTTACCTGGCCAAGGTGGCACAGCTATTAATTCTTAAGTGTCTGAGGCCGCATTTGAACTCAAGTCCTCCTGACTCCAGGTCCGGTGCTCTATTCACTACACCAGCTAGCTTCCCCTGCCCAAATCTCTTAATTTCTATGTGATTCAGTTTCTGAATCTCTAAAATGTGGAGAATAATGGTACTTACCTCAGTATGATATTGATGTATGATTGATGTATGTAAATATCTACTCACATTTCTATTATGGTCTTATATCAATATTGGTGACCATAATTTATCTATCATATTTGGCCTCTATTTCTCTAGTATTTAGTGTACCGTATTTAAAATTTGAAATGGCATGGAAGTCGAACCTGAGTAGGATCTATGAATTATCCAATACATTTAGAAGAAAACCATGACAAAATTTTATTTCCACTTTATAATCTAGTTTTAAAATATTTCAAGAAAGTGAAAGTAGTAAGGGAGGAAAGAAAGAAAGAAAGAAAGAAAGAAAGAAAGAAAGAAAGAAAGAAAGAAAGAAAGAAAGAAAGAAAGAAAGAAGGAAGGAAGGAAAGAAGGAAGGAAGGAAGGAAGAATATAGGGAAGGAAGGAAAAGGAAGGAAAAAATAAAGTTCACAACATTTTTTTTATTTAAAAAATGCTCAAAAGATATTAACTACCCTTCAAAAACTTTACTACCCCATTTTCGGAAATTCTACATAAAAATGGTCTAAGCTCTCAGCTTTTCTCCAAATCTTAGTGCTAGAATCTGTTGCTGGAGATGCATCCCCAAGAGAGGATGGTGAAGGTAAGTCAATTGATTTACCAGCATTAGGCTTCTGGTAACCATGGGTGCATTCACTTTGTATGGAAGAAATGATGCAGTTATCAATGGCAACTTTATTTCCTTCAACTATGTGGTTTATATGTTTGAATATGACTTTTCCCATGGCAAGTGCAAGAAAATTGTCAAGGTTAAGAATAGACAACTGGTCATCACTGGAAAAAATCAATATTCTCTTCCAGTATGGTGATACCACCAATAAAAAAGGATATGATTCTAGAGCCAAGAATATAGAAGAGTCTACTGGTATTTTTGCCACCATGTAAAAAGTTGGGCTTCATTTAAAGGGGGAAGCAAATTGTGTTGTAATGTCTGCCCCTTTTGCTGATATCCTTTTGTAAGTGATAGGAGTGAACCACGATAATTTCCTAAAGAATGTCAACAATTTCTCCTGCATTTCATTCTGCTTGGCCCTCTGGATCAAGGCCATTCGTGAAAAATTTGGCATTATGGAATGATCTGTGACCACAGTCTATGCCATTACAGCTATCCAGGAAACAATGAATAGGCCCTCTGACAAACCGTGGTGTGATGGATGTGGTGATGTCCAAAACATTAGCCATGCTTTTATAGGTGCTGTTAAAACTATGGACAACAGAAGCTCATAGGCATGGCCTTTTGTGTTGCTGCTTCCAATATATGAGTTGTAATCTTACCTGCCTACTGAAAGTACTTGCGAATATGATAATATCAAAGTGGTGAAACAAAATGAGGGGAACCTTGAAGAGTACCTTGTATTACACAGGGGACTAAGTTGTATACTGTGATTTTGACAACGGCACCCCCATTTCTAACTTTGATTCTAATATGGGTGTTGCTCTCAATGATTATTTTATCAAACTGGTTTCTAGGCATGGCCCAGAGAATAGGAATAACAACAATGTAGCAGACCTTGTGGTTCTCATGACCTCTAAAGAGTAAAGTGAAAAGTCATGGATTTTCATCCACAGTCAAAAGAGGAATTCTACAATGGGTAGCCATAAACCCTAACCTATTTCACTATGCTAGGTATTTCACCCATGCCCCATTTACATTCCCTGCTCCAAGTTACTCATTTTGAATGGGAGAGGAGGATAGAGTATAATCTTGTTTCTCATCAACTAAGTGACCACATTCATTGAAAATAAAAGAGGCAGAGCCAAGATGGCGGAGTATAAACAGCTCATCCAAGCCACTCTGCCCCCAGATTCCCCCCAAACTATGTAAAACGGGACTCTGAACAACTTCTGGAGCCCCAACACCCACAGAACGATGCAGAGAAGCTAACGTCCCGATGAGGACAGCCCAGCAGCCCTGCAGGAAGGACCAGCCCAGCACTCTGGGAGCTGGCAGTGTGCAGTGCACAGAGCGCCGGGAGCTGAGCTGAGCACTGAGGTTTTAGCCCCAGGGCGGCAGGGCCAGCAGCCTGCTGGAGAGACCCCAGAACACCAGCAGCTGTGGCGACTCCAGAATTATTAACATAGACATGCCTAGGACAAAGTAAGAGGTTAGTGTCCTATGGACTTTGGGACCAGTATTTGGGGAATGTGTGGGCTCCCTCCGCTGGTGGCTAGAAGCCACTGAGGAGACACGACATTTTGTAGTTTTCAAAGGCAGCTCCACCTCCTGGCCTGCTAATTGTAGGGAGATCCAGTGATCAGTCTTGGGGGGTAATCGCTCTTGCTTTAACCTCCCTAGATCTGGATTGTGATCTAGGGTGGAAGTCGTGGGTAGGTTTACAGCTTGCCAGAAACGGAAGTTGCCCCCCACACGTTTGGGATGAAAATTCCTCTATCTGGCCTTAAAGCCATAGTGTGACAACAAGCCCAAAAGTCAAGTAATTAAGTGGCAACATGCCAAGGTAAAGGAAACAGAAAAATGCAACCCTAGAATCCTATTTTGGGGGCATAGAGAGGGAAAAGGACTGTGAGGTCAGAAGTCCTGCTCCAAAAGCCCCAGGGGAAAACACGAGTGGGTTGCAGACCATAGAGGACCTTAAGAAGGACTTTAAAAGTCAAATAAGAGAAGTGGAGGAAAAATTGGAAAGAGAATGAGAAGGATGCAGGAAAAGTATGAAATGAGGGTCAACTGACTGAGGAAAACAACACCTTAAAAATAGACTAACTCAAATGGAAAAGGAGCCCCAAAAGGGCAATGAGGAAAAGAATGCCTTAAAAAGTCGAATTTGCCAGATGGAAAAAGAATCTCAAAAGTTCACTGAGGAGATTCATTCCTTCAGAGTTAGACTGGAGCAAATGGAAGCTAATGACTTTATGAGAAATAAAGATGCTGTTAAGCAGATCCAAAGAAATGAAAGAATAGAAGGCAATGTGAAATATCTCATGGGAAAAAGTACTGACCTGGAAAATAGATCTAGGAGAGACAATTGAAAAATTATTGGACTTCCTGAAAGCCATGATCAAGGAAAGAACCTAGAAATCACCCTTCAAGAAATTCTCAAGGTAAATTGCCCTGATGTTTTAGAACCAGAGGGCAAAATAGAGGTTGAAAGAATCCTCAGATCACCTCCTGAAAAAGATCCAAAAAAGAAAACTCCCAGGAATATTATAGCCAGGCTCCAGAATCCCCAGATCAAGGAGAAAATACTCCAAGCAGCCAGGAAGAAACAATTTCAATATTGTGGAAACACAATCAGAATAGCCCAGGACCTGGCAGTTTCTACACTGTGGGATTGAAGGCCATGGAATATGATATTCCAGAGGGCAAAAGAACTGGGAATGAACCCAAGGGTCACCTACCCAGCAAAACTGAGTATTTTGTTTCAGAGGAAAATATGGTCTTTCAGTGGAATAGAGGATTTTCAAGCATTCTTGAGGAAAAAAAACAGAATTGAATAGAAAATTTGACATCCAGAACAAGAAGCAAGGGATGCCTGAGAAAGTAATCAGGGAAAAGAAATCAAAAGGAACCTATCACAGTTGAACTATTTACATTCCTATATGGAAAAGCAATAACTGTGACTGATGATATCTTTTTCACTATGAAAATAATGGAAGAAGGGTGTGTGGTGATATGAATGCATATGTGAATGTGTGTGTATATGGTTACAGTTGTATATGGATAGAGGGCATAGGTTGAATTTGTTGGGAAGGGAGAATACTCAAGGGATGAAATTATGAGGTGAGAGAGGAAAGTGGAAAGAGGAGATGGGGAAAGACAGGGTAGGGTAAACTATCCCATGTAGAAGAAGCAAGGAGAAGTGGTTGCAAGGGCGGGAGAGAATAGGAAGGCAAAAAAGGCAAAACCACATTCTCATTGAATTTGGTTCAGGGAGAGAATGACATACGTACTAAGTGGGGTATCTCAACCTGCAGCAGAATAGGGGGAAGGGGGATGAGAGGAAGGATGATGGATGGGAGGGCATTCTTGGGGGGAGGGGAGGTTGGAAGTACCCACTATAGAAGAGGGACAGGAGCATGTAGGTAATGGACCAGGTGGGGGGTGGGATGAGTGGGAGTGAATTATAAGCAGCCTTTTACAATATATCTACTATGATAATGTTTTGCATAGCTAGATAGGTACAACATATACTGAATTACTTATCTCCCCAGAGGGAATGAGTGACAAGGGAAGAAGGAAATGGATCTGAAATTTGAGGTCTTAACATTAAATGTTTCAAATATATATATATACTATTATTAATACTCTTTTGCTTGTAATTGGGAGATAAGATGTGAAGGCATTGGGACACAAAGATTCACCTTCCTCTAATGGAAAAGTCAAAGGGGGTATGGGAGAAGGTATGGGAGAGAGCAGATTGGAGGAAGCTATGTCTTGCGGGACTGCTATTCTGGGAGGTTGGGTAGGGGAATAACGGGGGGAAATGATTGTAACTCAAAATCTGGCGGAAACAAATGATGCAACACAGAAGTTAATAAAGCATTTGTTTAAAAAAAAAGAAAATTTAAAAATGTTTCTTGTTATTCTTTGATTATTTTTATGTATGTAATACGGAAACAATCTGACTTTAATAGCATATTTTCTAAAGTAAACTATAATCTAATTACTGCAGATTTTACCCATATGTGTAGATAATAGAAGATCCTGCTGGGTCATTTCTTTAAAATTAATTAAAGGAACACATATATAATGTAGAAGAGAAAAAGGTATAAGTCTTTATATGGTGTCTACTCTGTGACAGGCGTGGCCTCTCTGTCTCTCTCTCTCTATATGTACACACACACAAATATATGTTACATATATACATGCATGTATATTTCTGTGTGAGTGCACTGCACAAAAAGCATGTTTCCATGTGTAAATATGCACATATCAATATATTTTGCGTGTATATGTATACATATATAATGGATGTCAGATGTGACCACCAAGGTAATATTATTCAGCTATTTAGTCATTCACTTAGTATCAACCTTAAACTAGGTAGAAGTAGGTGGGTTATTTTTTCACCTTTTTTTAAGCGTGAGAAGATTTTTCTTACTGTAAGTCCAAATGAAAGATTTTTCTTAATTTTTCCAAATTCTTCTATTTGAACATGTAATTATACTAATTATATTAAATAATGTTTAAAAATAATACAAAATCTACTCAACAAAATTAATGATAATTCCAAAGAGGTTAGTCTAATCATTCACGTACTAATTCAAAGTAGACAAAAAAGACATTATAAAGTTCAAACTGATTTACTGAATAGGTTTCTTTATGTATACACATTAACTGAATATCTATTCATCTATCTTTGCATATCCCTATCTACATATCTATCTAGCTATCCCTATCTACATATCTCTCTCTCTTTCTGTAATTCACAAATATTACCACTCTTGATCGATGGTGCACTGTATCTAGAAATGAATAAAACAAAGAGTTCATTTTTTTTCTGTTGAAAAAAATGTGCAGATGTACTTTTAATGACTCCTGAGTTCTCCAAAACTAAAGCAGAATTGGTTAAAATAGATGGTTTGTAATATTCACAGATTGCTGATGTTTACACACCAAGAAACTATTCACCTATCAAATAACAATAATAATAATATTAGCAATAGATGATGATAGATAAATGCATTGACAAATAATAGTGTCGTATTTTGTCTACATAGCAAATTTCTGATGTGCAAGATATCTTTACTAAAGCAGATACTAAGATCAACTAAGATTATAAAGGACTGAGAAATTTTTCTTGTAGACTTGTAGAAGATAGGATGACACTAGAAGCAATACAAAGAAATTAAGTGGTAGAGATGGGAGAAATGAGAATTCCAGATGCAGGGCAAAGTTAAAAAAAATCTCAGAGTCAAGAGATGAAGTATTAATTGTGAGAAACAGCAAAAAGGCAAATTTCATGGAATTTAAGAGTAGATGGGGAGAGGAGCAAGTGTAAAGTGCAAGAAGACTAGAAACTAGGAAAGGTGCTTTAAAAGTCAAATAGATGATGGTATATTTGATCTTTGAGGCAACAGGAAACCATTGGTGTTATTTTATTTGAATGTGGGAGACGTATCTGGATTTAAACTTATAATCTTTTTTTACTTCAAATTCATTCATCAATCCATTATATTGCCTTTTTAAAAATTGGAGTGTTTTCCATAATCACTAGGCAGTTTAGATATTTCAATATATTTAAGTATTTCTGACAATCCATAGGATGGTAATTTAAAATTAGTTGACTCATAACAGCAATAGAGTATTCTAACTGTGATTTTTTATTGGTGAAAAGAACACTCAAATGAGGAAATTCTCTTTAACAATGAAGATAACCACATTATCTTCAACTATATAGTCTTATAAAGTTGCTTAGACCAATAAGATGTGAGTTAACATAGCCATTGTGAAATATACTTTACAGCATCTTAGCCACTTGCCAATCTTCATTATCCTTGACATTTTTTTTAATCATTGATACTGTTAATCCACATATTTTCATGAATATTCTCTCTTCACTGGTTTTGGCCATTTTATGCCATTTCCTGATTTTTTTTTTTGTATGCCTAGCTATCCCTTATCTATCTCATTTACTAGATAATGATCTACTTCTTATGCTTTAAAAACAATTCTGTCCTTGGTTTTCCAATATTTCCTTTGCTAATACCACCATCCTGACAGCCAGATATAAAAACCCAGATGCATATAGCCTCAAAATAATATCTGAAGTTTTTTTTTTCTTTTTTATTCTCATTTATTCAGTTTTTTTTTTAATCCTGTCAACTATTGCTCCATAATTTTCCTCACATTTATCAGGTCCATTTCATTTGCATGCCTAACACACTCTTTTAAAACCTTACTGCTTTAACCTGAGCAAGTGCAATACCCTCTTGTCCCAGCCACCATGCATGGAACAGAGCCCAACTTTAACATAAAATTCAAAATCAAGAAATAGGGTAGAAACATGAGGAACCATCAAAGAGAAGAACCTGATTTTAAAAAGGTACTATGATGAGAGGAAAGATCAGGAAAAAAAAATGAGAACAAGGCAATGATCTCAAAAGAGCTTTAAGCATAAGCCTTAAAGAGGATAAATGTAAAGGAAAAAAGCACTAAAGGAAACCCTGGAAAAGCTAAAATTATTATGAAAATCAAACAATTGTGGTAAAGGAAAAATAATTAAAGAAATGAAATAAGAGAAAGAAAATTATGGGAAAAAAAATCCATCAATTACCAACTTGGTAAAAGAGGTAAAAAAAAAAAAAGAATTGAGAAAATATCACCTAAAAAAACAAAACTGGCCAAATTGAAAGGAGGGGGGAAAACTCAATGAAGAAAACTATTCTTCAAAAATAATAATTGGAGCTACCTGGAGGGACTCCAGAATACCAACAGCTGTGGAATGTCCAGAATTATCAGCACAAAGATGCTAAGGACAAAATGAGGGGTTGGAGAGGATACTGTGTGTGACCAGCTTGCCAGAGCATTGGAAAACTTCAGAGAGCTCACCCAACTAATACCTCCGGCAGCTGAGAAAACTCCAGCTTTTGGGGTGGAAGCTTCCGTGGCTGGTGGCAGAGTAATAATGTGGCAAAAAGTCCAGGGGATAAGTGACAGAGTGACAAAAATGAGTTGGCTAAGGAAACAAAATAAACAGAGTAACCCAACTTTACACTTCTACTTTGGTGACAAAGGGATCAAAGCATGGAACAAGAGGAAGACAGTGAAGTCAGACCTCTTGTACCCAAAAGCTTCAAAGAAAGATATGAGCTGGTTACATGCCATAGAGACCTTAAGCAGCAAATAAGAGAAGTGGAAGAAAAATTGGGAAGAGAAATGAGAAGGATGGGAGAAAATTATGAAATGAGAGTCAGCAGTCTGACTGAGGAAAATAAGACCTTAAAAAATAGAGTATTTCAAATGGAAAAAGAGGCTAAAAATGTAATGAGGAGAAGAATGCCTTAACAAACCGAATTTGCCAGATGGAAAAAGAATCTCAAAAGCTCACTGAGGAGAATCATTCCTTCAGAATTAGACTGGAGCAAATGGAAGCTAGTGACTTTATGAGAAAGCAAGATGCTATTCAACAGATCCAAACAAATGAAAGAATAGAAGGCAATGTGAAATATCTCATGGGAAAAACCACTGACCTGGAAAATAGATCCAGGAGAGACAATTTAAAAATTATTGGACTACCCGAAAGCCATGATCAAAGAAAGAACCTAGAAATCACTCTTCAAGAAATTCTCAAGGGAAATTGCCCTGATGTTTTAGACCCAAAAGGCAAAATTGAGGTTGAAATGATATTCTGGAGAACAAAGGGGATGGGATTAAAACCAAGAATCACCTACCCAGCAAAACTGAGTATCATATTTCAGGGGAAAATATGGTCATTCAGTGTAATAGAGGACTTTCAAGTATTCTTGATGAAAAAAAAAAAACATATTACGGTAGACACAAGTATTCTACATAAGGATACAGGGTACACAGAAGGATTCTACATAGTAGAAGGGCATAGAAATGATCATGCATGGGGGGGCCAAGCCAAGATGGAGGAGTAGAAACAGCACTTCCAAGGTACTCTCTCCCACACCACTTCAAAACCATGCAAAAGGGGACTCTGAACAACTTCTGGATCTCCAGCACCCACAGAACAACACAGAGAAGCTAACCTCCAGGTAAGGACAGCCCAGCAGCCCTGCAGGGAGCTGACAGCACAGAGCTCTGGGAGCAGCCAGTGCAGCACCATGGTAGGCGACAGCATAGCATGCTGTGAGCCGAGACCAGGCCCTTGTGAGGCTCAGTTTTAGTCCCAGGGCACCTGGGCCAGCAGCCAGCAGGAGGGACCCCAGAACACCAGCAGCTTTAGTAATTCCAGACTTATCAAAACAGAGATGCCTAGGACGAAGTGAGAGGTTAGTACCCTATGGACTGTGGGACCAATATTTGGGGAATGATTCGTCTTCTTCCCTTGGGGGCAAAAAGTGACTGAGGAGACAAGGCACAGATACCATTTTGTGGCTTTAGTTGCAGCTTCAGCTCCTGTTCTGCAAACTGTAGGGAGACCCAGTGATCAGTCTTGGCAGGGGGGTAATCACTCTTGCTTTAACCTCCCTCAATCTGGATTGTGGTCTGTGATGGAGGTCTTGGGTTGGGTATCAAGCTTGTCAGAGCATGTGGAGGTTTCACAGACGCCACCCAACTAATACCTTTGGAAGTTGTGAAGATGCCAATGTTTGGGATGGAAGCTCCCCTGTCTGGTGGCAGAGTGGCAGAGTCCTACTGAGGCAACAAGCCCAGAAGTCAAGTAATTTAGTGGCAACATGCCAAGGCAAAGGAAACAAAATAAACAGAAAAATGAAACATTAGACTCCTATTTGGGGGGCAAAGAGGATGAAAGCATGGAACAGGAGGAGGGCTGTGAGGTCAGAAATCATGCACCAAAAGCCCCACATGAAAATATGTGTGGGTTACAGGCCCTAGAGTACCTTAAGAAGGATTTTAAAAACCAAATAAGAGAAGTGGAGGAAAATTGGGAAGAGAAATGAGAAGGATACAGGAAAAGTATGAAGAGTCAACAGCCTGACTGAGGAAAATAACACCTTAAAAATAGACTAACTCAAATGGAAAAGGAGGCTCAAAAGGGCAATGAAGAAAGAATACCTAAAAAAAGCTGAATTTGCCAGATGGAGAAAGAATCTCAAAAGCTCACTGAGGAGAATCATTCCTTCAGAATTAGACTGGAGCAAATGGAAGCTAGGGACTTTATGAGAAATCAGGATGCTGTTAAACAGATGCAAACAAATGAAAGAATAGAAGACAATGTGAAATATCTCATGGGAAAAAACACTGACATGGAAAAAAGATCCAGGAGAGATAATTAAAAAAATATCTCATGGGAAAAACCATGGACCTGGAAAATAGATCCAGGAGAGATAAGTTAAAAATTATTGGACTACCTGAAAGACATGATCAAAGGAAGAACCTAGAAATCGTCCTTCAAGAAATTCTCATGGAAAATTGCACTGATGTTTTAGACCCAGAGGTGTTAATAGAGGTTGAAAGTATCAACCACTCACCTCCTGAAAAAGATCCAAAAAAGAAAACTTCTAGGAATATTATAGCCATGTTCCAAAATTCACAGATAAAGGAGAAAATACTACAAGCAGGGGTGGCTAGGTGGTGCAGTGAGTAGAGCGTCAGCCCTGGAGTCAAAAGGACCTGAGTTCATATCCGGCCTCAGACACTTAATGCACACACAAACAGAAACCTAGCCGAGTGACTTTGGTCAAGTTATTTAACCCCAATTGTCCTCCAAAAAGCAAAAAAAAAAATACTACAAGCAGCCAGGAAGAAAGAATTTCAATATTGTGGAAACACAATCAGAATAACACAGGACTTAGCAGCTTCTACACTGAGGGATTGAAGGGCATGGAATATGATTTTCCAGAGGCCAAAAGATCTGGGATTAAAACTGAGAATCACATACCCAGCAAAACTGAGTATTTTGTTTCAGGGCTAAATATGGTCATTCAGTGGAATAGAGGACTTTCAAGCATTCTTGAGGAAAAAACCACAGTTGAATTGAAAATTTGACATTCAGACACAAGAAGCAAGAGGTGCTTGAGAAGGTAATCAGGGAAAAGAAATCAGAAGGAACTTATCAAAGTTGAACTATTTACATTCCTACATGGAAAAACAATAACTGTGACTGATGAATCCTTTCTCATTTTGAAAATAATTGAAGAAGGGTGTATGGGCATATGAATACACATGTTAATGTGTGTGTATATATATTTACAGGTATACATGGATAGATTGCACAGGTTGAATTTGGTGGGAAGGGATGATACTCATGGGGTGAAGTTAAGAGGTGAGAGAGGAAAGTGGTAAGAGAAGATGGGGAGAGACAGGGTAGGGTAAACTATCTCATGTTGAAGAAACCAGAGGAAGTGGTTGCAGGAGAGGGGAAGAACAGGAAGGAAAAAAAGGCAAAACCATATTCTCATTGACTTTGGCTCAGGGAGAGAATGATATACATACTAAATTGGATATCTCACCCTGCAGGAGAGTAGGGGGAAGGGGGATGAGAGGGGGCATGATGGAGGGTAAGGCATTCTGAGGGGAGGGAAGTTTGGAATTACCCACTTTTGAAGAGGGACAGGATCAAAGTAGGGAATGGACCAGGTGGGGAGTGGGATGGGTGGGAGAGAAATATAAGTAGTCTTTTACAATATATCTACTATGACAATGTTTTGCATAGCTATACATGTACAACACATACTGAATTGCTTATATTGCCAGAGGGAGTGGATGACAACCGAGGAAGGGAATTGATCTGAAATTCGAAGTTTTAAAATTAAATGCTTCAAATATGTATACATACTATTATTATTACTATTTTGCATATAATTGTGAGATATGATGTGCAGGAAATGGGGCACAGAGATTCACCTTGCCCTAATGGTAAAGTCGAAGGGGTATAGAAGAAGATATGTGAGAGAGCAGATTGGATAAGGGAATATCTTGTGTGACTGCTATTCTGGGGTGGTGTGTAGGGGAAACATGGGGCAAAAGTGTAACTCAAAATCTAGTAGAAGTGAATGATGTAAACCAGAAGTTAATAAAGCATTTGTTAAAAGAAAAAAAAAAGAAAAAGAAATGGTCATGCATTAAGGCATAAATACTTCACCAACAAATGCAGAAAAACAGAAATATTAAATTCACCTTTTTCAGACCATAATGCAATAGAAATTATATTCATTAAAGGACTATCAAAGCATAGATGAATAGATTGTGACCTACTCATAATTATAAATAATGAGTAGGTCACAGGACAAATTGTAGAAACACTTAATAATCTGGGTAAAAAGGGAAAACAATGATACAACATCCCAAAAATTATGGATGTGGCCCAAAGATTACTATGAAGAAATTTTAAACTTCTAACCTTGTAGCTAAATTTAAGAGAGAAAAAAAAAAACAGATCAATGAATTGCACATGGAACTCAAAACAAAACAAAACAAAACAAAACAAAAAACTAGAAAAAATGACAAATTAATCTCCTTGAAAGCCAACTGTAATGGAAATGCAGATTTGAAGATCTTCCCTGTCCCTAGGCCTTTTGATTGGCTTAAGTGACTCTGAGAACCTTCTTTAATTTGAAAATATACTCTGCCCCCTAATAGGCTGAATGTGGTCACATGGAGCCTGTGGTAGGAGGCTTGGTTTTCAGGAATGACTTCATGCTTTGTGATTGGCCAGTGGGTCAAGAGGGTGGTTACATTCTCTGAACCAGGAGAAGGAGATATAATTCCTGATATGAGGCATTGCTTTCAGGCTTACTTTGAGAAGTGCTGAGTGATTTGACCAGATGAGACTCTGGGCAGCCATTGAGAGTCCCCTGGCTTTGAAAACCCAGATGTTCATCCTTCCCTCTCTAGTAACTGTGATTTTGATATTGATAAAGGTTGGACAGTTTGGAAGCCTGTCTGTTTGATCTGTCTGTATACTCTGAAGTTCGGAGTGCTGACCTTTACCCCTGAACTCGGTAATATATGTTTGTTTGATTAAAGTAAGCTTGTTAACTGGTTTTGAGTTGCTTTCCTTTACAAAAGCAGATCTAAGAACCTTTGTTCACAGTCACTCTAGTGATGCTGGGGTGCTTGCTGCTACAAAATGGCAACAAGGATGGGATCTGCTGAGTAAAAGGAAAGTATGGGGGCTGGGATATGAACATCAAAGGAGAGATTAATTAAACTGAAGTAAAAATATTGAATTAATAACTAAGTCTATGAGCTGATTTTATGGGGGGGGGGATAAAGTAGATAAGCCAATGGCTGATTTGATTTAAAAAAGAAAGAAAATAAAAAATGAAAAATAGGACTGCTTCAACAATGAAAATGAAATAAAACAATTATATGAGTTATTTTTGCCCAACTAACAGTTAAATTAACAATGTAAGTGAAATGGATAAATATTTACAACATAAATTGTTGGAAATAGAATAGGTAATAGGAATAGCAAATAGAATAGGAAATATAATACTTATATAATTATATCTTTAATAAAAGAAATTAAACAATTCATAAATTAGCTCCCTAAGGAAAAACAATGCCCAAAACAGATGATGTGTAATATTTAAAGGATAATTAATCCCACTATTGTGCAAAAAATTGAAAAAATAAATAAAGGAGTCCTACCAAGTTCATTTTATGACACAAATATGGTTTTTATGCCTAAATCAGAGCAAGAAAAAACAGAAGAATAAAATCTATATACCAATTTCCTTAATGGAAATTAATGAGAAAAACTGATTAATGAATTACAAATTCCAACAACATCTAACTGATTAACATGATAGATAGTGAATGTTGCACAATTTCTAGGAGTTGTGGGACAATAAGTGACAATAGTGCATTACTTGGGGAGTTGTGATCTGGTTCAACCATTTTTGAGAACAGTTTGGAACTTTGCCCAAAGAGCAATAAAAGTTTGACTTTTCAATAGCAATACTTGGTCTGTATTCCAAGGATATCAAAGAAAAAGGAAAAGTACATTTATGTAAAAATTTTGATATTAGCACCATTTGGGTGCCAGGGTTTTAATTTAGGTGATGCCTAACTATGGGAAAATGGCTAAAGAAGTTCTTATATATGACTGTGATGAAATACAATTGTGCCATCAGAGATAAAAGAAGAGGAGTACAGAAAAACCTGTGAATTCCTATTGAAAGCAATTGAATTGAAGGAAAGTGAATTACATAGAATCAGGACTTTTTACACAGGAACAGCAATTTTGTAACAATGTGCTACTGTGAAATATTTCTCTATGCTGATGAATTCAATGATACAAGTCAATTCTGAAGGACACATGATAAATAATACTTTCAATCTCCACTGAAAGAATAATCAAACTTTGAGTGAAATATGAAACATATTTCTTTACTTTATCTTATTTTTTTTGCAATATGGCCGATATGAAATAGGATTTGCAAGATCTTACATATAGAATTGATTTTATATCACTTAACTTCTTATTGGGTGAATGAGGAACTTGGAAAAGAAAGGAATTTGGGAGTCAAAATTTATATATGTACATGTGTGTTTGTGTGTGTATGTTACAATTAAAGAAAAGATAAAGTCCCAAGTTTTCTTCTTTCTGAGTTACGCTGTACTTTTTGAGAATTATTGCATACAACTCCCTCTCATGTGCTCTTTAATTCAACAGATTATGCTATTATTTGTTTCCGAAATGCAGTATTCTATTCTCATTTCACACAAAAGCAATATCTTTTTTTCTAGAATAGTCTCAATTTTCTCTAAGAATTCTTATCTTCTACATTTATCTCTAATGCTACTCCTTTGCTTATTCTCCTCTTCTTCCCTTCACTGCTAGATTTCTCCCTCTTTAGTTTACTTTGTATATTTTTAAGTTGGTAACACATTATTCCTCTAGTTGAATGTAAGAATAAGGACAAAAAGTTTTTTCCCCTTTATATGCCTAGTGCCTACTTCCATATGTTACATTTAAACACAGAGCAGACATAATCATTGTGATTTTAATTGAAGTGAATGAATCTTGACTTTTTATTGAATGAAGGGAGGAAGGAAGGAAGAAGCAGTAGTAATTTACCCATCTTGTTTCCCTCTAATAATTCTTGAAATATATCCCTATGTCTTTCATAAAATAAGATAAAAGCTATGAGAAATCACATGTTCGTGGAACATTGGTGCTAGAAGGAACTTAGTGGTCTTCTAATCCAAAACCCTACTAGGATACGTTGTCAAAAATATGAAGCAGATCAAAGCTTGATTTGTTTTCCCTCCATCCGCAGGTATTTTACTTACTTTAAACTTGTTTCAGCAAATTAAGAATGTATTCCAGAATACTGTTGCCTTGATCCTCAGTCCTAATTGAAAAGGAAAAAAGAGCCAGAACTTTGAACAACGGAGGAGAGAAACAAATAAGCAGCAGACAAAAATAATGAAAGGAGAAAGAGTTAAGTACTGTTCTGCATTAAATGAAAACACACTGCTGAACACTGACTATACTTCATCATCACACAGCATGTGGTGGGGAGTGAGGGAGGATTTACATATCATCACTATTTCCTGATGACTACCTCAGTGGTAATACAAAAGCCCTCACTACTTTTGGCGTGGTGATATTTCTCCAGCTGGGCTAGCTGGGCAGCAGCTTGGTGCAGTGAACACATCATACTATCCCCCCCTGCAAGCCAAGTAGAAGAGACATTGTGGATAAGTCTGTGGACAACAGATGGGAAGAAGTAAAATGGAACCCCAGAACAGTATGACAGGTGCAAGAAAAGCAGTAAAAGCCATTGGGAAGTAATAGCAGATGGAGAGAGAAAGAGGGGCAAGGACCCCAGGGAAACAGCAATATACAAGAGCAATGCAAGTATGATGACATCATCTGATGTGCTTTGGCAACCATGTATATTTACCAACCACTGATATATAATTAAATTTAACCACTGTTTTTAGCATTTAGCAATACATATGATAATATATCTTAAATTATTTTTTGAAACATTTGGCCAAAAATTATTTAACTTCATAAGGAATAGCAAATTATACATCAGAAAACTGACTTATTTGCCTTACTTAAACTCAGTGTTTCCCCATCTGATTCATTGAATTATTGGGTATTTGCAAAACAATCACAAGACCAATAAATGCTTATTTGTAGGAGTTGAAGTCAGGATAAGCCTGGTAATAATGGCCATATGTATTTGTGGTCACAAAATGGGACATTTTTGTACAAATTGCCTTAAGTTTATGGAGGAGGTAAGACTATTTCTAAGTAGTAATAATGAGAGGAATATTATTAAATTTGCCCTTTGCTCTAAGATTCAGACTTGCTAAAAGTCTTCCTTATGAAGATAAAGATAAATTTTTCAGGAAGATAGCCTTTATCATGGATAGAGTACTGTCCTGTGAGACAGAAAGTTCTGATTTGCATCTTGCCTCAGATATTTAGTAGCTGTGTGACCTTGGGGAATTTGTCTAATCCATCCTTATTTTCCTCTTCTGCAAGATGGGGTCAATAATAGCATTTACCTACCAGGGTAATGGTGAGGGAAGTAAGATAACTGTTATAAAACACTTTATAAACTTTGAAGTGCTAAGAAAGTGAAATGCATTACTTTTTTACTGATAATTTCACATATCTGTAATCTCCTCAGTGTGGCCCAATCTTTACTGTGCAGTTCATGGCATATTTAGAATTATTTAAGAAGAACGCAAATAAATTTGAGAAAAAGGAGCCTCCTTTTTGTAATTAAAATCAGAAATTTGCCAAGTTATAAGAAACATAAGCATCTATTTGAATCAGTTAATGGGGGTGGAGGGAAGAATATTTACATAACATTCCAAGCAAGTGATCCACTGAACTTTGCCTGAAGAAATCTAAAGAGAGGCAACCCACTAGTTTTTTTCATGCAGCACATTCTGATGTTAGATTGCTTTATTTAATTGGAAGCTTCATATTTGTTTTGTTATTTTTGTCTGTCTATTTTATTTTTCCCCTCACATAAAGATGAAATGTGCTTGGTTTGTTTTGCATGGCCAAAGAAATAGAAAAAAGTCCAATCCTTCCTCAAGGCTGAGTTTAATACACCTGGAGAGATCTATCATGCTCTTACTCCTCTGTTCTTTCTCTTATGTCTTTTCTCCTCCAAAAGGGGACTCTGAACAACTTCTGGAGCCAGTTAATAAAGCATTTGTTTAAAAAAAATAAAAGTGACCTCACCACCAAGAAGGTAGTGGACAACCCCAGTGCCAAAGATTTTGCTGACTCTCTGGGCATCCCCTTTCTGGAGACCAGCGTCAAGATTGCCACCAGTGTGTTCATGACCACGGCAGCTGAGATCAAGAAGCAAATGGGTCCTGGGGCATCCTTGGGGGGGTGAGCGACCCAACCTCAAGATTGACAGCACCTGGTGAAGCCACCCAGTGGAGGCTGCTGTTAAGGGATAGAGCTGCGGGGCTGGGGGTGCCTGAGAGTGCACATTCTTTTCAGATGATGCCTCTGAGGCAGGAGGTGGAGCCCCAAGCCTGCCTCCCCACCTCTCCCACCACCACCAAAGGGCATTTGATTCTGTGGCTTGTGGGCAGTGAGTCCTCTCTCCCACTCCCACCCTCGAACCTTCTTCCCAAAGCTCCCCATCAGATCTGGGCTGCATGTAGGGGCTGGGGACCTAGGCAGAGCCTCTGCCTGGCAGCCTGAGGCCTCCCAAGTCCTTGGAGAGCCCCATCCTGCTCCCCCAGCCCCTGCCCTCTGTCCAGTCTTCTGGGGGAGGAGTTGTCTGCCTTGTTTCCAGCTTGCTCCCCCTGGATTCCCTCAGAGCTCCAGAGAGTCCTGGGGAGCCCCTACCGCCCAGGAGCAGGGACCCTCTTCTGCCAGACCCAAGGCCCAATCTGTGGGGGATGGGAATACTTGGGAGAATGGGCCAGACCTCAGGAAGGAGCGGCCCTGGGGAGCTTAGTCAACCCTGCTCTCTTTCTCCTGTCCCTGCATCACCATAGCCTGCCCTCCCCTGCTGCTAACCCCTCCTGGCCTTGAGCTTGCTGTTCAATCCATCCATAATGGGTGGGGGGGAGGGCAATGAGGCTTTGCACAAATCTTGAGTGGGTGGGCAGCAACAATTTGGGATTTTCAGTCGTGCTTGGAGGGGGGCTGTTCTTAATTCCTCCTGCCCCTGGTGTACCTCCCACCTGTCCCCTTTTGGGCCCCAGCAGGGTGTGGAGGTGGAAGGCCTGGCTCTAACCTGCTGGAGGTTGTCTCTGGGGCCTGCTGCCCCCCAGGATTGTTCCCCTTCTTCTGCCATAGGGCTGGCTTACTCGCTCCTGTTTTTTTCCTTCCACCCCAGGATAGAGTAAATGGTGTTTCTTGTCTTGATTCCATTACTTGTACCTCCCCCCATTTCTTCCTTTGTCATGGCCCCCTTTTCTGAAACAGCTTGAATGCTTCAGTCCCATTCAGCATTGGCCAGAGACACAGTCTCGAGATCCTGGGACTCCTTCAGTGGGGGAGTCGGTTCACCCTGTCTGTTTTCCTTTCTTGTCCTGTGGCCCCCTGGACAGTGTGACATACATGAACATGCCCATATACACAAACATGTTTTTGCTTGTATTTAAGCTGCAGGTTGGGTCCCTCGAAGGGCAGCTGTTCCTTGGTGTTGCCACCCATCCCCCACACGTAATCTTCTTAGTCACATTTCATCAAGCATTTTAAGAGGAAAAGCCACTTGGGGAAAAGAAACAAGGACAAGGGAAATCCTCAATAAATCTCCAATGGCCTCAGGAGGGCCCCCACCTCAGGGGGTTTTACAAGGAAAAAAAAAACAAAAACAAGATTTACCTACCCAGCAAAATTGAGTATAATGTTTCAGGGGAAAATATGGTCCTTCAATGAAATATAGGATTTTCAGGCATTATTGATAAAAAACAAAACAAACAAACAAAAAAAAAAAAACAGAGCTGAACAGAAACTTGACTTTCAAATACAAGAAGCAAGAGAAGCATGAGAAGGTAAACAAGGAAAAGAAATCATAAGGAACTTAATAAATTTGAACTATTTACATTCCTACATGGATAAAATGATCATTGTAATTCATAAGAATTTTCTCAATATGAAGACAGTTGAAGGGAATATATATATATATATATATATATATATATATATATATGGGTAAGCGTGTGTGTATGTATACATACATAGATGCATATATAGGAGGGTATAGGTGTATATAAACATATATGTGAGGGTGTGCATATGTATGTACATGTATACATAGACAGAGGGTACAAGATGAGTTGAATATGAAGGGATAATACCTAAAAAATAAAATTAAGAGGTGAGAGAGAAATATATAGGGAGGAGAAAGGGAAAGATAGATTATGGTAAATCATCTCATATAAAAAAGGCAAGAGAAAACTGTTACAATGGAGGGGAAGAGCATGAAGGTAAAAGGGGATGGGACAACTTACTCTCATTGAATTTGGCTTAAAGAGGAAATAACACACACACGCAATTGGGTATCTTACCCTATAGGAAAATAGGGGAAATGGGATAAGAGAGGGGATGATTGAAGGGAGGGCAGATTGGGGGGAGGCATTTAGAAGCAAACACTTTTGCAAAGGTACAGGGTCAAAGGAGAAAATAGAATAAGTGAGGGGTGGGATAGAATGGATGGAAATATAGTTAGTCTTTCACAATATAACTACTAAGTAAATGTTTTGCATAACTACATATGTACAACATATATTGAATTGCTTATCTTCCAAGTGGGGATGGGTAAGGAGGAAAGAAGGAAAAAAATCTGGAAGTTTTAAAAACAAATGTGTATATCAAAAAATATTTTTGTTGTTGTTGTTTTTTTTTTTTACATGAAATTGAGAAATAATAGATACAGGCATTGTAGAAATCCACCTTGCTTTACTAGAAAGTTAGAGGGGGGTATGGGGGAGGATATAACAGAGAACAGATTGGGAAAAGTGGTATTCAATTAATTAGCTATTTTGAGGTGCGGGTAGGGGAAGACAGGGAGAAAAATTTGTAATACAAAATCTTATGGAAATGAATACTGAAAATGAAAAATAAACAAATAAATTGGAAAAAATAAAGACAAAACATTAATTGAAAAGTATATAGATAATTCTTGTTAAATGCAAATGAATCTATTTTATCTCCCATCTGCAGATAGTGAGATCCTTAAAATCAAAGGCAGCACCTAATGTTTTCTTTGTATTCCCCAAAACACCAAATTCAGTACCAGGCATTCCTTCAGTGAGCAATTTGACTTTCACCCAATTAAATGAACCCAAAACACTTGGGGAAACTAAGGAATCTCTTTTTCAAAATTCAGCTACTGAGCTTTTGTAGGGTGAAAGACCTAGAATGACAGAAGCATATCATTTTTCTTCCCATCTATTTTTGCCATATGATAGCTAGGACACTATTAGGTTAAATTTGATTTTAAACCTGACTTCACAATACTCTTTTTTTTCCTATGTTAGATAAGTTGTTTGGAAATTTTCTTTTGAAAAGCCTGAGAAGTTTTTATTATGGTTTGAGTCTTACTGAATTCTTTCTGTTTTGAGCTTCCACTTTAGATGATTAAATGTTACTTTAGAGAAACAATTGCTAAACATTGAAATATTATGTTGGAAAACAACTTCATGTGGCAAGGTTGGCTGGACAGTCTTTTTTTCCCTTAAGAATCTTTCTAAATATCCTTAAGATATGTAGTTCTCGTACTCTCATATTTGTATAATTTCTCTGACAACCTCATTGTGGAGACCTATTGAACTCACAAAACATGTGACATTTCCATTAGAAAATCTGACAGCTTTGAAGGTTAAATGACATGTAATTCAACTAGAAAGAAAAGAAAAATATTCCTTTTGATAAGTATTTTTTTAACCTTTGTGTGGGTACTTGAGACTTTCAAATGATTTGTTACTTCAAAGTTTCTAGTTTTACATGGGTTGATTGTTTACACAAAAGATTCCATAGTAGGGTTTGATTTTTATTCATAATAAATTAAAACTTCAGAAATATTTTAAAATTGAGGTATAAAAACCATAAGAAATGTCTTAAGTAATGAAGTATTTAAAAATAAATTTAAAGATGTAATTCTTATATATTTTTTTAAAGTGTAAGTTTCTAAGAGAGTTTCTAAAAGGCATATCCACTGTCTCTCCCATCTGATCTTCATATGAACACATTGCTTATAATGCCACATTTAGATGTACCCTGTCCTGAAAGCAAAAGAAATCCACCTAATTTTCATTATTCAAAATTTTTACTAGTCTTTCTTATAACTTTTGACCTTTGGAAACCTTACTTTTGTAATCATTTCAGATGTATTAAAGAGTCTCCATGAATTTTAGAAAATAGATTCACTTTGAGTTTTCCTTTATGTGATTTCCTTTCCTACTAGGGGCTTAGGGCTTAGTTGTTAGAAAATACAAATACATACATACATACATACATACATACATACATACATACATACATGTATATATATACATATATATAAAGGGAGAGAGATATGAAATATTATTTAATGAATCATCTATATACATTACTTTTCTTCTCTTTCCCTAACATTGATAAAAACTCATTGCTTACGATGAAAAGGTTGGAAGTATATCCAGGTCTGTCAAGGTCGAACCTCATATTCTCTTAAGAGATGCACTAAAAAATTTCTGGGGACAAGTATTGGATTTGAGGAGGAGAGACATCTAGAAAAGGCTAAGTAAGATGGTGTCCTTAAACTGTGGAAGATTTCTTCAGTGGTAATTCCATTCTGTATTTTTTTGAGTTTAGATGACTGGTTTTATCACATCTAATGATAAAACATGGAAACAAATACTTGCTTTATTACCTCTGGTCCTTAATGTATAATTAAAGGTGTTGGACTGAATATTTATCTTCATATATTTGCTGTCATTGTATGTATATTAGCAACCCCTGGTCTTGGAATGTTGTCTAATATATTTGTTAATCTACTTGAAAATCTTCAGTGAGAGGTAATGCACTATGTCCTTAGGCAGAACATTCCACTTTTTTTCCTGTTCAGGAGAGTCAGAATGGATAGTAGATTAGCCATGGAAGCTAAGAAATGGTCTCAATTTTTGTATATTATACTTAATGACTTTGTGACAATAGACAAGTCACCTAGTCTTTCAATGCAGTGCTTCAGATAATCTGAAAAGTTAAGTCAGATTAAATATAATTATATTGCAGAGGTTAGAGATAAATTGCTAATATTTGCATGGATAAAATAAAAGATGCAGATAAGGAAACATGTCAGGAAGTTTTTCCCTCCAATAAATTATGTCTAGCTCTCTGAAGCCATTAATCATTGATCCTAGTCCTTAGCAGAACAAATGAATTTGTTCTTCTATTCTGTGTACAAACCTTCACATTTGTATGTGAAGACAACAGACATATCTCTCACTGAACAAATTTTATTTTTTATTTATACTAAACTTCCTTCCTTATTTCAACTCAACTCTTTTACATCATTGTTTTGAGGCCTTCAATATTCTGAATGTTCTGAACTTTTCGGTTTGTCATTATGTAACAGCTGAACTGGTGAGTGTCCCATCTATATCCCATGCACAGTATGCTTTATATTTTGCAATCTACATGAAGGTTTAATGAGACTGCTTATAGACTGGTTTCCCTCAAATTTGGAGAACTCATAGGCATCTACCAATTGTTTTTTGTCAATTTGCAATGTGGTAGCAAGCAACTCATAGCTAAAGGAACTAATGTCAGAATACAATATGCATTCATAATAGATGGCTCATACCTCTTGCCAATGAGGAACATCTGTGGTATGTCAGGTAGAATATCACCTCCTCTGTGTAACTTCTATGTACTAGGGTAGAAATTCTTAAATTTTTGTTTTCCATTCATGACCCCTTTCTGTGTTTTGACCACATTTGCTATGGTTACATAACCTGAGGGCATGAAAAGTACAAAGTGTGCATTCTTTGTGTTCATAACCAAGGTTGCCATGAACTTGCATGATATAACATGGACATGTGCTGCCAGAAACATATCAGATTCTCTAGACATTTGATTTTTAATTAATTTTTCGTTGCTGCACATTAAAAAACCTTTTACTACTGTCATTTTTTTTTGCCATCCCATATGGGGTCATGACCCACAATTTAAGTAGTGTGATGCTATTTAATGCATGTCACCTCTATTTCTTTTTTACCTTCTGTTTATTCAACTTTATTTTATGTGAATGACTGTCTGAAGGCAGAAGGAACAAGTTACAACCATGTCAGTATAAACATGTCACCATGTTAAAAGATCTATTCAAAGTGAAGCAACTGGAATTGGTATCAGAGACTATCAGTAGCTGAGGCAGCTGAGTCCTTTTAGGAGGCACCACTGGGAAATAATTTGCTTGACCTAGTTCAGCAAAATCCAATCCAGCTGAATAAGGGAGAAATGTGTCCATTTATCTTACCACACTCTGAAATTAGAGAACTCTTCAAAGGGATTAAGGACCCTAGGGTCAGAAAGTACCACTCATCTTCCTTTATTCCAAATATATATGTTTCTGTATCTTTGTGCCCCAAGTTCAGACCCATTCTTCCCAAAGATCGTGTATATGTGCAGGAGGGAGAAGTACTCTTATGTTGATGGGGTGAGTATTGTGCAGGAACCAATTTCACCTTAAGTCCCCTTTGTCCAAGGGGATTGTGTGAGATACAAGAGTTGAAAATGTTTGCATGATGTGTTGTCTTTCAATCCTGTATCTTCCCATTAAATTACTCTTTGGAAAAGCAAGTTGATGTTAGGTGGTTAATTGATAAATGTAAGATATTAATTGGTTAATTTATATTAGAGGTCTTATGGTTATTGACTCATGAACAAATCAATTAGACTATCCATGTTAACCACTAGAGCACTGAAGGGAGAAATTATAGTTATGCTCCAAAGACCAGAACAATTTTTGGTAGTCAAGAAAATTCAAAGTCTGCACTAAATTAAAAGGCAGAATGTAGAACTGATGATAGTATTTTAGAGTAAGGTCTGATTAGGACATAACAGGAAACCATCTATCTCCTTGTTTTGGATGAATTTATTCTGCTTTATGAAACAAAAAAAAATTCGCAATTACTATTTTGATGGTCATTTTACACTAATAATTCATATTAGGAGTGCAATATTCTCTAATAGCTTATTTATTTGCTGGTTTTAGTACAATTAGTCAATCTCTTATGTTATTATTCACAGTCACAGTGAAATTGAAAATAATTTTTTGAGAGCAATGATTAGATAAGGATAGTTATAAGATGTAGATTTGGGTTGTTTGTTTAGATTCAGTCAGACACAGTAGGGGAATTTAGCTCACATCAATTGAAAGAAAAATTAAAATTTAGTACAGAATTTAAATTGATTATTCCAGCCTTACTGATTTTTTGTCCCAATCTCTTACTTAACCAAGATGGAGTGGGCAACTAACCATGTGTTGCATGGGGATGGTGGCAATCTGATTGATATCTTCAGATTGTCCAATCTCTTTAGTGAAACAAACACACAAAAGAACCCTTTGACTAGCTTACCAGAATATACCATACAACATACCAGATTTTTATAGATAGTTCCCTTAATTACCTTATTTATGTGGTGTATTTGATTCATTTTAAAATTTAAATCAGATCTCATTTAAATACTTCTAGATGAGATATAGCTAAACATTCCTAAGATTTTGATACTGTCATTTGTTGTTTAGTGTTTTTCAATCATGTTTTTTTTTTCAAATGCTTTATTAACTTCTGGTTTATATCATTCATTTCCATAAGATTTTGAGTTAAAAATTTTCTCCCCGTGTTTCCCCTACCCACCACCGCAAAATAGCCATCCCACAGGATATATCCTCCTCCAATCTGCTCTCTCCCTTATCTTCCCCCATAGCCCCTTAGACTTTTCCATTAGGACTTGGTGGATCTTTATCCCCAGTGCCTGTATGTCTCATTTCCCAGTTATTTGTAAATAATAATATTAATATGTGTATCTATTTTTAAATATTTCATTTTAAAACTTTGGATTCCAGATTCTTTCCCTTCCTTCCTCATCCCCAACCCTCACTGGGAAGATAAGCAATTCAATAGAAGTTGCACATGTGTAGCTATGCAAAACATTTCCATGGTGGATATATTGTGAGAGACCTACTATATTTACCTCCATCCTATCCCACCCCGCTCTTGTTCTCTTCTCTACTTTGATCCTGTCCCTTTTAAAAAGTGTGTGCTTCCAATTTCCCTTCCCCCCAGCCTAACCTCCCTTGCATTATCCCCCTTCTTTTCTCTTCCCCCCTATTCTCCTGTAGTGTGAGATACCCTATTTAACGTGTATGTCATTCCCTCCCTAAGCCAAATTCAATGAGAATAAGGTTGACTCATTGCCTTTTGCCTTCCTGTTCTACCCTTCCATTGTAATAATTTTCCTTGCCTTTTCTGCATATTTTCCCCTCAACTATTCTCATACTGAGAAAAGTTTCATCAGTTATAATTATCATTTTTCCATGTAGGAATGTAAATAATTTAACTTTGATAAGTTCCTTATGATTTCTTTTCCCTGTTTACCTTCTCAAGCTTTTCTTGCTTCTTGTATCTGAATGTCAGATTTTCTATTCAACTGTTTTTTTCATCAATAATGCTTGAAAGTCCTTTATTACCCTGAATGACCATATTTTCCCCTGAATCATGATACTCAGTTTTACTGGGTAGGTGATTCTTGGTTTTAATCCCAGTTCCTTTGACTTCTGAAATATCATATTCCAGGCCATTTGGTACCTCAGTGTGGAAGATTCCGGATCCTGTGCTATCCTGATTGTGTTTCCACAATATTCAAATTGTTTCTTCCTGGCTGCTTTTTATATTCTCTCCATGATATGGGAATTTCAGATAGGGCTATAATAATCCTAGGAGTTTTCTTTTTGGGATCTTTTTCAGGAGGTAATTGGTGGATTCTTTCAACATCTATTTTGCCCTCTGGTTCTAAAACATCAGAGCAGTTTTACTTGATAATTTCTTGGAGGATGATTTCTAGGTTCTTTCTTTGATCATGGCTTTCAGGTAGTCCAATAATTATTAAATCACCCCTCTTGGATATATTTTCCAGGTCAGTGTTGGCTCTCATTTCATAATTTTCTTGCATCCTTCTCATTTCTCTTCCCAATTTTTCCTCCACTTCCCTTATTTGCTTTTCAAAATCCTTCTTCAGGGGGGCGGAGCCAAGATGGCGGAGTAGAAACAGCTCGTCCAAGCCTCTCTGCCCCCAGATTCTCCACAAACTATGTAAAAAAGGACTCTGAAAAAATTCTGGAGCCCCAGCACCCACAGAAAGACACAGAGAAGCTAACCTCCCGCTGAGGACAGCCCAGCACCCTGCAGGAAGGACCAGCGCAGTGGTCTGGGAGCCGGCAGCCCGCAGAGCGCAGGAGCCGAGCCGAGCCCAGGTCCACGTGAGCCGAGGTTTTAGCCCCAGGGCGGCAGGGCCAGCAGCCGGCTGGAGGAACCCCAGAACACCAGGAACTGTGGAGACTCCAGAATTATCAACATAGACATGCCTAGGACAAAGTAAGAGGTTAGTGTCCTATGGACTTTGGGACCTGTATTTGGGGAATGCGTCAGCTCCCTCCCCTGGGGGCTAGAAGCCACTGAGGAGACACGCCATTTTGTAGTTTTCAGAGGCAGCTCCAGCTCCTGGCCTGCGAACTGTAGGGAGATCCAGCAATCAGTCTTGGGGGGTAATCGCTCTTGCCTTAACCTCCCTGGATCTGGATTGTGATCTGGGGTGGAGGTCGTGGGTGGATTTCCAGCTTCCAGAAACGGAAGTTGTCCCCCACACGTTCAGGACGAAATTTCCTGTCTGGCCCAGGCCATAGTGTGGCAACAAGCCCAAAAGTCAAGTAATTAAGTGGCAACATGCCAAGGCAAAGGAAACAGAAAAATGCAACCCTAGACTCCTATTTTGGGGGCATAGAGCGGGAAAAGGACTGTGAGGTCAGAAGTCCTGCTCCAAAAGCCCCAGGGGAAAACATGAGTGGGTTGCAGGCCATAGAGGACCTTAAGAAGGACTTTAAAAATCAAATAAGAGAAGTGGAGGAAAAATTGGAAAGAGAAATGAGAAGGATGCAGGAAAAGTATGAAATGAGGGTCAACAGCCTGACTGAGGAAAACAACACCTTAAAAAATAGACTAACTCAAATGGCAAAGGAGGCCCAAAAGGGCACTGAGGAGAAGAATGCCTTAAAAAGTCGAATTTGCCAGATGGAAAAAGAATCTCAAAAGTTCACTGAGGAGATTCATTCCTTCAGAGTTAGACTGGAGCAAATGGAAGCTAGTGACTTTATGAGAAATCAAGATGCTGTTAAGCAGATCCAAACAAACGAAAGATTAGAAGGCAATGTGAAATATCTCATGGGAAAAACCACTGACCTGGAGAATAGATCCAGGAGAGACAATTTAAAAATTATTGGACTACCTGCAAGCCATGATCAAGGAAAGAACCTAGAAATCACCCTTCAAGAAATTCTCAAGGAAAACTCCCTGATGTTTTAGATCCAGAGGGCAAAATAGAGGTTGAAAGAATCCACAGATCACCTCCTGAAAAAGATCCCAAAAAGAAAACTCCCAGGAATATTATAGCCAGGTTCCAGAATCCCCAGATCAAGGAGAAAATACTACAAGCAGCCAGGAAGAAACAATTTCAATATTGTGGAAACACAATCAGAATAGCCCAGGACCTGGCAGCTTCTACACTGAGGGATCGAAGGGCATGGAATATGATATTCCAGAGGGCAAAAGAACTGGGAATGAACCCAAGGGTCACCTACCCAGCAAAACTGAGTATTTTGTTTCAGGGGAAAATATGGTCATTCAGTGGAATAGAGGACTTTCAAGCATTCTTGAGGAAAAAACCAGAATTGAATAGAAAATTTGACACCCAGCACAAGAAGGAAGAGATGCCTGAGAAGGTGATCAGGGAAAAGAAATCAAAAGGAACTTATCAAAGTTGAACTATTTACATTCCTATATGGAAAAGCAATATCTGTGACTGATGATATCTTTCTCACTATGAAAATAATGGAAGAAGGGGGTGTGGTCATACGAATACATATGTGAATGTGTGTGTATATGGTTACAGTTATATATGGATAGAGGGCATAGGTTGATTTTGTTGGGAAGGGAGAGTACTCAAGGGATGAAATTATGAGGTGAGAGAGGAAAGTGGCAAGAGGAGATGGGGAGAGACATGGTAGGGTAAACTATCTCATGTAGGGGAAGTGGTTGCAAGGGAGGGGGAGAATAAGGAAGGCTAAAAAGGCAAAACCACATTCACATTGAATTTGGTTCAGGGAGAAAATGACATACATACTAAATGGGATATCTCAACCTGCAGCAGGATAGGGGGAAGGGGGATGAGAGGAGGGATGATGGATGGGAGGGCATCCTTGGGGTGAGGGGAGGTTGGAAGTACCCATTATAGAAGAGGGACAGGATCATGTAGGGAATGGACCAGGTGGGGGGTGGGATGAGTGGGAGGGAATTATAAGCAGCCTTGTACAATATATCTACTATGATAATGTTTTGCATAGCTAGACATGTACAACATATACTGAATTACTTATATCCCAAGAAGGAATGGGTGACAAGGGAGGAAGGAAATGGATCTGAAATTCAAGGTCGTAACATTAAATGTTTCAAATATATATATAAATACTATTATTAATACTCTTTTGCCTATAATTGGGAGATAAGATGTGCAGGCATTGGGACACAAAGATTCATCTTCCTCTAATGGAAAAGTCGATGGGGGTATGGGAGAAGGTATGGGAGAGAGCAGATTGGAGGAAGCGATATCTTGTGGGACTGCTATTCTGGGAGGTTGGGTAGGGGAATAATGGGGGGAAAATGATTGTAACTCAAAATCTGGCGGAAATGAATGATGTATAACAGAAGTTAATAAAGTATTTGTTTTAAAAAAAAAAATCCTTCTTCAGTTCCTCTATGGCCTGTAACTAGCTCATATTTTCCTTAGAAGCTTTTGGTGCAGGAGTTCTGACTTCATGGTCTTCCTCCTGTTCCATGCTTTGATCCTTTTTGTCCCCAAAATAGCAATGTAGTGTTGAATCCTTCTATTTGTTTTGCTTCCTTTACCTGGTCATGTTGTCACTCAATTTCTTGACTTTTTGGGCTTTGTGCACACAGTAGGACTCTGCCACCAACCAGCGGAGCTTCAGTCCCAAATGCTTGAGTTTTCTCAGCTTCCACAGGTATTATTTGGGTGCCCTCTCTGAAGCCTCCACACTCTCTGGCAAGCTGTTCACACACCCCAGGAACCCTACCCTAGACCACAATACAGATCTAAGCAGGTTAAAGCAAGAGTGATTAACCCTCTGACTGGTTTCTTGGTTGCCCTAAATTCTGCAGACCAGGAACTGAAGCTGCCACATGGCAGTGGCTGTGCCACAGCCCTCAGCAGCTTCTCCCTCCAGGGGATAGAAGCTGACGCACTTCCAAATGCTGGATCCCAAAGTCCACGCTGCACTGACCTATTACTTTATCCTTGGCATCTATGTGTTGATAATTCTGTAAACTACCACAGCTGCTGTTCCCTCCAGCCTGTAGCTGGTCAGGCCTGCCTGGGGGCTAAAACCTCTGTCTCCAGCTGGAATGTGGTTGGCTCCCCGAGTGTGGCACTTGCTGATTCCTGATGGCCTACCAGGCTGTCCTCAGTGAGAGGTTATATTCTCAGTGTCCTTTTGTGGGTTCTGTAGCTCCAAAGTTTGTTCAGAGTCTCTTTTTACATAAATTTGCAAAGGTGGAAGTGAAGCCCTGTGGAAGTCTTTTTTCTACTCTGCCATCTTGAACTTTCCGTCATGTTTTGATTTTTGTGACCCCCATTTAGGATTTTCTTGGCAAAGATACTGGCCATTTCTTTCTCCATCTAATTTTATGATCAGAAAACCGAGTTAAACAGGATTAAGTGACTTGCCCAGATTCACACAACTACTAAGTTCCTGAGGCTGAATTTGAACTTCAGTCTTCCTGACTGCATATTAGACAAGCTGTCTACTGTGTCACCAAGCTACCCCTTGTTATTGCTTATAATCTGGCAAATTTTATCTTACAGTGGAAGAATTGTATTATGCACTGCATTAGGAATAGGATGATAATGGTCTGTAATAGGAATTTCCAGAAACTATTTTTTCAGATGTGAATTTTATTATTTGTGGCTATGTGGCCTTTTATATCAACCAGGATGATAATGATTATAAATGTCTGCTTCATCATCATTCTTTTAAAATACTCCAGTTATGTTACTTTATCAGTTCTGCTAATCCTGTCTTATGTTTTTTTAATGTGAATTAGATTTTTTTGTTATAAGATCTGACAATTTAAAGCTGTTATATTTGGGATACAAACAGGTAGTAGTAATAATTGCTGATATTTACTGTGATAGCTGATTGTCCATTTAAACTTTGGCTATTTTGGAAATATGCAGTGACTTAAAGTTATAGTTTCCACCTTACTAATGATGAAATGAATAATTGTGCACAGTGAATTGTAAAGGCATTTCATAGAATTCTTATTGAGCAAATGAGAAACTTGAAAAAAAAAAGGAAAGAAAAATATAGGCATGTGGTTTTTAAGCTTGCTTCATCTAAGGATGTATTTATGTTAATTTGAAGGTTTATGAATCACCACTTTGACCATCTATGTGAGATTCCAGAATGTAATTGGTTTCTAGTGATAAGTTGATTGGGTGTGTGGCAACAAGAAAATTTTAGTTCTGTGTAACTTCAAAAAAAAACCAACAACTTGATTTTTAAGGTCACCAGATTGGTAATTCATTTGTTTTTATTTCAAAGTTCAAATTTAAGAACATGATAATTGTTTATGGCATTGTTACTGGTAAAAAGTTGTATTATCTATGCTGTATAAGAAGCACTTTTTCTTAAGGTCTCAGAGTATTGTAATTTGGGAAATCATAAGCTTCCAAGTCTGTCTTTATTTAAAAGGAAGTTTCAGTTAAGACTGTTTAAACTTGTAAGATTTTGTAACCAAGCTATTGGTTATCGCAGAAACCAAGTATTTACAAAAGTATACTTGTAAAAGGTAATTATTGGTAATTGTGTGAAGAAAAGACCTGTGAGACCTCCTTGTTTTTTGTTAATTACTGGGAGAAAGAATTTATGACCAGAGAATTTAGGAATTGTATAGTAGTTAATGATATCAGGATAAACTGTTTTTGAAAAAGGGAAATATTCTTATGAAGAAATGATTATAAGATCTTTGGTATGAGATGATGGGGAAACAATCTTATTAGTCCTGGGAGAGGAAGCAGGGAGAGAAGGACAGCAGGTAGAGAAATCTGCCCATTAGTGAATTAAATATTATCGGTAGTTAATTGCTTATAATCAGAATGATTTGATGAAACTGTGGGAATTTGTTTTAATACTAAAATCTAAAATTGTTAATTGATTACTGTATGTGGAAAGGAGGAGAGTGGATGAAAACTTTATTCTGACTAGTTCTGCCCATTCAGAACAGTCCTCCTGCATGTATGAGAATTTGCTAAGCAGGGCATCATTATTAACCCTTCCCCCAGTCTCTCCTGCTTAGAATTCATATAAATTTCCTTATGTTGTAAAACTGCCAAATCCCCTAGAAACTATCTCTATCAGGCAAGGTCATTCAGCCTGGGAAAGGAACTTGTTTAAGTGTAGTTTTAAATGAACCTAACTTGCTAAGAAGTTGCAAAGATTAGAAGGATTTCTATCAATTGGCTTTTAGATTTCAGAAGGAAAGATGGTAAATGGAATTCTTTACATTTGTGAGACCTGATGAATCTTCATTGCTTAGTTCAGCTCCATGAAAATAAAAATAACTAACTAGCTCTGAGCTGTGATCGGTGAGGCTTGTTGTTTAAGGTAAAAGGCACTTGGGACCAGAACTAAATTTTATTTTGAGTTTGAATTGGGTATAGTTGTCTGCATTAAATCAGTATCTCGGAGAAAATTCCACAAGCTACTCAGAGGGAATGTGATCCTGTACTGCTGATAGGTGGAAGTCTACATTTGGTAAAGGCTGAAGGGACAATCTTAGCCTCTGTCTGGGATGGGATCCCTCCTGGCTCAGTTTACCCATGGGATTCCTTTGAAAAGGAATGTTTCCCACCTATTCCTGAGTCTAGCTATAAGATGGAACAGATACTGCATGGTTGGATATCTGTGACTTTACCTGAATTTAAACAGAGTCAAGGATGATTTATCCTGTCATATTTGGAATGTCACATGTCCCTGCTTTTTTTTTTCCTTCTATAGCAAGTTTCCATGATCAGAGCACGTAGTCAGTAACAGATATGAGTTCTTTCGTGTAAGCTTACTGGAAAATCTAATATTATTTTTCATTTGGAATTGGAACATGTGCAGAAAGTGCAAATTGCTTAAGATCATTTTAAAAGTTTTCAACTAACTTTCTTCATAAAGTTTAGTGATCAATTATAAATCTTGAAACTGTTTTAAAGGAAAGGAAAATACTTTCAGAAGAAATTTTCAAATCTCTAGTGTAATTTTAAGAGGCCTATTAAAACTTTCATTTGTAAGATAAATTTATTGCTAAACTAATGTAATGAGTTGTGAAAACAGAAGAGATCTGGGTCTTTTGATCCGAATTTGTAGTTGTTTCATGCTCTAAGCAAAGGTTAACATTTGTAACTGAATGTATGTTAAGGATTCAATTTCTGAATTATCTTTCTTCCTGAGTGAATCTGTATTCACTGTATACTGTATCCTGAATGTCAGACACAAATCCACTCACCCTTTCCTTGATTTGTAAAACAGGCAGCCCAACCTTCCCTTAATTGACTTGTAAAACAGAGAACTCCACCTTGCTTAATCTGTAAACAGGCAGTACCCCCACCCCTTGCTTACCCTTGATTAATCTGTGGGTGGGAGACCCAGCCTAGGGTTTCCCCGCCAGTGGGAAATTCAAGTGTACACTGACCAATCATTGGAGTTTCAGCCTACATCACTGTAATTTCATCTTAAGTAACCTAGTTAGGAACCTCCTTTGTTAAAGGCAGTACAGTTATGTTGGTAAAAGAATAAAAATTTATGAGGTATCTTGTCTATGTAGTATGTAGAAATATGAAGGAAAGTGAAAAAGTCTGAGTAATGGGTTATACTAGCCCATCCTCACTCCACTTCTGGTCAATTTTCTCTTACTTCTTTTTGGCCCTTGTTTGTTTAATCTCCTGGTTAGATTTGTGTCTTCTAGGTTCAGCACCCTTCACTTGCAGATGACAGCTCAGGCTGAGTACCAACCCCTGTCCAAGATAATGACCCTTCACCCTCTGGACCTGACATAGGCCAGGTTCTGGACACTGGCTACAGACCCCACCCCCCCTTGAGCGATGGAACCCTGTGAGGCAGGGACAGCTCTACGCCCCTTCCCAGCAAGAAGCAGTTCAGGAAGCTGAGATCATCTCCCCTTGCCCCCAAATGATTTGGGTGCCATCTGTTTAAGCGGGGGATGAAGGGGTCCTTAGAATGTATATATGTTTGTAACATCAGTTTGTAATATCAATCTGTAATATCAACTTGTAGATGGGGTGCTTTGGGATCTACGTCTGTGGAACCGATTTGTAAAAGCAGTCTGTAAAGTCACACATCCCCCCAGTCTCAAAGCATTAACTCTGCCCCTTCCCCCTGCCAGCACTCTGCCCAGCAACAACTCATGAACTGTTTCTCTGCCTGAAACAATAAGCTAAGCCTTCCCGGTAAAGTCTGAAACAGCCATAGTAGTAGCTAAGAAGCTGCTTTTTGAGATCCTTCCCAGATTTGGTATTCCAGTGACTATAGGATCTGACAATGGACCTGCCTTTGTCTCCTCGGTAGTGCAGAATTTGTCTAAGATGCTTGGGGTTAGATGGAAGTTGCATTGGGCTTATAGGCAACAAAGTTCAGGACTGGTGGAAAGGATGAATAGGACCTTGAAGGAGCACATTGCTAAATTAAAAGTAGAAACTGGCGAAACTTGGGTGAGCCTCCTTCCCTTTGCCCTACTTCAAGTCAGGTGTACCCCAAATCCTGCTACTCTTTCCCTATCACCCTTTGAGGTCATGTTTTGTGTTCCCCCTCCCATTTTACCCTGGGTATCTGAATCTGAACCTCTTGACCTCACTAATATTAGTCTTCTGAAGTCCTTACAGGCATTGACGGAGGTGCAAGCTGCTGTCCGTACCCTGCTTGAGGCATCCAGTGACCACCCTCCTGAGACACCCTCGACCATACAACCTGGTGAAGGTGGCCGGTCACAACCTGCTCAACCACCTGAACAATGGTTGGCCACCCCTACCAGCGACCTGCCAGGAGTCTTGGGTGATTACTCCCAAAAAGGACTCTGACCGGTTCCTAACGCCTCCAGAGGGACTCTGGTTCGCTTGCACCCTTGGCCTCACAACTTGTCTTGGGGAAGTACATTTCACTGACCTGAACGAGCTATGTGTAGTGGCTCATGTACTTCCCCAGGTTTACATTTACTCTGAGGAGGGGGCATCTGAACATTTTGACCTTTTGAGGCAGCCATGGGCAGCCCCTATCCTTGTTCCCCTCCTGGTGGGCCTAGGCATTGCAGGCTCCACGGCCATGGGGGTGGCAGCCCTGGTCAAAGACAACACTAATTTCCAGTCCCTCAGCAAACAGGTGGACCAAGACCTTAGGTCCCTACAGGGCTTGGTCACCCATTTGGAATCTTCCTTGGAATCCTTGGCAGAGGTTGTCCTGCAAAATCGACGAGGGTTGGACCTCCTGTTCCTAAAACAGGGGGGTCTGTGCATGGCCCTGGGCGAAACCTGTTGTTTTTATGCTAACAGATCTGGAGTTATAAGGGAATCCCTTTCCACTCTCTGTAAGCGCTTGGACGTGCAGGATCAAGCCTGCAGATCCACCTCCCCTTGATGCCAGTCCCTGGATGACTAGTCCCCCTGGTTAATGACCCCTCGGCCCTTGCTGGCCCTCTACTTCTTGTCGTGCTAACCCTGACCATCGGCCCCTGTCTGATTAACCGCCTGCTCTCTTTTATCTAATCCAGACTTGAGGCCACCAAACTTTTTGCAATCCACATGTCCTACAAAACCCTAGAATCAGAAGAATCCTTAGTCTGACCTAAAACAGGGGGGAGTGAAGTAGTATGCCTTGACATTTCACTGGCCTAGGAGGGGCCCATCTTTGTATCCTGAATTCTTGCACACCCAAGAATCCTCCATTCCTCTAGGTTATCAAAACTCAGTGTGCCCCAGCCCATCCTGATCTCATCAGACCAAACCCAAGAATCCTGCATTCCACTAGGTTATGGACCATCTTTAACCCAGTGTGCCCCAGCCCACTCTTATCTCATCCGGCTGAAGTAGTAAGCCTTGTAAACCCAAGAATCCTCCCTTCGGTCATTGAACAACCTGCGTTATCTAAGAGTGCCCCCACCCCATATCCTGCCTGACCAGCCTGCCCCCTGATATGATGGTAGCTTTTGGACTATTTAAACTGTGTGTCTACTGGGGTTCAGTGCAGCTCCTGGACTTTTCCTAGGACTGCCGCTGGCCAGCTAATAAACGCTTCCTAAATTCGAAAAAAAAAAAAATACTCCTTAAAAATTAGTATGTTTGTTAAAAACTCAAATGAAGACATTAAATTTCCATTGTTTCTTTAAAAACACTGCTTGAAACAAGCAATTTATAATCATTTCAAAATTACCATTTTAATAAGTTTTCTTTAGAGAGTACTTCATTATTACTTCTCTTAAAAAAATGTACTCTTATTTTTTATGGGTTAGTCATTCTAAGTCATGAATCACTTGCAATTATGTCAAGTTCAGAAGCATTTAAGTGATTGTATTTCCAATCAGCAATGTCTTTTCTGCTCTGCTTCAATTTCACATCTGAATTTGTCTGTGTCACATCCATGACAGCATAGTGCATTGACAGCACTATCTGGCTGAAGTGTAATGTGATGAAAAGTTCAAAGGCTATTTGTTTTAAATTTTAGATGATATTTAAATATTTATATGAATTATGCCCTGCACCATTAACTTTATTTCTGAAAATTGAATTACCAAAGTCTTTTCTTCTATCTCTTCCACATTCCCTTCTAAACTTATACTTTTATTCTATCAAATTAAGCTGCCGGCTAGCATTACTGAAAAAACTTCTAGAATATGAAAAGTTTTTTGATAATATCCATTAAACAATTAATAATGCTGTATTCTAATCATATTAAAAACTAAACTTTACTGGAAAAATTATAAAACAACATATGCATATTTATGTTGCTCTTGAACAACAATTTCAAAGTTTCTACCTTCTCTATTATCTGAAAAACAATTTACAAGGTTTTTAAAAGTGATGGCATTCCATATTTAAAGTTGAGGATTTATTTGAAGCCATTTTAAACCAAATAGAATGCATTGGCAAAAATAAATTGTTGGTTTTCTGTAGTTATTTTGTTTATCAACTGAACAGTTTATATAGCTTAAGTACTTTTATCAGGTTTAATAAATAACAGATACAACTTCTTTAATGACACACCTTTAGACAAAAAAATTAAATCTGATTCTATTGTTTTCAGATACTGAGGTATGGTTCAAGGATGACTGATTATAAAAATTATAAAGTATCTTTTTTTCTGGAGATCGTTTTCCTTAACTATTTTTTTTTACCATAAACTGTTATTCTGCCAACAGATCCATTTGCAAAAAGGAGTTAAGCAGGAATTTCATTATTTCATGATTCGATTTCAATTTGATTCAATTTCAATAAATGTATAATAAATCTAGAGGCAATGCAGTGACATTGGAGGCTGAAAGCATTGAAATGTACACACACACACACACACACACACACACACACACTCAGATATATATGTGTGTGTATGTGTGTATTTATATTATTTACTCCCCACTATGTGCTGGATAGTGTAGTAAGTGTTTAAGGGATAAGTGAAAAAGTCCCTTATTATAAGGATCCCAAATTCTATCAAGGACACAACATGAACATATTTAAGATTATAATAATGGACCCAAAGTATTCTTGGGTGAGAGTAGATTAGCAGTTAGGGGAGGCACAATACCAGGGAAAGCTTAAGAGAAAAGAAAGATCTATTTGAGCTCAATTTTGAAGGAAACTAGAAATTCTAAGAGCAAAATTAAAGCACAGCAATACTCCAGGTATAGAATAATAAATAAAATGAATGGAAGGTTAGAATGGAGTCAGGTTGAAAAAGATTTGGGTTTAAATTCTCCCTCTGAAATTATTTGTGTGACCAAGGGGTAGTCATGTAAATTGTTGAGTCTCAGTTTCATTTTCTGTGAAATAGTGAAAATGTAGTTATATTACATGCTTATTTGTTATCTATCTGTAATCACAAATTGTATCTAAATCACTTTATAAGATGTAAAGCAATTTAAGTTAGCCCTGAAGAAAAGATTTGTTCTTTACCTCTGTTTGCTTTCAAATCATAAAAATTATCAATTTATTGTGGAACTATGGAAGACATTTTCTTTTTCCTCCCTTGATTCTCAGGGCAATGACATATTAATGCAAAAGCACATCCAGCATCCAAAGGAATAGATTTCAGCTGCAGAATTTACCAATAGTGGTGAAATTATAGAGAGCCTGGGGCTTGAGGAACACTCCTACTAGGAATAAGAGCTGAGATCCCTGGAAGCCAAGACAGAAGCCTCTTGCTTACGAGAGCTCTGTCTCTTTAAAAGTACATAGTTTTTTCAGAGGCTCTAGTTCCAGCTGAGCCATCAAAGACACTGCACCCTTCAAGGGCAGTCAGAGGACATTAGAAGTTATCAGGTGCACTAACACATAAGAGTTATTGTAAAATTCATATATGAAGAATGCAAGTTCTACTTTTGTTCAAGAAAATGAAAATAGTCCTAGAGGAAAGCCTTCATCATATGGGATTTCTTTTCTTTGGAAGGTTTATGAGAGTACATGGGCAAAAAGTGTGTGGATGTGTTCTCAATAGCACCATTGTAGTAAGAAGATGTGTGATGAAATCATAGAACCATAAAAGTAATATAGAAGGAAAAGAATTAATCAGTATTAATAAAGCAAGCAAATTCACTTTTTTGATTAATCAACAAATGTGTTAAGAGCCTGATATCTTCCAGGCATTATGTTATGTGCTGACAATTTGAATTCAAAAGTGAAACATTCCTTGACAGAAGAGAGCTGAAATTCTATTGGCAAGAGAGCAGCAAAGAGTCATCAGTTTAAGGTACAACATATATACACAATAAATGTGAAGTGATTGTAGATGGTGGACTTGGGAAGTAGCACAAAATAAAAAATTTACATGGAAATGCAGAGAAACAAATAAAATATACAAAATTTTTATATTTGCCATTTAATAGGTCTTAAGTATAACCATAGGCTAGATTGGATTTGCATTTCCCTTACAGTGAAGAGGTTTTTTTTTTTTTATAAAATTAATAATACTATTCAGTTCTTCTTTTGATAATTGTTAGCTCAAATTATTTGATGACATCTCTTTAGGAAAAGTCTTTTGGCCTTATATATGTTTCAATTTTCTAAATAATTTCAAAGATTTGAGACCTATATATATATTTAATACAGGTTTTTCTTCAATTTAATGGTTAAATTATTTCTCCTGTTATATTAATTTTAGTCAGACAAAAACTTTTCTTTTCCATGAAATAAATTTTTTCAACTTTAGAAATTGTCTGTATTTCTTTTTTGGCTTAAAATGTACCTTGTTTTCCTATTTGTGAAAGATAAATGGTCTGCTTCTTCTCTACTTTTAAATATTGTAATAGATTCAATATGTACACCATATGACCATAACTTCTTGTGGAATACAATATGTTATGTTGATCTAAGCTTATATACTGCTTCTCAGTTTTCCCAGGAATTCTTATCAAAGACACAGTTTTTTGTGGGTTTTTTTTTTAATTGGGAAATTTACATATGAGGATTTGGGTACTACTGAATAAATTGAGAAAAAATCATGAAAAAGTTTTCAATACACTGTCATAGCTTAGCCAAGTCATTTTTCAATTTCTAGCTTAATCCACTGTCTTTTGACACTTTCCCAGTGGTTCCATGTTATGATTAATAATACCTGGAATTCTGATTTTTCACATATTATGTCATATGTAATGGATTCTTTGTATATAGATATGTTGTTACTTATTAAAGACAAATTTTATAGTTAGCAACTTTGCTTGTCAGATTCAATTAGTTTTCTTTTTTATTGTAGATGATTTTATAAATAAGCCATCATGTCATCAGCAGTTGAGTTGTTTTATCTCATTACTAATTTTTACACTTACTGACTTATTTGTATTACTATCATTTCTAGCACTAAGTCAAAAAGGGAGAAAGGGGACATTCTTATATTACTTGTGGATATATTAATATAACTTCTATTATTTCCTTAAAGCTTTTAATCTTAATTTCTTTAGAAAAAATTTAACTGTATGAAGAAAATATTTCTCTAAACCCTTTCTTCATGTTTCTTTTTATTGTAAGATGAGTTATGCCTTGTTTAAAGGATCTTTTTTTTTTCTTTTAGCCATTCACATTCATTTATTTCTCCATCACTAATCTGTTCAGAATGAGTTAAGTCACATATGAAATTTTTCAGCAATTCTATCCATTTGCTGGATTTGACCCAATAATGATTTTTCCTCTAATAAGACAATGAACTAATCATTCACTTATTATCAATGAAGGAATGGCTGCTACATGAACAATGAGTGCTTTTCTTTCTTCTGAAACATTATTTTAGTTAGGTCATTTATTGTCCAGCCTCCTCTGATTGTATTTGTATTGTATATGCAAGTATTTATGATGAATAGCTTTTACTCTTCTCCATGATCTATATGACCCCAGTCTAACTCATTCTTCATTATTGATCCACATGTTTTCAACTATAGGGTGGTCCCAAACATATATTATATTGTTTATCTTTAATAATATTTTCTGTCATAATTTATTCCTGTATTTTAGTAGTCATCATAAATAATTGATCCTGATACCATTCAGAATGTTTAATTATAGTCTTTATAGAATTTCTCTGCCTTATCATTCTCTGTAACATATTTAGAAAAGTAAGACAATTTTATTTGTAATCTGATGTTAACAGTCACAAGATGATCAATTGTTACATTAAATACTGGGGAATTTTGTTGTCTTCAGACACAGGGAAATTCTTCCAAATAGGTTATGTTCCTGGACATCCCCCCCAAAACACACACACACACACACACACACACACACACACACACACACACACATGAATTTATCACCAAATGACTATTCTATTTGTGATGACCATCTCTGCAGATAACTGTGCCCATACTAGAAGAAGAGAATCAGTCTAGCTCCTGGATGCCACTCAGTATCTCTAGATTGGCAGACTCATTGAAAGAAGGTATTTTGTTGTTTACTGTTTTAGAGGCCAAGGCCATCTCCAAACCAAAATGACACAATTGGGTATTGTGGCACAATGGCATGCATAAAATTAACACATCACAATATATGGATGAGACTTTATTTCTGAAGCCATTCACAAAATAGAATTATAAAAATTTACTATTAAGTCAGGTCTGATGTTCTCAAAAGAGAGAGGAAGAGGAGGAGGAGATGGAGAAGAAGAAGAAGAAGAAGAAGAAGAAGAAGAAGAAGAAGAAGAAGAAGAAGAAGAAGAAGAAGAAGAAGAAGAAGAAGAAGAAGAAAAGGAGGAGGAGGAGGAGGAGCGAGGGAAGGAGAGTGGTAGAAAGAGAGAGAGAGAGAGAGAGAGAGAGAGAGAGAGAGAGAGAGAGAGAGAATGAATGGGGGAATTCACAATCAGCTAAAAAATAAAATAAAACTACATTCATGAGGTGGTTTCTTAGCAAATAAAATATTTAATATTCCACACTTGAGGCAAATACTATTTAGTATAGAACAAAGGATTCTGGACCCATTTTATAATATTTACGTAGTTATACATTCAGATTGAAGTCCCTCTGTATTCACAGAGAAAGAGATCTGAAAAATACGTTTTTGGTCAAGGCTAGGGTTATTGATCTATGAATTACTTTTGTCATTTCCCTATGAATGGTCCCCTCTTATATAACAATCATATTCAAAATGCAGTGAAAATCCACCTAAATATTTAACCCGAGTCAAAATTCAATACAAAAGAAGATACAGCAAATAACCAGGTTTAAAAGGAACAAGAAATGATGAAGGGAAATCAAAAGCATTTTCCTAGGTGGTGGTGAGGTAAGGGAAGGTAGAAAATGTAGCACCAGAACTAATAAAGGGAATTGGACATTTCTGTCCCTATACACCAGTTCTCTATTGAGATAATTTCTAACCAAGGCTTCAATGCTTAAAACATAACTTCATTGAAATGGTTTTCCGGAACTTTGACTATTTTTTCTAAGAATTCCTCAATTATAGTTCATTAAGACTAATGATTTAGCAACATTTCCTCTCATTCTCATTTCTTTTTTGACAATTCTGACTTGTTAGAGTTCTATATGAATAGAGAAATTCCTTGAAATTGCTTCTTATGAGAGTTAGATGAACTATACTTTTGAATTTTTTGTCATGCTCAAATATTTTTAAAATTGTGCAGGAATGACTTTTTCTCTTTTTAAAGCAATTGCTGTCAGCAGGATATAGTTTGGTTAACTGCCAACCATGTTTCTCAGATAGAAGAGGATTGCTAAATAAATACCTTTGCTTGGTGAATAGCATGCCTTGAATTGTGTCAGAAGCCAGTACAAAGACCTAGTGAGGGATATTTTTACCTGGGATTTGTGAAAATATTCATTTAAAATATTTTCAAAACTATTTTTCATCATGATTAGTTTCAGTTGTAATCCTATGTATTTCATTTTGAGTAATTAAAAATATTATTCTGACAAATGCTTCTTGGTTTCATTAAACATGGAACCCCTTTGGTTCCATGACACATAAAAAAGAATAAGGAGTCTGACTTAGGCAACAAATATAAGTCAGTCTGAGAAGAGAATTGATACCACACTTATGTTAAACAAAAGACATGGGTCACATTTTCTAAAAGTGGGCAAATCACAATCATAAAAACTAAAGAAACCCGGGCTTACAAAATCTCCATAAGTTCAGTTTTTTTCTTCTTCCTGGGCAAAAACAGGTTGAGTAATGAGGAAAGGTGGCATTTCAAACAGATTTATAGATATGTTCATTTCTATTAGTGTCTGTATAAGCAAACTGATTTAGGAGACTGAAAACAATTGAAACTACTTAAAAATTATGGAGAAATTGTCTCAGGAACATAGTTCATTCATCTCACTTTATAGGTGAGCAAACTAAGTTTGTAGAGATTAAGGGATTTGCCAAAGATCATGTCAATATCAGTGGAATCATTTGAACCAATGTTTTTTTTTTTTTAATTAATTAATTAGTTTAGTTTCAGTTAACAAGTTTCAATTCCATAGTTCCTTGATTTTCAAATTTCCTTTACTTCCCTCCCCCCTCCCCACACGACAGCATATAGTCCAGTATATGATCTGCACACGCATTCATATTAGACATTATTCCAATTACAAAGGCGTATTGTACTAGGTGGGATAAAAGATGGTAAGGAAGAAATAAAACCAAACAATGAAAAGAACAAGATCATTTAGTTTGCTTGCATCAGGATTCAGGTTCAGTTCTTTCTAGTTATATCTCTGGATGGCGCATTTCTCACTTTCTTGAGTCTTTCGGGATTAACTTATATCACTGCATTGCTGAAAAGAGTCCAGTCTGTCATAGATGGTCATCACAGATATGGTATGTCTGTGATTGTATACAGATTTCTTCTGATTCTACACTTCTCGCTCAGCATCAGTTTGTATAAGTCTCTCCAGGTAATTATGAAATCTGTCACCTCTTCATTTCTTATAGCACAATAATATTCCATTACATTCATATACCACAACTTGTTTAGCTATTCCCCAATTGGTGGGCACCCCTTCAGTTTCCAATTCTTTTCAACCACAAAAAGGGCTGCTATAAATATTTTTGTACATATGGGTCTTCCTCCCACTTCTATGATCTCTTTGGGATATAACCCTAGAAGTGGTATGGCTGGGTCAAAGCATATGAAATTAGTTATAATCCTTTGGGCATAATTGCAGATTGCTCTCCAGAATGGTTGGATAAGTTCACAACTCCACCAGCAATGTATTAGTGTTCCAATTTGTCCACATCCTCTCCAGCATTTGTCACTTTCTTGTTTTGTCATCTTAGCCAATCTGACTGGAGGGATGTGGTATCTCAGAGTTGTTTTGATTTGCATTTCTCTAATTAATAGTGATTTAGAGCATTTCTTCATATGCTTATAGATTTCTTTAATTTCTTTCTCTGAAAATTTCCTGTTCATATCCTTTGACCACTTATCAATTGGGGAATGACTTGTATTCATATAGATTTGGCTCAATTCTCTATAAATTTTAGAGATGAGTCCTTTATCAGAGACACAAGTTGTAAAAATTCTTTACCAATTTCCCACCTCCCTCTTGATCTTGGTTACATTGGCTTTGTTTGTACAGAAGCTTTTCAATTTAATGTAATCAAAATTATCCATTTTGCATTTTATAGTGCTCTCTAATTCTTGTTTGGTCCTAAAGTCTTCCCCTCTCCACAGATCTGTCAGGTAAACTATTCCTTGCTTTCCCAAATTGCTTACAGTATCATCCTTTACACCTAGATCATGTACCCATTTGGACTTGATTTTGGTATATGGTATTAGATAATGGTCTATACCCAGTTTCTGCCATACTGTATTACAGTTTTCCCAGCAGTTTTTATCCCAAAAACTGGGGTCTTTGGGTTTATCCAACAATAGATTGCTATATTCATTAGATGCTGGGTCTCCTGCACCTAATCTATTCCATTGATCCACTACTCTCCACCTCTGCCAGTACCAAGCAGTTTTGATGACTGCTGCTGTATAATACAGATTAAGATCTGGCATAGCTAGTCCACCTTCCCTAGCGTTTCTTTTCATTAATTCCCTTGATATTCTAGACTGTTTGTTTTTCCAAATAAATTTTGTTAATATTTTGTCTAACTCTAGAAAGTAGTTTTTTGGTAAATTGATTGGTATGGCACTAAATATATAGTTTAGTTTGGGTAAAATTGTCATTTTTATTATATTAGCTCGACCCAGCCATGAGCAATTGATATTTTTTCAACTATTTAGATCTGCTTTTATTTGTGTGAGAAGTGTTTTGTAGTTGTGATCATATAGATTCTGGGTTTGTTTTGTCAAGTAGATTCCCAAATATTTTATAATGTCTACAGTGACTTTACATGGGATTTCTCTTTCTATCTCTTGCTGTTGAGTTTCATTAGAGATGTACAGGAATGCTGAGGATTTATGTGAGTTTATTTTATGTCCTGCAACTTTGCCAAATTTATTTATTGTCTCTAGTAGTTTTTTACTTGATTCTCTAGGATTCTCTAAGTATATCATCATATCATCTGTGAAGAGTGATAGCTTGGTCACTTCTTTACCTAATTTGAGTCCTTTCATTTCTTTTTCCTCTCTAATTGCTACTGCTAGTGTTTCTAGTACCAGATTGAATAAGAGGGGTGATAGTGGACACCCTTGTTTCACTCCTGATCTTATTGGAAAGGCTTCTAATTTATGCCCATTGCATATACTACTTGCTGATGGTTTTAAATAGATGCTATCAACTATTTTGAGGAAGGCTCCATTTATTCCTATACATTCTAGTGATTTTAATAGGAATGGGTATTGTACTTTGTCAAAAGCCTTTTCTGCATCTATTGAGATGATCATGTGGTTTCTGCTAGTTTTATTGTTTATGTGCTCAATTATACTGATGGTTTTCCTAATATTAAACCATCCTTGCATTCCTGGAATGAATCCTACCTGATCAGAGTGTATGATTTTTGTGATAAGTAGTTGGAGTCTTTTGGCTAATATTTTATTTAGAATATTTGCATCTAAATTCATTAGGGAAATTGGTCTATAATTTTCTTTCTCTGTCTTATCTCTTCCTGATTTAGGAATCAGTACCATATTTGTGTCATAGAAAGAGTTTGGTAGGACTCCTTCTTCACTAATTTTCCCAAATAGTTTGTAGAGTATTGGAATCAATTGTTCTTTAAATGTTTGATAGAATTCACTAGTAAACCCATCTGGCCCTGGAGAATTTTTCCTAGGGTGTTCTTTGATGGCTTGTTTGATTTCTTTTTCTGAGATGGGGATATTTAGGTAATTCACTTCCTCTTCAGTTAATCTGGGCAACTTGTGATTTTGTAAATATACATCCATTTCACTAAGATTGTCATATTTATGTGCATACAATTGGGAAAAATAATTCCTCATTTTTTTTATTTCCTCTTCATTGGAGGTAGATTCACCCTTTTTATTTTTGATACTCATAATTTGGTTTTCTTCTTTCTTTTTTTTTATCATATTGACTAAGGGTCTATTAATTTTGTTGATTTTTTCATAAAACCAGCTCTTAGTTTTATTTATTAATTCAATAGTTTTCTTAATTTCAATTTTATTAATCTCACCTTTGATTTTCAATATTTCTAATTTAGTACCTAATTGGGGATTTTCAATTTGTTCTTTTTCTAGCTTTTTCAATTGCATGTCTAATTCATTGACCTCCCTTCTCTCTGCTTTAATTAAGTATGCACTCAGGGATATAAAACTTCCCCTGAGAACTGCCTTTGGTGCATCCCACAAATTTTGGTATGTTGTTTCATTATTATCATTCTCTTGAATGAAATTGTTGATTGTTTCTATAATTTCTTGTTTGACCCCCCAATTTTTTAGGATTAAATTGTTTAATTTCCAATTAGTTTTTAGTCTATCTTTCCATGGCCCTTCATTACATATAATTTTTATTGCATCATGATCTGAGAATGATGCACTTAATATTTCTGCCTTTCTGCACTGGATTGTGATGTTTTTATGCCCTAGTACATGGTCTATTTTTGAGTATGTGCCATGCACTGCTGAGAAGAAAGTAAATTCCTTTTTATCCCCATTCCGTTTTCTCCAGAGATCCATCATATCTAGTCTCTCTAAGATTCTATTCACCTCCTTAACTTCTTTGTTGTTTATTTTGAGGTTAGATTTATCGAGTTCAGAGAGGGGAAGATCTATTTCTTCCTCTAATTCCTTTAACTTCTCCTTTAGGAATTTAGATGCTATACCACTTGGTGCATATATATTAAGTAGTGATATTGCTTCTTTCTCATTCTCGATGGTGCCTTTTAGTAGGATATAGTTGCCTTCCTTATCTTTTTTAATTAGATCTATTTTTGCTTTTGCTTTATCTGAGATAAGGATTGCTACCCCTGCTTTTTTTACTTTAGCTGAGGCATAATAAATTTTACTCCAACCTTTTACCCTTACCCTGTGGGTATCCCTTTGTTTCAAATGTGTTTCTTGTAGGCAGCATATTGTAGGATTATGGTTTTTAATCCATTCTGCTATCCACCTCTGTTTTATGGGAGAGTTCATCCCATTCACATTCACAGTAATAATGACTATCTGTCTCTTCCCTTCCATCCTATTCCCTCCCCTGTTTATGTTTTTGTTTCTCCCTTCTCCCTTCCCCTCCTTGAAGTTTTCCCTTTTGACCACCTCCTCCCTCAGTGTTCCTACCCAGTGATCCCTCTTCTTAACCTGCCCTCTCCCCTTATTACTGTTTCCCTCCCTTCTAATACCCCCCTTTAGTCTCCTCTTTTTCTTTTTCTTTTTAAAGCAATTGGTGTTAAGTAACTTGCTCAAGGTTACACGGCTAGTCATTATTTATGTGTGGGTGCTCATTTTCTGAGGCCGGATCTGATTTTGGGTCATCCCAACTCCAAGGCCGGAGCTCTTACTCACTGCACCCCCTAGCTGCCCCTTTTAGGGCAATTGGGGTTAAGTAACTTGCCCAAGGTTACACGGCTAGGTTTTTGTTTTGTGTGGATTAAGTTTTGGTGGCCGGCTCCGAACTCAGGTCCTTCTGACTCAAGGGCTGGTGCTCTATTCACTGTGCCACCTAGCCGCCCCTTAGTCTCCTCTTTTTCACCCCCCTTACCCTTCTGCTTTCTATAGGACGAAGTTTTTATACTTATCAGAGTGAATTACTCCCCATTTGATTCCAAACCAATGAGAGTAAATTTCAAATATTGCTCCTCTCCCTCCCTCCTTTTCCTCTATTTAATGAGTTTATTTGTCTATTCACATTAAAATCTTAAACTTCACTGATTTAAGTTGATCCCTCTTTGAACCAGAACCAGTGAGAATAGTGTTCAAATGTTGTTCCTCTCCCTCTTACTTTCCCCTCTTCTATAGTGTGGTTTAATGTCCCTTCAGATGGCATATTTTACCTTTTCCTAGTTCATCCTTTCCTTTTTCCCCATTACAGTACCTTTGATCCCCTTAATAGTTTTGTTTTTTTTTAGACATCAGGTTAGTGCATTCATACCCACACCCTCTATCTAAGTATAACCCTTTTGAAGGTCATGATAATCATAAAGCTTTTGAATATTGACAGTTATCAGTTCCACATATAAGGATGTGAACAGTTTGCTGTTGTTGCATCCCAAGTAATGAGCATGTGTTTGTGCGTGTGAGTGTGTGTGCTTATGCATGTGTAAGTCTGTGTTTCTCTTGTTTACCTTTTTATGTCTTTCTTGAGTCTTGTAATAGGAGATCAAATTTGCCATTGAGCTCTGGCTTTTTCATCAGGAACGTCTGGAAGTCTCTTATTTCATTAAACAACCATCTCCTTGCCTGGAAGATTATGCTCAGTTTTGCCTGGTAGTTAATCCTTGGTTGTAGTCCTAGCTCTCTTGCCCTACGAAATATCAAATTCCAGTCCCTCCACTCTTTTAATGTAGAAGCTGCTAGGTCCTGTGTGATCCTAACTGTAATTCCTCTATATTAGATTTTTTTTTTCTTTTTGGCTGCTTGTAGAATTTTTTCCTTTGTTCTTTTAATTCTGGAATTTGGCTACTATATTTCTTGGAGTTTTCAGTTTGGGATCTCTCTCAGGAGGAGTCCAGTGAATTCTGTCAATAGCTGTTTTATCTTCTGATGCCAGGACCTCAGGACAGTTTTCTTTGACAATCTCTTGGAGGATGTTGTCTAGGCTGCTTTTTTCATCATGGCTTTCTGGTAGACCAATCATTCTTAGGTTGTCTCTCCTGGATCTGTTCTCTAGGTCAGTTATTTTTCCAGTGAGATATTTTACATTTTCTTGCAATTTTTCAATCGTCTTGTTTTGTTTGATTGACTCTTGCTGCATCATAGAGTTCTGAGCTTCAATTTGATTGTTTCTAATTTTTATCGAATTACGGTCTTCAGGTTTTTTGAAGTTCCTTTTTTAGGGAGGTATTTTCTCCAATTACTTCACTGAGACGTTTTTCCAAGTTGGTCACAGCCTCCCTGATTTGGTCTTTAAAATTTTTCTTAAGCTCCTCCAGGAATGCTATTTGGGCTTGAGACCAGATCATGTTTCCTTCTGTGGTCTCAGGTGTGGGTAGAGAGTCTATATTGTCCTGTGTGTTTTTTTTGTTCTTGCCCTGCATAGTATGCTCGAATAGACTTTTTTGCCTTCCCCTTCTCCCTCTCAGCTTCTTTTTTTCCCATCGTGACTTCCTGTTTCTTAGTTTCTCAGGCTATGAGTTTAGGGCCTGATCCTTGACTTTTAATACCTCTGGGTGGCTAGTTTATGGCTAAGTCAGGGAAGTCAATGAGGGATGTAGATGAGTAGGTATGGGTGCCTCTGATCACTTCAGATTTCTGCCTCTATACCCCTGGGCTATAAGTAGGCTTTTGTTGGTAAGGAGAGGTGGGGCTTGTTGGGACCCCACCCTCTCTTCTCTTCAGACTCCTGGCTGTCTCAGTTACACCCCTTCTTGGAGATTCTCAAGCCTGGGGCTATTTCCATTAACTTGAAATTTCAATCTGGGTGGGAGACTTATCTTTGGGTTTTCTGCTTCATGAAGGAGGGATGGGAGGATCAGAGCAGCTAGAGTTTACTTTGCCATTCCAGCCCCTGTATTATACAGGCAGGCAGTTTCTAAACTTCCAGGCTGGGGGCTGAATGCAGCCAGAGAAGCCACTCTTTTCACTGAGGGCCCAACTCTCCTACCTGGCTCCAATGATCCTATCCGTCAGATAGATGACTGTGATTCATCCTCGCTAAGTCTGCAGGCTGGGGCTTTTGCTCTCTCTGGTGTAGTCTGCTTGTCTGCTCTTAGGTCTGGGCTGAGTAGACACCACGCACTCTGTGCTCGACCAGTTCTGACACACTGGGCAATCTCCTGGGCTGGACTCTGCCACAATTCGTCTTCCAGTGGGCTCTGTCACTCCGGTTTCCACTCAGATTCACCCTTTGAGACTTCTGAACCAATGTTCTTTTAATGCAATGGAAGTGTTCTTTTTACTGTGCCATATTGTTTCCTGAAAAGAAGATTTCTATATTGGCTGCTATTTCCATTTTGTAGAATCACATAGCTATAAATCAAGAAAAAACCTTAGAGATCACCCTATACAAGTCTATCTTTATGCTCAATCCTTCAAGTCTTAATTTAATATGAAGAGTTTGTATAAAGACTCTAAAAATCATGGAAGGATATAAGATAAATAAAACCAAGCTATTGTTGTTGTTTTTGTTGTTTAAATTGAAGATAAAAGAAGTTAGTCATAGTTTTTTTTTAAATAAATTTGGTATTATTTTAATTTCATTTTACTTTAAAATGATCTGTCATCTTAAATGTTAAAAATATGCACGATACTTTTTCTAATTAATAGGTTATCATATGGGGGCAAGAAGAGAAATTATAATCTCTAATTTCTCAAATATGTATGCTTTTTGAGAGATCTAGACTGAGAGTAAGAATGTCTTATATGAAAGCATAATGACCTCAGAGTGGTTAATTAAAATTGCTTTCACAAAGTGCATTTCATGAATTCCAACTTAAAAAGCCATGAATTGATAATTCTTCCCCTTATTGAATAGCCTTGCACCACAATTGTACAAGGTAGTTGTATATCAAAAATGTGTAGAAAGAAATCAGCATCTACAGTCAGATGAACTGAGATGAAAAAATCTGTGCCACTTAAAAATAAAAATCTTAGCTTATATTCATATGATACTACAAGATTTAGAATATTTTCTTCATTCATATTGCATTTAAATTTTACAGATGACTTTATTTATACGATCTCATTTTATCTACTTCCTATATGACCTTTGCCAAATTATTAAGCTATCCTGGTTGTCAATTTGCTTATTGGTAAGAGAGTTGGACTACATGGCCAGTAAGAAGCTTTTCTAACTCCATTTCTATTTTCTTATGATAATGAATGCAAGCAGTCCTTGCCCTGAGTCCTGGGCTATCATCTCCATTTCAAAAAAACAAATTATCAGGGCAGGTAGGTGGCACAGTGAGTAGAGCAATGGCTCTGGAGATAGGAGGACCTGAGTTCAAATCTGGCTTCAGACACTTAACACTCACAAGTTATGTGACCTTGGACAAGTCACTTACCTGCAATTGCCTCCCTCGCTCCAAAAAAAAAAAAAAGGACCAAAAAATTAATAAAAACAACGAAAAGGCATTGAGATACCCATTTAAAAATTACTGTTGGTCAAATTCAGAAACAAATGAACAATTCAACTTGCAGATTCCTTTAATTATTAAATAATGGAATTATTGTTAAGAGACATCAAGAATTGATCTACTCTGTTTCTTGTATATAGATAGTTTTGGCAAATTATCTATTTATCTATCTATAAACATCCTATTGTGACCCCAAAGGTAGCCTTGAAGTCAGGAAGATCTAAATTTATATTCTTCCTCTAATGTAAACTATGTGGTCATGAACAAGTCACTGAACTAAATTGCAATTTTGAGTCAGGCTTCCATTTTGTGTCAGAGGCAGGAGTTTTCATATTGAAAAGTCTGGCAGTGTTAAAAACATAGAACAAGGTGCAAAACAAATAAAGAATAGTATACATCTCCCTGAAAAATTTTGAATTTCTAATTCCATGGCATGTAAAGCACAAACTCCTAACAATATGGAACCACATTGTTCCTGAATTCAATATCTTTTCTCATTACACTTGACTGTGTCTCTAACCCCCATCTTCCTGAAACTTAACATTATTATTTACATTTAGAATAAAACATTATATTATCACCACCAAACTTTGTTGTCTTTACCTCTAGAATTATATCCCAATAATAGGTTCCATTCTGTTAATTCATTTTTGTAAGTCATACACTTTCTGGACTTAAAAATTCTTGGTCTTCTAATTTATTAATAATACTCTGTCATTTTGTATCTGAGCACATCTCTTTAATGCTGACTCTTTTTTTTCAGATTTTGTTTCCTGTGAATTATTAGGATTCTAAACTGTTCTTGATATATATATATATATATGTGTGTGTGTGTGTGTGTGTGTGTGTGTGTGTGTGTGTGTGTGTGAGTGTGTGGTGTATGTATGTATGCATGTATGTATGTATATATAATGTAAAATATTTATCTCAGATTGAATGAAAGCATGTAAATTATTTCCAGCTCAAATATTATATCAGTGATTTTTAAAAAAGAGGTTCTATTGGAATAATCTCAGGAAGAAGGAAAGTTTATTTTTTAGTTCTAATGTTTTATAGGGCCCGTTAATATTTGCCTTTGAAATGGAACATAAATAATTGCTATTACTTCCAATTATGAAAATTGTGTGCATTGCCTCTTCTATCTTCAATTTTTAATAGTGAGTATAAAAATAGCAAATGGCATATGTAATAGCATTAATATTTAAAATAGTTATTAATATGTGTTTTGTAAAAATATGAAAGAGTAATAGTTTGGAAACAATACATTTTTATGAAATATTTCAGTACATTTATAAAATTACATATTGTTCTTATTCTACATATCAAAATCTTGTGATACTGAACTATGAGAATATTAAAATTGAAATTTATTTATCTAGTTCTCATTGCATTTTTCAATACTTAAAACCAATACACTATACTTCATGTTAGACATATTGATATACTAAATTATGATAAATTTATAGATTTTTACATTAATTTAGTGAACATTTTATAATGACCATAAGGAAATGCACAAACACACATGAATTCACATATTCCCACATATGTGTATCCCCTTAAAATAGTCAAATATCTAAGTCAAGAATGTTCAAGTATTTGTAGAAATACTACTTTCTAATTCCATACATGTGCAATTAGGTAAAATATGAAGTCTTTTTGGTCCTTGTATTATAATATTAGTGTACAAATCATTCATTAGTTAGATGCATATTTATTCTTTTAACATGTTATGTGGATAAAATATGGAACCCTTTTTATACAACAATATTGTTACACAGATTATTTTTGGATTATTCACTGAATCTGTGATCTGATCAATATTTGTTTTACTGTCAGTAGTGTAGAACCATACCTCCACTTTCTGGGTATTTCTTTTTTTTTCAGTTAACAAGCTTAATTTAATCAAACAAACACACATTACCTAGTTCGGGAAAAGGTCAGACCCCAAACTTCAGAGTTACAGAACTTACAGATCAAACAGACAGGCTTCCAAACTGTCCACCATTATATCAATACCAAATCACAGTTCAGAGAGGGAAGCATCAACATCTGGTCAAGGGGGTCTCCAGGCTTCGAGTCTCATCTGGTCATCAAACTTTCAAAGTGAGCCCCTGGTATTTCTTCATGTCCTGGAATTTCATTTATTATAAGTCATTCATTGAATGTCCTGGAAGATTTAGTCACATTCTCTTTGCTTCACATAGGTATCAATATGAGTTTTCCTTTACTGAATACCTTGCTTTTGACATGTGATCAACCCATCTTTTCTCACTGTAGATTTTTAAATATAGCTCTTTTATCTCACTATAGATGTTATTGACTTATATAATCAGATTTAACACTAGAAAGTATCTAAGACATCATCTAGTATAAAATCATCTTTTTGTAGGTATGGAAATTTAATTCCAGAAAAGATACTTAACTTCCCCATTGTCTTTCTGGTAATAGTGGAAGTGCTGGAATTTGAATCTAGGCCCTCTGAAATTAAATTCATGTTTGTTTTTGTTATTTTTTTCTTTCCTACTCCATGGCACATTGCTTATGAATCCTAAGGTTACAATGTATTACTCTCTATGTAAGGTATTTACTCACTGTGTGTAAGCCCATTGCCATTTTGGTAATATTCAACTTATTTCCCCTGGAAAATATATTTGTTCTGAAAGGCAACATAATGAAACGTCACCATAATAATAATGATATAAAAATAAAAGTCACCCCAGGGAGAATCTTTTGGTGATTAAAAGAAGTTTAAAATTACCCAAAGGCAATCAAACCCACTCTCTTCTATTTATTCGATTATGAGCTCTGCTCATTATATATTTGAATTGTTTGTACATATATGTATTGATATATGCATATGTGTATGTATATCAACGTACACATATGTATGTATTCATACGAAGATATGTCTTTATATGACATGTATACACACACACATATATACACATAAAAATGTGCATGTGTGTGTATATATATGTGTGTACGTATATATATATACATGTATATATGTATATATGTGTATATATGTATATATATATATGTGTATGTGTGTATATATATATGTGTGTGTGTGTGTGTGTGTGTGTGTGTGTGTGTGTGTGTGTGTGTACTATTGTTCAGTTGTTTCAGTCAAGTCTGACACTCCATGAAACTACTGGGGCTTTTCTTTGCAATGATTCTGGAGTGGATTGCTTCTAATCACAGGCCAGAGTAATCACACCCATCAGAAGACTAGAGCCTTCTCTAGCTCATTTTACAGATGAGGAAATAAAACAATCAGGGGTAAATGAATTGGCAAGGTGATCTTTGATGAAAAAAAAATTAATTAAGAAAAAAAATGTAGCAGCTCTTTTCCCATCTTTCACTTATTCCTTACCCTCGTTCAATTTTCTTTTTTCTTCTCCTTTCCATTTTTATTTTTGAATTCACTCACTATGATTGTTGTTTAGTTAGGTCTTTAATAAAGCTTTCTTCTTTTTTCCTATTACCTTTCTCTATGTTTAGGAAATAAGGGTAATAATTTCCACTATCTTTATCTGTGTCATTTATCAAATGTATTTATGTTTTAAACCAGTGTATGCCTTCAAATAAGTATAACTATTTCCATTCCATTTATAATGTTGAGAACTTGTTTAAATAATTTATATTGGAATAATTTTTATAGATATATTTTCCCTCATTTTATTTTGCTATGTACTCTAATAAGTGATTTAACAGAAAGAAATGACCACAAAGCTACATCCCATTACTTTATATGTGTGTGTTTATGCAATACATATATAAGTCTATACATGTATGTATGCATATGTTTATATACACATATATATTCCACACACTTATCCACACACATACAAAAAGTAACACAGTTTATGACTTTTAAAATGTATTCAGCTTCCATTTTTATGTCATTTCATGCTCAAGTCCATTAACATTATGTTAATGACTATTCATCTTCTCTAGGTAAAAGACTTACATGTTTTCTAAAAACCTTTGCCATTTCTCACACTTTCTTCTTTTTCACAGATCCTACCTAATTGTAGCTTTGCAGTGATGACAATAATTTTTCAAGAGTATTTTTAATTAATTTGGAGGATCTTAGAAAATTATTTGTAGAATTCATTTACTTCCTCATTTTTCAAAAACTGATGTTCACACAAAAGCAGCAATTATTTTCTTAAAAAAAACTTATTTTGAGTAGTATAATTTTAGCTTATCATCTATCCCATAGTGATTTACCCCATCTTTCCATGTGCAATAAACAAAAGTTAACAACTGTTTTCTGTATTTGTCTTCAATTGCTCCTCTGTGAGTAATCCTTAAATTTAATTTAAAATCCCTTTTGACTTCTGGTATTGCTTACTTTATAATTATTAGCACAGTTTAGTTTTTTGTTGTTGTTATTGTTTTCCAGTAGACTATCCAGTTTCTAATCATCAGACAAGGATGCCATATTCACAGTAATAACAGCTAACTTTATATTTACATCTTTATTTTAAAAATGTGTAGTACTCTCTGCCTCCTTTACACTAATAATCCATTATAATTGAAGAAAATAGATACACTAGACTGAGGCATTGTCTTTTTTTATGGGTTGTTATCAGAAAAATGTAATCATTAAGTGGCCATCAATTCAATTTCATATTATTTAAGACGTTTCTTCACTCTACAGCAAGTTCACTAAATTCACAGAGGAGACTCTGGGATCTTCAAGACTGTCAAAAACCTGCAAGTTTATATTTTCTGCCAATTTAGAAAGGCTTTAAGCATGGGTTTAATGCTGTACCATCATCCTTGGAACATCCTGCTAGTTAAGTAAGGCTTATCACCATATTTGCATGTTTATATGTATCTCTATTTCCATAGAAATCAATTTCAACATCAACATCTATATCTACATCTATTTGTTTCATCTACATTTAGATAGATAGAAAGATAGATATACATATGTATGTATGTTTGTATGTATGAATGTAGATATAAATGTATAAAAAAGTTTACTCTTGAAGATTGTTACCTAAAGTGCAGGTGGCTAATTTTCATGCCAGTGGAAAGAGTAAAAACACTGGATATATTAGATAAAAAATAATATATTGAACTCTCTCTATACAAGGATCTAGGCTAAGCACAGAGGATACAAATTTCAAAAGTGAGATAGCCCTGCCTTCCAAGAACTTATACTGTAAGTTAGAGAACTTGTGGGGAACTAAGGACCATAGAAGGATAAAGTTACAGAGAGAGTAAATGGAACAATAGAACAAACAAATGGCTTTTCTTTTAAAAAAGCAATGGATTAATTTGATTACTGATCCTAGAATAGATATAAAGAAAAGAACAATTGTTTGGGTTTGTTTTGTTTGTTTGTTTTTAATTCTGGATAACTGCATTTTGCAGAAATGAAAAGAGCAAATGCATTTTATTCTCTATTTAGCTATTCATTTACCTAAGTTCTATAAAAATATTTTCCTGTTTTCTATATGTTTTAGATAAGTTACATTAAACTCACATGTCAATGGGTGTCACTAATCTGTTCATAAATATCTCCATGGACTTCATATTGATACTTTTAAAATGTGATGTCATGTATGCTTTATTTTATCTTTGTTTCTTTTCTTAAATAATTCCCAATTTCACCTGAATCTGGTTCCAGCAGTACTGAGAAACTGTTACCAGCTATGTGTTGATACGTTTGCTTTAGACTACTTTTTATCTCCATCTGCAAGTTTTCTAGAACTGGCATTAGTGCCTTTCCCTGGAAATGATGACAATTCCCAAAGTATAGGAAAATATAATAATTCTATATTTTAAGTGGGAACAAAGGATGGACTTGTGCTAATGTTCTAGAATGTACAGAAACGGCATCTTGATATGTTTTACTTAGAAATGAATCTTAGAAAGTGTAAAGGTGGGCATACATTACAAGTGACCATCTTGCCAGTTAAAAATAATAAGTTTGTCTTTGAAAGGAAAAAAAGACATTTAATGCTACCTAAATGAGGTACCACCCTTGAGGATATTTTCCATTTCAATAAGATATTTAAAGTGATTTTGCTTTCATATGTGATACTCACATTAACAATTGATACTTAGGTAAAATTCTTAGCCTCAGTATGATTTACCAATTATCTAATTAAGGATTTTATATTCATTCATTTGAATTTAAGACATTAAACATATTCTATTCCAATTCTTGCTAAATTCTAGAGATACATTATATGTGCATTATATATGATTTATGGTATATGTTGTGTATAATGTATGTGTATGTTTGTGTGTATATGTTTCTATGTACATATGTATTCATTTTTATCTTATTCAGCCTTCTTCCCCATTTATACAACATGCTCCTCTTGCCTTCAGACTTAATTGTCTTATTTGATAGACTCATATTACAAGAGAAAAAGCCATTTGTTCTGCCCAGAAAAGGGAAATGTCTGTGAACTGCTACAGATAGATTATTGTCTCAGGTCAGAGTTAGGAAACAACTTTTGTTGTGGGCTGTAGAAGGACTCTCCTGACTTGACTTCCACATCATGATATTTTCTCTTGAACAGAAAATTTTCCCACTTGGTCAAATTTGAGCTCAGCTATAACACTATCACTATAAAGTGTTGTTCTCTGCTACACGATTCCTGCTAGATGTGACTTTTAGCTAAAAAACCAAACAGGGATAAATTATTTTTTCCCCTGTTGAATTAGTCTTATTCCTTTGTAGGGTCAATCTTGGTATTGTTATGACTATATCATGCACCCCTTTTTATAGCTAATTTCTATAATCAAGATTCTTAAAGTATCTAATCCCCCTAAAGAGGAATGTAATGAAAAATAAATGCATGTGTAAATGAACATAATTGTGTGATGGATATTAGTTTATAATTAACTGATGTACTAATAATTCTAGAACTGAAACTTGGTTTAGATAAAGATGGAAACAACAAAGGGTAGAGAAAAACTTATTTCCTCTGAAGTTTCACGTTTACTAAGAGTCTTAGTTCCTAATTTGATGTTTTTTGTATATATGTGTGTTCGTGTGTGTGTGTGTGTGTGTGTGTGTATTAGAACCAAAAGGCTGATCTGTTTTTCGCCATATTGTCTAGTTATTGAAAAAGCAAAATTTAAGTGACTGTACTAAATTGTACTGAGATTTGCTCTTGCCAAATATTTTAGAAGAAAAGTTAAGAATCTCTACAAGTAACCTGAATGAAAGATGCCCCTCCCTTCAAAGCTACTCTGAGAACATGCCCATTCCAGAATGCCTCAGAAGAGAGGATTTCAGAGACAAGATGATTGTTTCAGATTTCTCAGACCCAAAATTTGATGTGTTGATGAAATGTATATTGGAAATATGTTTCTAAGAAAAAGACTGTATATTCACTCTTTTCTCTCATTTCTTCTCTGTGAATCATTCTCTCTATAAGGTCAACTTACCAAAAGGGATTGCCTCCAATGTGTTGTGTCAATGTGTTGGTTAGTCTTTCTCTCCCCTCTCACGGTATTCCTATCATTGTAAAACATCTAAACCTCAGGATTGAATATTCTTAATGAAATGTTTAGTTCCTTCAGATGTCTCTGTATCCTGGTGAGTCAATCTGGAGCAGCAGATAGATTGGATGCCATTTGATAATTGACATATCAGACAATAATTCATTGAAGAAAATATTTTCTCACGGAATCAGAGGGGAGAATGTGGGGAGATAAAAATTAATATTACCTCTGATTTCTACTGTATTGTATTTACAAAGTAATTGGTTTTATGCTGCATTGATTTTTATAATTGTTAGTATCTGTTTGAAGTCACCACACTTAAACATGCAATCTGAATGAGTTTAAAGATCTGGGTGAAGAGGAATATAGTTATCACTCATACAGCAAAGCCCTGGGAAATTTGTTTTCTATAAGCCTCACCCACCTTAAACTGGGACATTATTTTATTTTCTGTAAACTACAACCAACATAATCTGGTGGCATCTACCACCCCCAAAATACTTCTGTCCTTGCTTTTCCTTGTGCAATTAGGAGGATTTTGATCCCCCCTTGGTGGAGGTAAAACTGGGTGCTTCTGGTCACCTAGCCAAGATTACAAGAGGAGGTTAAGTCCTACAAAACAATTAACATCACTTAATTGTCAGAGAGGGGCATGATCAGTCATATCTGAATGACAACCCACTTTCCCACACTGCATTCAATTGTAATGTTCCCCAAATATTCAGACGCTGTTCTTTCCTGTTTGTCAATTAAAAAAAAAAAGGTTCTCATTTTCTCAGGGGGGTTGCCAGAGTGAACTAACTCAGTTATTTGTCTCAATATTAATAAACTGATTTTCCTTGGAAAACTTTCTTGGTTTATCTTTATGGAATTTTATTTGACATTATATATATATATATATATATATATATATATATATATATTGTTAATATGTATCTCCATTTTTAACTTTTTTGCCCCTTTCCACTTTTATGCATCAGACTCCCATTCTGAAATATTATAAAACCAAAAAAGATATTCAGCTAGAAGAGAATGTCAGGAGATTTCATTTAAGATGTTTTGGGACAGTTTCTCTGACATCACTTCTATTTTTTTTCTTCACTATTGTCATCTTATGTACTTTTAAGAAGTCTCATATTGATATCTCTGCTTTCTTTTATTTTTTTATGTACTTGGTTGCTAAATGTATTTATCGTTCTGGTGCTTCTGTTGTCTGGGGTATTTGAAAGGCAAATATTACTTATCTTATTTCCTTTATTGTTATACTTCAAATATTTTTTAATGAATACTGTTTTTTCTTCTTTCCTGCTTAGACTCAAGTTTGCAGGTTATGTCACCTTTTCTTAAATCTTGAGGTCCTTTGCTGTTCAGAATGCATTGTTCCATTCCCTTCTGATATGCCAACCGGGCCACTGTTATTTGAATTATATTTCCTTTTTATTTGGCAGTCTTTCTCTTAATCTAAAAAAATATGTCAGTGGAATTATAAATTTAGCCTGTGTGTTACGGGTTTTCATCAAGAGTTTTTGAAGGTGATCCATGGATTCTTTTGATTTACATTTAATTTTCTGTGTTCAAATGATCTGGGTAATTTTCTTGTAATTGCGCTTTCATGATAATGTATAAGTGTTTTATTTTTTTCATGTTCTTCTGGGAGACCTAGAATCCATAACTCTTTCTTTGTACCTGTCTTCAAGGTTAATGTGATTTGCTTTTAGGAAGAACACTTTTTCTTTTAGTGTTACTGATTTTTGCATCTCTTCTTCTAGATTTTCTCTTAATTCCATGAATTTGCAAATTCTCAATCCATTTGTTTTTCTCATGCTTCTGTCATGAGATTTGCTATTATGAATGCATGTTTTTTCAGCCTAGTATTTTTTTTTTACCAATTTTTCTACCAATTATTTTTGATGTAAACTCTACATTCTATTTTCAAAAATCTTTATTTCTCTTTTCTAGCATTCAGGAGCATCCTTCTTTGGTTCCATGTTTTCTTTGAAATTTACAGGTTTATCTGTTTCATCAGGTGTGGATACATTTTCTTTGTCTTAAAATACTTATTTATATATTTCTTTATTTGTTTAGATGATATGAAGACAATATTACCTTCTTAAAAATTAATATCTCCTCTATGAGTGAATATGCTTATTTTCAAGGATTTTAACTATGTTTTCCCCTTAACAGATATATGAGGTAATTTCCAACTTTATTCCTTATATTTTCTTATTCCTAACATTCTGATTGTATTCACTGTAATTTTGGTTTCTCTCACTTGCATATCTCAGTTTCTTTCCACAACTGGTAATTCATATTTTACTATCCTCAACCTTTATCTCACATGAGCTCAAAGAAGACATGGTAAAACACAAAGACGTGCTGGTTAATTCTAGAGTGACAATCAGGTGTATGGTGGGAACAGCTTTAATGTAAGCAATGGTTAAATTTTAGTGTGAGCATTTACACTTTAAAATTAGCAAATTCTAGAAACCAGGTGATGAATGTTGTTTTGTTGATTAAATGTGTACATATTTTTTTTTGTTATTGTTGTTTTTCTGAAGTCTTTCGTGAATGAATATACCAGCACACCCTTGTGTTGTGCCATAAATTTTCAAGTTCAGAAAGAGTGAAGTGCAAGGCTCAGGTAATGATGTCATCACCAGAGTGTGCAGCCTCAGGCTTTTTTTTACCTACACACTATTCATGAATTCTTTTGATTCACACTTTTTTAGAGACCTATATGCTAATAAAACAACAATAAAAACTTCATTGATAAAGTCCTTTAACTTTTGCAAAGTGCTTTATATCCACCAGCTCATTTGAACCTAACAGCACCACTAGACTTAACAGTCCCCAGCTGGATATGACCCTTCGCATCAAATAGGATTCATGGATATACAGTTAGCCTTCCACATCACAGCTTCCCCTTTTGTGTTTTTGATATACCATGGGTTAGCATAAGAAATTAAATGGAATTTGGGGGAGTTTTGCAGAAGCTGCTGATGATACGCAAAACCATCAGACAACACAAAAAAAATTTGAGAAACTCAGAAATGCATTAATATATGTATAGTATTGTGAAATATTAATATGTTTTATCTTTTAATACCATACACAATCAAATTGTACAATAAGGAACTCTAATCACTCCATAAAAGAAAAAAATCAGTCTTCTTCTCTGGTACAAAGGGAAAAGCAAAAAAAAAAAAATTACATGGATATTCCAGGAGACAGGGTTATCCCCAATAATAAGGAAGGGATAACTAGTTTTGCAGCTCAGTTTCCTCAGATCTTCAGTTCTCTAACTGAGCTCTGTTGAATCACAGAGTCCTGAGAAACAGTACATTCAGAGGGAACAATCTTCTGACTTTGATTTTGTGTTAAAAGCTGTTACTTCACAGAGAATATCTTCCTTCATACTGATGTTCCCATGTGTGAGGGCTGGTGGAGAAGAAGACCAAGAGCTAGCTAAGCAAAATCTTTGATAAAAGATAGAAAATGACCCGAGATCTCATAGATGGCTGCAATATGGATAACAAGAGAATAATACCTGACTAGGTATTATATAAGTGAACTTAAGAGAAATTGAAGTTTCTATGTGCTGTTGAAAGATGAGCAAATAGATGGATGGGTAGATAGGTAGCTAGATACATACATACATACATACATATAGATATAGACATAGACATAAGCATAGATATACACATAGATATAGATAGATGGGTGTCACATTTATAAAATATTTATTAAGTGCCAAGTACTGGGGAAACAAATATAACCAAGCAAAACACTTCATCATGGAACTTATATCCCAATGGCAGAAGACATCACATAAAGGCTAAAGAGAAGAAATATTAGAACTTTGGAGAGAGAATACAGACATAAGTGAGTGGAAGCATGGATGGAAGAGGCAGTGAGGACACATTTTATGGCAATAATTTTTGGCACAATGTTCTAAGGCCTATGAGCAAGTAGACCCAGTAAAATAGATGTTAACAAAATACCTAGGGAAAGTGGGGAGGAGCCAAGATGGCGGAGTAGAAACGGCACTTCCAAGGTGCTCTGCCCCACACCACTTCCAAACAATATAAAAGGTGGTCTCTGAAGAACTTCTGGAGCCCCAGCACCTACAGTATGACACAGAGAAGCTAACCTCCCACTGAGGACAGCGCAGCAGCCCTGCAGGGAGCAGCCTGCACAGCACAGCACAACACTCTGGGAGCTGAGCCCAGGCCTGTGTGAGCCCTGGTTTTAGCCACAGGGAAACCCGGCCAGCAGCCTGCTGGAGGGACCCCAGAAGAACAGCAGCTATGGCAATTCCAGAATTATCACCACAGATATGACTAGGACAAAGTGAGAGGTTAGTGCCCTATAGACTTTTGGACCAGTACTTGGGGAACACATTGACTTCCTCCCCTGGGGGTGAAAAGCCACTGAGGAAACCTGGCACAGAGGATATTTTGCAGCATCAGAGGCACCTTTAGCTCCTGGTCTGCAAACTGTAGGGAGATCCAGCAATCAGTCTGGTTGTCAATCACTCTTGCTTTAACCTGCTTAAATCTGTATTGTGGTCTGCGGGGGATGTTTGGCATGGGTATCCAACTTGCCAGAGTGGGTGGAGGCTTTATGGAGGTCAGCCAACCTTTGGAAGTTGTGAAGACCCCAATGTCTGGGACGGAAGCTCTCCTATCTGTTGGCAGAGTACTACTGTGGCAACACGCCCAAAAATCAAGTAATTAAGTGGCAACATGCCAAGGCAAAGGAAACAAAATAAATAGAAAAAATGCAACTTTAGACTCCTATTTTGGGAGCAAAGAGGATCAAAGCATGGAACACGAGGAGTACTGTGAGTTCAGAACTCCTGCACCAAAAGCCACAAATGAAAATATAAGCTGCCTACAGGACAGTATGAAATGACAGTCAATAGCCTGACTGATTAAAATAAGACCTTAAAAAATAGACTAAGTCAAATAGGAAAAGAGGCTCAGAAATATAATGAGGACAAGAGTGCCTTAAAAAGCCAAATTTGCCAGATGGAAAAAGAATCTCAAAAGCTCATTGAGGAGATTCATTCCTTCAGAATTAGATTGGAGCAAATGGAAGTTAGTGACTTTATGAGAAATCAAGATGCTGTTAAACAGATCCAAACAAATGAAGGAATAGAAGGCAATGTAAAATATCACATGGGAAAAACCACATAACTGGAAAATAGATCCAGGAGAGATAATTTAAAAATTATTGGACTACCTGAAAGCCATGAGCAAAGAAAGAACCTAGAAATCATCCTTCAAGAAATTCTCAAGTAAAATTGCGCTGATATTTTAGACCAGAGGGTGAAGTAGATGTTGAAAGAATCCAAAGAACACCTCCTGAAAAAGATCCCCAAAAGAAAACTCCCAACAATATTACAGCCAGGTTCAAGAATTCCCAGATCAAGGAGAAAAAAACTACAAGCAGCCCAGAATAAACAATTTCAACATTATGGAAACACAATAAGAATAGCACAGGACCTGACATTTTCTACACTGAGAGATTGAAGGGTATGGAATATGATATTCCAGAGGGAAAAAAAGAGCTGGGATTAAAACCAAGAATCACCTGCCCAACAAAAGTGAGTATCTTGTTTCAGGGAAAAATATGGTCATTCAGTGTAATAGAGGACTTTCAAGCATTCTTGAGGAAAAAACCAGGGTTGAATAGAAAATTTCACATTCAGACACAAGAAGCAAGAGATGCTTGAGAAGGTAATCAGGGAAAAGAAATCAAAAACAATTTATCAAAGTTGAACTATCTACATTCCTACATGGAAAAACAATAACTGTGTCTGATGAAAAACTCCTCGTTATGAAAATAATTGAAGAAGGGTATATGGGCATATGAAAACATATGTAAATGTTTGTATATATGATTACAGGCATACATGGATAGAGGGCACAGGTTGAATTCGGTGGGAAGGGATGATATGTAATGGGTAATGTTATGAGGTGAGAGAGGAAAGTGGCAAGAGGAGATGGGGAGGGACAGGGTAGGGTAAATGATCTCATGTAGGAGAGGCAAGGGGAAGTAGTTATAGGGGAGGGGAAGAAAAGGAAAGCAAAAAGGCAAAACCATATTCTCATTGAATTTTGCTCAGGGAGGGAATCACATACATACTAAATGGGGTATCTCACCCTGCAGGAGAGTAGAGGGATGGGGAATAAGAGGGGGGATGGAGGAAGGGAGGGCATCATGGGGGGAGGGGAGTTGGAAGTACCCACATTCTTTTTTTTTCAAAGGATTATTTTATATTATTAAACAAATGCTTTATTAACTTCTGGTTTATATAATACATTTCCACCAAATTTTGAAGTACAGTTTTTCCCTCATTTTTCCCTACCCACCACCCCAGAATAGCAGTCCCATTAGATATTCACTCATCCAATCAGCTCTCTCCTATTTCTTCTCCCATACACCCTTCGACTTTGCCATTAAGGCAAGGTAAATCTCTGAGCCCCAGTGCCTGGATATCTTATGAAACATTTAATTTTAAAACTTTGATTTTCACATCCATTCCCTTCCTCCCTTTTCACCCACTCCCTCTGAGAAGATAAGCAATTCAGTATGTGTTGTACATGTATATCTATGCAAAACATTACCATAGTAAAAAATTACCGTAGTAGATATATTGTAAAATACTGCTTATATTTCCCTGCCACCCATCTCACTTCCCACCTGGCCCATTCCCTACTTTGATCCTGTCCCTCATTGATAGTGGGTACTTCCAACCTCCCCTCCCCCCAAAATTCCCTTCCCTCCATCCTCCCTCCTCCCATCCCCCTTTCCCCTACTCTCCTGCAGGGTGAGATATCCCTTATAGTATGTATGTGATTCGCTCCTTGAGCCAACTTCAATGAGAATATGGTTTTGCCTTTTTGCCTTCCTTTTCTTCCCCTCCCTGCAACTACTTCCCCTTGCCTCTTCCACATGAGATAGTTTACCGTACCCTGTCTCTCCCCATCTCCTCTTGCCACTTTCCTCTCTCACCTCTTGACTTCACCCCTTAAGAATCATCCCTTCCCATCAAATTCAAACTGTGCCCTCCATCCATGTATACCGGTAAACATACGCCCATATACCCTTCTTCAATTATTTTCACAATGAGAAATGTTTCATCAGACACAGTTATTGTTTTTCCATGTAGGAATGTAAATAGTTCAACTTTGATAAGTTCCTTTTGATTTCTTTTCCTTGATTACCTTCTCAAGCATCTCTTGCTTCTTGTGTCTGAATGTCAAATTTTCTGTTTAACTCTGTTTTTTTTTTCCCTCAAGAATTCTTGAAAGTCCTCTATTCCACTGAATGACCATATTTTCCCCTGAAACAAGACACTCCGTATTGCTGGGTAAGTGACCCTTGGCTTCAATTCCAGCTCTTTTGCTCTCTGGAATATCATATTCCATGCCCTTCTATCCCTCAGTGTAGAAGCTGTCAGGTCCTGTGCTATTCTGATTGTGTATCCACAGTATTGAAAATGTTTATTCCTGGCTGCTTGTAGTATTTTCTCCTTGAACCTGGCTATAATATTCCTAGGAGTTTTCTTTTTGGCATCTTTTTCAGGAGGCAATCACTGAATTCTTTCAACCTCTATTTTCCCCTCTGGGTCTAACACATCAGGGCAATTTTCCTCGAGAATTTCTTGAAGGATGATTTCTAGGTTCTTTCTTTGATCATGGATTTCAGGTAGTCCAATAATTTTAAAATTATCTCTCCTGTATCTATTTTCCAGGTCAGTGGTTTTTCCCATGAGATATTTTACATTGCCTTCTATTCCTTCATTTGTTTGGATCCGTTTAACAGCATCTTTATTTCTCATAAAGTCACTAGCTTCCATTTGCTCCAATCTAATATTGGGAGGGAATGAATCTCCTCATAGATCTTTTGAGATCCTTTTCCATCTGGAAAATTCGGCTTTTTAAGGCATTCTCTTCCTCATTGCTCTTTTGGGCCTCCTTTGCCATTTGAGTTAGTCAACAGCCTGACTGAGGAAAATAACACCTTAAAAATAGACTGTCATTTCATACTTTTCTTGCATCTTTATCATTTCTCATCCCAATTTTCCCCCACTTCTCTTATTTGCTTCTTAAGGTCCTCTATGGACTGTAGCCATCTTGTATTTTTATTTGGGGCTTTTGGTGCAGGAGTTCTACCCTCACAGTCCTCCTCCATGCTTTGATCTTCTTTGCCCCTAAAATAGGAGTCCAATGTTGAATTTTTCTTTTTATTTTGTTTCATTTGCCTAGGCATGTTGCCACTTAATTCCTTGATTTTTGGGCTTGTTGCCACAGGAGGACTCTGCCACCAGACAGGAGAGCTTCTGCCCAAACATGGGGTCTTCACAAATTCTGCAGGTTGTGTGGCCTCTGTAACGCCTCCACCTGCTCTGGCAAATTGGATACCCACCCCAGAGTTCCCCCCCAGACCACAATCCAGATCCAGGCAGTTTAAAGCAAGAGTGATTAACCCTCAGACTTATTGCTGGATCTCCCTACAGTTTGCAGACCAGGAGCTAGAGCTGCCAGTGATCTCCAAAATGGCTTCTGTGCCATGTTTCTTCAGTAGCTTTTTGCCCCCAGGGGAGGACGCCGACCATTCCCCAAATACTGGTCCCAAAGTCCATAGGTCACTACCCTCTCACTTTATCCAATGCATATCTGTGCTGATAATTCTGGAATCCCCACCGCTGCTGGAGTTCTGGGGTCCCTCCAGCCAGCTGCTGGCCCAGGTGCCCTAGGGCTAAAACCGGGCTCAAGCGGGCCTGGGCTCAGCTTCCAGAGCACTGTGCTGTCTGTTCCCAGCATGCTGTGCTGCCTTCTCTCAAAGCGCAGTGCTCCAGCTTCCTGCAAGATTGCTGGGTTCTCCTCAGTGGGAGGTTAGTTTCTCTGTGTAGTTCTGTGGGTGCTGGGGCTCCAGAAGTTGTTCAGAGTCCCCTTTTACATTGTTTGGAAGTTTTGTGGGGCAGAGCACCTTCTATGTGCTGTTTCTACCGGAAGTACCCACTTTCGAAAAGGGACAGAATCAAAGTAGTGAATGGATCAGGTGGGGGGTTGGATTGGTGGGAGGGAAATATAAGCAGTCTTTTACAATATATCCAGTATGGTAATGTTTTGCATAGCTATACATATACAACACATACTGAATTCCTTATTTTCCCAGACAGAGTGGATGACAAGGTAGGAAGGGAATGGATCTGAAATTTGAACTCTCATACTTTAATGTCTCAATCGTATATAAATACTATTATTAATACTATTTTACATGTAATTGGGACATAAGAGGTGTAGGCATTAGGGCACAGAGATTCACGTTGCACCAATGGCAAAGACTAAGGGGGTATGGGAAAAGATATGGGAGAGAGCAGATTGGATGAGGGGATATCTTCTGGGCCTGCTATCCTGGGGTGGTGGGTAGAGAAAAATGGGGGAAAATTTTTAACTCAAAATCTGGTGGAAATGAATGATGTAAACCAGAAGTTAATAAAACATTTGTTAAAATAAAAAATAAATAAATAACTAGGGGAGGACTGTGGGAGAAAAAAGTAATAAAGTATAGAAAATGTTTTAAACACCAGAATAGAAACTGTAGAAGTTACAGTGGAAAGGATGAACAGTGCAGGAAAAATAAGAGTATAGGTGCACTTGTTGCAATTTTAATATTTTTGCAATGGATCAGCAGAGCCTGAGGCTTTACATAAACAATACCTTTAAAAATTATATCTATATCTATATCTGCATCTATATCTATATCTATCTATATCTATATCTATATATCTATCTATCTCTATATATATCTACACATCTATTTATCTATCTATCTATATATACATATATATGTATATATAGATAGATAGATATAGAGAGATAGATAGATATACCAAAACCCCAACATAAAAGCAATTCATAGAAAGATAAGTGCAAATAAAAGCTAACAGAAAGGAAGCAAAAGCAATTGGTAAAGTAAATCCCAGGGTTTCAAGGGCTCCTGAAATAAGTCATTTGACTTCTCTTTATAAACCACTTACTAAGGGACTCAGAGATGATCCCAAGGTAAATATTAGCTAATAATCATAATAACAACTGTTTTTATTAGCATTAATGAATCACTTTAAAGTGTTCAAAGTGCCTTGCATATAATATCATTTGATCTTAACAACAAACTTCTGAAGTAGATGCTGCTATTATCCCTATGAATAAGAAAAAAAAAACTGTAAAAGGTCAGATGAATTACCCAAAGTCATAAAGAGCCACCAAGTGTCTGAAGAACAATTCAAACTGAACTCTTCCTAATGCACAATCCAGTACTAACCATGGAGCCACTAGTCTGCCTATCAATTGACATTTGGATAATGTTTACTCCAGTGTCCTGAGATCTGCCCCACAAAGTCTTATTTAACAAAAGTGTTATTGTTGGCATGGGGTGTGAATGTTTAGAGGTTAACTGAGTCAACCCCAATTTCACTAAAGTCCTGTAGAAGGATGTTAAGACCCATCTGACTGAGATTAAGAAAAAGGAAAGGAAAGTTTAGTTAGTAAATGAAATATTTGATTTGTTGTTTCTTTGTTGCTTAGTAACAAAAGGATTCTATGTCATGGGACATTTTCAGGGCATAGAATGGGGAAGCAACTTTAGGCAGTATATATTCAAGTATTCACTTTATCCAGGTTACAAGTATTTTATATGATGAATAATATAAAACAGATGACAAAATCATATGTCTAACTTAGAAGATTAGTGGTAGGATTAAGGCTAGTTATAGAATGGAATGAATCAGTGGAATGAATTCATTTTTTCAATAGCTTTAGAAGAGATAACTACCACAAGACCTCCACCATTTTCAATGTTTTATCATTATTATTATTTTCTTTTTATCATTAACAATTTAGAATTATCTGTAATGTTTAAAAATACATATTTCTGGAGTAGAAGCAGGATTTCCACGGAGCTCCAACCCACACTACTTCAAATTTATGTAAAACAGGGACTCTGAATGACCTCTGGAGCTCCAGAACCCAAACAATAACACAGAGAAGATAATCTTCCACTGAGGACAGCCCAGCAGCCCAGTAGGGAGTGGCCAGTGCAGGACTCTGGCCATGACCCTGTGAGTTGCGGTTTTAGCAAGAGGGTAGCTAGACCAGCAGCCAACTGGAGGGAACCCAGCAGACCAGGAACTGTGGCATTTCCAGAATTATCAACACATAGATGCCTAGGACAAAGTGAAAGGTTAGTGCCCTATGGACTTTGCGACTAGTTGGGAGAATGTGTCTACTTCTTCCCCTGGGGGCAAAAAGCTCCTGAGGAGGCAGCAGAGCTTATGCCACATTGCCACCTTGAAGCTTCAACTTTTGGTCTGTGAACTATAGGGGGATACAGTGATCAGTCTTGGAGGGTAATCCCACTTGCTTTAACCTCCCTAAATCTGGACTGTGGTCTGGGGTGGAGGTCATGGGTGGGTTTGCAGGTTGCCAGAGTGTGTGGAAGCTTCAAAGAGGCCACCCAGCTAATACCTTTGGAAGTTGTGAAGACCCTGATGTTTGGGATGGAAGCTCCCCTCTCTGGTGGCAGAGTCCTACTGCGGCAACAAGCCCAAAAGTCAAGTAATTAAGTGGCAACATGCCTAGGCAAAGGAAACAAAATAAACAGAAAAATTCAAAATTAGTCTCCTATTTGAGGGGCAAAGAGGATTGAAACATGGGACAGGAGGAGGACAGTGAAGAAAGAAAACCTGCACCAAAAGCAACAAATGAAAATATGAGTGGGTTACAAGACATAGAGGACTTTAAGAAGGATATTAAAAACCAAATAAGAGAAGTGGAGGAAAAATTGGGAAGAGAAATGAGAAGGATGCAGGAAAAGTATGAAATGAGAGTCAATAGCCTGACTGAGGAAGTAGCGGAGTAGAAAGAGCTCGTCCAAGCCACTCTGTCCCCAGATTCGCCCCAAACGATGTAAAACGGGACTCTGAACAACTTCTGGAGCCCCAGCACCCACAGAACAACACAGAGAAGCTAAACTCCCACTGAGGACAGCCCAGCAGCCCTGCAGGAAGGACCAACGCAGTGGTCTGGGACCGGGCAGCGCGCAGAGCGCAGAGCTCAGGAGCCGAGCCGAGCCGAGCCCAGGTCTGCAAGAGCCGAGGTTTTAGCCCCAGGGCGGCAGGGCCAGCAGCCAGCTGGAGGAACCCCAGAACACCAGGAGCTGTGGCAACTCCAGAATTATCAACATAGACTTGCCTAGGACAAAGTAAGAGGTTAGTGTCCTATGGACTTTGGTACTGGTATTAGGGAATGCGTCGGCTCCCTCCCCTGGGGGCTAGAAGCCACTGAGGACAAACGCCATTTTGTAGTTTTCAGAGGCAGCTCTCGCTCCCAGCCTGCAAATTTGTAGGGAGATCCAGCGATCAGTCTTGGGGGGTAATCGCTCTTGCTTTAACCTCCCTGGATCTGGATTGTGATCTAGGGTGGAAGTCGTGGGTGGGTTTACAGCTTGCCAGAAACGGAAGTTGCCCCCCACACATTCGGGACGAAAATTCCTCTATCTGGCCTTAAAGCTATAGTGTGGCAACAAGCCCAAAAGTCAAGTAATTAAGTGGCAACATGCCAAGGCAAAGGAAACAGAAAAATGCAACCTCAGACTCCTATTTTGGGGGCATAGAGCTGGAAAAGGACTGTGAGGTCAGAAGTCCTGCTCCAAAAGCCCCAGGGGAAAACATGAGCGGGTTGCAGGCCATAGAGGACCTTAAGAAGGACTTTAAAAATCAAATAAGAGAAGTGGAGGAAAAATTGGAAAGAGAAATGAGAAGGATGCAGGAAAAGTATGAAATGAGGGTCAACAGCCTGACTGAGGAAAACAACACCTTAAAAAATTGACTAACTCAAATGGCAAAGGAGGCCCAAAAGGACAATGAGAAGAAGAATGCCTTAAAAAGTCGAATTTGCCAGATGGAAAAAGAATCTCAAAAGTTTACTGAGGAGATTCAATCCTTCAGAGTCAGACTGGAGCAAATGGAAGTTAATGACTTTATGAGAAATCAAGATGCTGTTAAGCAGATCCAAACAAACGAAAGATTAGAAGGCAATGTGAAATATCTCATGAGAAAAACCACTGACCTGGAAAATAGATCCAGGAGAGACAATTTAAAAATTATTGGACTACCTGCAAGCCATGATCAAGGAAAGAACCTAGAAATCACCCTTCAAGTAATTCTCAAGGAAAATTGCCCTGATATTTTAGATCCAGAGGGCAAAATAGAGGTTGAAAGAATCCACAGATCACCTCCTGAAAAAGATCCCAAAAAGAAAACTCCCGGGAATATTATAACCAGGTTCCAGAATCCCCAGATCAAGGAGAAAATACTACAAGCAGCCAGGAAGAAACAATTTCAATATTGTGGAAAAACAATCAGAATAGCCCAGGACCTGGCGGCTTCTACACTGAGGGATCGAAGGGCATGGAATATGATATTCCAGAGGACAAAAGACCTGGGAATGAACCCACGGGTCACCTACCCAGCAAAACTGAGTATTTTGTTTCAGGGGAAAATATGGGCATTCAGTGGAGTAGAGGATTTTCAAGCATTCTTGAGGAAAAAACCAGAATTGAATAGAAAATTTGACACCCAGACACAAGAAGGAAGAGATGCCTGAGAAGGTAATCAGGGAAAAGAAATCAAAAGGAACTTATCAAAGTTGAACTATTTACATTCCTATATGGAAAAGCAATAATGGTGACTGATGATATCTTTCTCACTATGAAAATAATGGAAGAAGGGTGTGGGGTCATATGAATACATATGAGAATGTGTGTGTATATGGTTACAGTTATATATGGATTGAGGGCATAAGTTGAATTTGTTGGGAAGGGAGAATACCCAAGGGATGAAATTATGAGGTGAGAGAGGAAAGTTGCAAGAGGAGATGGGGAGAGACAGGGTAGTATAAACTACCCCATGCAGAAGAAGCAAGGGGAAGTGGTTGCAAAAGAGGGGGAGAATAAGGAAGGCTACAAAGGCAAAACCACATTCACATTGAATTTGGTTCAGGGAGAAAATGACATACAAACTAAATGGGATATCTCAACCTGCAGCAGGATAGGGGGAAGGGGGATGGGAGGAGGGATGATGGATGGGAGGGCATCCTTGGGGTGAGGGGAGGTTGGAAGTACCCACTATAAAAGAGGGACAGGATCATGTAGGGAATGGACCAGGTGGGGGGTGGGATGAGTGGGAGGGAATTATAAGCAGCCTTGTACAATATATCTACTATGATAATGTTTTGCATAGCTAGACATGTACAACATATACTGAATTACTTATCTCCCAAGAGGGAATGGGTGACAAGGGAGGAAGGAAATGGATCTGAAATCTGAGGTCGTAACATTAAATGTTTCAAATATATATAAATATTATTAGTAATACTCTTTCACTTGTAATAGGGAGATAAGATGTGCAGGCATTGGGATGCAAAGACTCACCTTCCTCTAATGGAAAAGTCGATAGGGGTATGGGAGAAGGTATGGGAGAGAGTAGATTGGAGGAAGCGATATCTTGTGGGATTACTATTCTGGGAAGTGGGTAGGGGAATAATGGGGGGAAAATGATTGTAACTCAAAATCTTGTGGAAATGAATGATGTAAAACAGAAGTTAATAAAGCATTTGTTTAAAAAAAAAACAAAAAAAAAGATTAAGAACTTTAAGAGATTTTAATAAGGATTCCAGTAGCTTGTGAAGTCATCTGATTTATACCTGATTTAAACTTAAAACATGTTACATAGGTATATGAAGATAGACATTTTAGTGGTCTGTGAACTCATATGATTCAAACTTCTTGAAAACCTATGGGCATTATAATAAATGTAGGCCATAGTTTGAAATGGAAAATAAATTGTTCATCAGAATGAAACAAAGATGCAAATCTGTTAGATTAAGGTTAAAAGTTGTATGAACTATTTAGATGAGAAAGCTACAATAGTGGTTAGTGTGATTACAATTTTTATTTTCCCTTTAATAGCAAATTTTTTTCCAAGTTCCAATCTCCATTATGAAACAGAGAGGTATAACTTTTGTCAGAGATGGATGCTTTCAAATGTTAATTTTAACTCCAGCTTCTCTATGGAAAAAGTTATGTCACAGTCAGTTGATGACATTATACTCTAAAGAAAACTTACTAGGGAAAAATAAATAATTTCAAAACGTCAATGTAGGAAAAATAATTTAATTGAATCAAGTTTGTTGATGTGTTGAATTGAAGTATTTTCAGATACTTTTAAATGCTCTACAAAGCCAGGAATTGAATCTGGAGTTAGAGAAGCTGGAGTTATTTTTTTTTTTATTCTCCAAATTATTTTATACATGTTTATTTTTCAACATTCATTTCCACAAGATTTTAAGTTAGAAATATTCTCTCCATTTTTCCCCTGTCCACAACCCCAGTATAGTGAGCATATTGAATACCCCTTCCCCAAATATTTTCTCTTACATGCTCCTCCATGCCCCCCTAACTTACTAGTAGGGTAAGATGTATTTCTATGCCCTAGGGCCTGGGATATAGAATACACACACACACACACACACACACACACACACACACAAATCTTATTTCCAAGTTGCATGCAAAGAAGCAACTTTTTAGCATTTGTTTATAAAACTTTGTTTTCCACATCCCCACTGAGAAGACAATAAATTCAGTATACATTGTACATGTGTAGTTATGCAAAACTTTTCCATAATAGTTATATTCTGAAAGAGTAATTATATTTCTCTCCATCCTATCCCCCACTTATTCTATTTTATACTTTGACCCTGTCCCTTTTCAAAAATGTTTGCTTCTAACTACCCTCTTCCCCAATCTGCCCTCCCTTCTATCATGCCCCCTCTTATCTTCATCCCTCCTACTTAACTATAGGATAAGATTAAGCCAAATTCTGTGAGAGTAAGGTTGACTCATTACCTTTCACTTTTCTGCTCTTCCACTCCATTTTAATAGTTTTCTCTTGTTTCTTTTATATGAGATAAGGTACCCCATTCAATATCTCCCTATCTCCTTCTCCCATTATATTCCTCTCTCAACTCTTAATTTTATTTTTTAAATATCATCCCTTCTTATTCAACTCATTCTGTGCCCTTTGTCTATGTATACATGTACACACATATACACACACACTCACATATGTATTTATACAAACATATTCCCTCCTATACATACATATATGTATACATCTATACATACATATGTGTATACACCCACACATATATATATATATACACATATACACACACACACACCTGTGTGTGTGTGTGTGTATTTCCTTCAACTATCCTCATACTGAGAAAAGACTCATGAGGTACAGTTATAATTTTACCATGTAGTAATGTAAATGGTTAAACTTTAAAAAAATTCCTTATGATTTCTTTTTCCTGTTTACCTTCTCATGGTTCTCTTTCTTCTTGAATTTGAAAGTCACATTTTCTGTTCAGCTCTGCTTTTATCATCAAGAATACTTGAAAGTCTTTTATTTCATTGAACGATCCTATTTTCCCCTGAAACATTTTACTCAGTTTATCTGGATAGGTGATTCTTCGTTTTGATCCTAGCTCCTTTGACATCCAGAATATCATATTCCAAACCATCCAAACTCATAGTGTAGAAGTTGCTAGATCCTGATTGTGTTTCCACAATATTTAAATTGTTTCTCCCTGACTGATTGTAATATTTTCTCCTTGTCCTGGGAGCTCTGAAATTTTGTTATAATATTCCTAGGATTTTTCTTTTTGGGATCTTTTTCAAGAGGTGATCAGTGATTAAATTTCTATTTTACCCTCTGTTTCTAGAATACCAGGGAAATTTTCATTGAGAATTTCTTGAAGGATGATTTCTAGGCTCTTTTTTATCATGGCTTTCAAATAGTCCAATCATTTCTTAATTATCTATACTGTATCTAATTTCTAGGTCAGTGGTTTTTCCAATGAGTTATTTCACATTGCCCTCAACTTTTTTCATTTGTTTGGATCTGTTTTATATCTTTTTGTATCTTGATTTCTCATAAAATAATTAGCTGCCATTTGCTCCAATCTAATCTTGAAGGATTTATTCTCTTCAGTGAGTTTTTGAAATTTCTTTTACATCTGGGCAATTTGGCTTTTTAAGGCCTTCTTGTCCTTGTTGGTTTTTTGGGCCTCTTTTTACGTTTGAGCTAGTCTATTTTTAAGGTGTTATTTTCTTCATTTGGGCTGCTGTCTTGCTTTTCATGATTTTCTTGAATTATTCTTATTTCTCTTCCTAATTTTTGCCCCACTTCTCTGATTTGATTTTTTTTTTTTTGGTTCCTGTCAGGGCAATTGGGGTTAAGTGATTTGCCCTAGGTTACATGGCTAGTAAGTGTTAAGTGTCTGAGTCCAGATTTAGACTCAGGTCCTCCTGTCTCCAGGGCCAGTGCTCTATTCATTACACCAACTTAGCTGCCTCTTCTTACTTGATATGCAAAATCCTTCTTGAGCTCCTCTATGGTCTGCAACAAATTCATGTTTTACTTGGATTTTTGATTGCAGGTGTTTTGACTTTGTTGTCTTCTTCTGGGTACATGTTTTGATTCTTTTTGTCATCAAAAATATTCTATGATCTAATTGTGCTTCCTCTGTATGCTTATCTTGCCAGCAAATTACTTGTCATTTGAGCTTTTTTCCTTGTTACAACTCTGCTTCCAGAGTAGAGAGAACTGTGTCCCAAATTGCTGCAGTTTTTGCAGTTTTCAGAGCTATGAGGAAGGCGCCCTCTCTACAGCCACCACAACTCTAGCACACTGGCATTCCTCACCCCAGAACCACCACCCAAGACTGTGACCCACATCCAAGCAGGTCAAGCAAGAGCGATTACCCTTTGAATGTTCCCTTGGTCCACCTATGATCTGCAGGCCAGGAGCTCCAGAGGCAGCCATGTGGCAGCTGCAGCTGACACACTTCTCTACACCTCTCCCCCGGGGTCAGTGGCTAGACTATACTCTTCTATCACCGAGTTCCAACAGTTTTCCCTACTGACCTTTTACTTTCTCTTTGGCATTTATGTCTTGAAAAGTCTGGAAACTGCCACAGCTGCTGGTGATTCACTGTCTTGAAGTCTGCCCTGGCCATTCTGGGCTGCTGGTTGGGGCTGCTCCAGATCTGGGCCAGTGCATCTCATATGAGACTACACTCAGCTCCCAGCCCTGTGTGATAGATCCTTCCTGTCAGCCTTCCAGGCTGCCTTCAATGGGAATTTTGTTTCTTTCTGTCACTTTGTGGTTCTGTAGTTCTAAAATTTGTTTAGAGTAATTTGTTACAGGTTTTGGATGTGATTGAAGTGGGAGTTCAGCAAGTTCCTGCTTTTACTCCACCATCTTGGCTCTGCCACTGGAATTAAATTTTTATGCTATACATAGCCTGACCTTAAAACCTTGAGTCATTTAACTTCCATGGACCTTAATTTCCTTCTAAGCAAATAGTAGTCTTTAAAGCAGTATTCCACTTCTATGGGCTCATCTTAAACTTTTGCTCAAGTAGTTAAAAGCACGACCACCATTTGAATTTTAAGCAAAAAGTGTCATTGGATACAATTCTCAAGATCAGTCTGTTAGTACACAAATATGACCTTCATCAGTGTAGGATTATAAAAGAAAATTCAAAGTCGAGTTTGCCATAGATGGGACAGTCATTTACTGAAAAACTCCAGAAGTGAACTATACTTTGCCTATTTTCACCTTAGATGCTTTGGCTTATATACATTCATTAATTTTTCCTTTCATATTCTGGATATCCTCAACACATATCTGAAGCTGCTTCAGGAAATATAGGACACAGTTGAAAAATTCTTAAGATATTAATCTCCCCTGATTACAGACAAACCAAACTGATAGGCACTAGAATCTGTTACACAGCATAGGAGATATTTTATGTCATATAAGATATAAGATATATGCTACATAATTCTGAATATGAAGAATTGCTTCTTATTTTTTTCTCATTATTACTGAAAGTTTTAGTGTCATTTCAGATGATCCATACATTTCTCATTTATTTGTTTTGTCTTTTTGCTGGGGGAAAGGCAGGGCAATTGAGATTAAATGAGTTGCACAGGGTCACACAACTAACAAGTATGTCAAATGTCTGAGGCTGGATTTGAAATCAGGCCCTCCTGACTCCAGAACTTGTACTTTATTGATTGCACCACCTAGCTTCCCCAATCTATACACTTCTTAATCAAGAGTATCATGGGTAGGGGGTGGATAGGTGGCACAGTAAGTAGAGAGCTGCTCCTGGAGTCAGAAGGACCTGAGTTCAGATCTGGCCTTAGACACTTAACATGCACAAACAAAAACCTAGCCATTAGATCTTGGCAAGTTACTAAATCCCAATTGCCCTCCAAAAAGCAAAAAAAAGGCATTTCATGGGTCTCCCAAATTTTTAACTTGAATTTTTAACTTAATATCTACATATCCATGTCTATAAATGGTTAGCATTAACTTCTTTATTTCATATACTTTCATATATTCTACTTTAAACAATCATTCAAATAATGTAGTTATCAGTAAGGAATGGAAGTGGAAGGGGAGAGGAAGGGAGAAAGAAGGGAGTGAGAGAGAAAGAGAGAGAGAGAGAGAGAGAGAGAGAGAGAGAGAGAGAGAGAGAGAGATAATGAGAGAATCTCCTAATTGTATTAAGTCCTCTAGAATTTGCATTTTCAATATCCTTACCTAATAGAAGAGTAAACAGCACAATGAGTCTATTTAAAAAGACTGATTACTTTACTCCTTGACCTCCTCAGTAATCATCCTGTTTGACTTTGTATTTAGAATTAGACAATTAAGGAATATCTTGGAAATAATATTCAGAGAAGAACTGGTGAACCTCTTTAGCTAAAAATACAACAAGGCAGTAAATCAAATGCCTTCTTTGTTGATATAAGTAATTTTAATATGTTCATTTAATCTCTGATGGATGAGTGGAGAGCTCTGGCCTCTTCCTGAGTTATTACAAAAGCATAAGATAGGCATGTTTTTTTTTTTGGTTATCATGTTTTATAAAATTTCTTTTTCCACAGGTCACTGTAGATTTTCTTTCAGAAATATTTTTCCAAATACTTTATTAACTTCTAGTTTACATCATTCATTTCTGCCATATTATGAGTTATAATTTTTCCCTGTTTTTCCCCTACCCACCAACCCAAAATAGCAGTCCCATAGGATATATACTCCTCCAATCTGCTCTGACCCATATCTTCTCCCATAACCCCTTCTATTTTTCCAGTAGAGCAGGATGAATCTCTATTGATTCAAGCTCCAATGCCCGAATATCTTATTTCCCAATTATATGTAAAATAGTATTAATAATAGTATTTATATACTTTTAAACATTTGATTTTAATACTTTGAATTTGGGATTCATTTCCTTCCTTCCTTGTCACCAACCCTTACTGGAAAGATAAGCAATTCACTATATGTTGTAAATGTGTAGCTATGCAAAGCATTACCATGGTAGATATATTGTAAAAATACTGACTATATTACCCTCCCTCCTATCCCACCTCCGACTTGTTCTATTCTCTACTTTCATCCTTTCCCTTTTCAAAAGTGGGTGCTTCCAACTTCCCTCCCCCCACCTGCCCCCCTTTCATCATCCCTCCTGTCATCCCCTTAACCCCCTACTCTCCTGTAGTGTGAGATATCCTATTTAGTATGTATTTCATTCTGTCCCTGATCCAAATTCAATGAGAATAAGGTTTTGCCTTTTTGCCTTCCTGTTCTTCCCCTCCATTGTAACCATTTTCCCTTGCCTCTTCTTTATGAGATAGTTTACCCCATTCTGTCTTTCCCCATCTCCTCTCATTATATTCTTTCTCCCCTCTTAATTTCACCTTTTATGTATCATCCCTTCCTATTGAATTCAACCTGTGCCCTCTATCTGTGCATACTTGTGAACATATATACTCACATTCACATACGTTTTCATATGCCCATATACCCTTCTTCAACTATTTTCATACTGAGAAAAGTTTCAACAGTTAGAATTATTGTTTTTCCATGTAGGAATGTAAATAGTTCAGCTTTGATACGTTCATTACCATTTTTTCCCTTTTTCCTTTCTCAAGCTTCTATTTCTTCTTGTATCTAAATGTCAAATTTACTATTCAACTCTGGTATTTTCTTCAAGAATGCCTGAAAGTCCTCTGTTCCACTGAATGACCATATTTTCCCCTGAAACATGATACTCAGTTTTGCTGGGTAGGTGATTCTTGGTTTTAATCCCAGCTCCTTTGCCCTCTGGAATATCATATTCCAAGTCCTTTGGTCCCTCAGTGTAGAAGCTGCCAGATCCTGTGTTATCATGATTGTTTTTCCACAATATTCAAAGTGTTTCTTCCTGGATACTTGAAATATTCTCTCCTTGATTGGGGATTTTCAGAACCTGGCTATAATATTCCTAGGAGTTTTCCTTTGGGGATCTTTTTGAGGAGGTGATAAGAGCATTCTTTCAGCCTCTATTTTGCCCTCTGGTTCTAAATCATCAAGGTAGTTTTCCTTGAGAATCTCTTAGAGGATAATTTCTAGTGTGCTTTTTTGATCATGGTTTTAAGGGAGTCCAAAATTTTTTAGATTGTCTCTCCCAGATCTATTTTCCAGGTCAGTGGTCTTTCCCATCAGATATTTCACATTGCCTTCTATTCTTTCATTTGTTTGTATCTGCTTAATACCATCGTGATTTCTCATAAAGTCACTAGCTTCCTCCACTTCTCTTATCTCCTACTTAAGGTCCTCTATGGCTTGCAACCAGCTTGTATTTTCATTTGAAGCTTTTGGTTCAGGAATTCTGATTTCATTGTCTTCTTCCTGTTCCATGGTTTGATCTTTTTTACCCCAAAGTAGTAGTCAAATGTTGAATTTTTCTGTTTATTTTGTCTCCTTTGCCTAGGCATGTTGTCACTCATTTACTTAATTTTTGGGCTTGTTGCCACAGTAGGACTCTGCCACCAGCCAGAGGAGCTTCAGTCCCAAGCACTGGGGTTTTCTCATTTTCCAGAGGTATTAGTTGTGTGGCCTCTCTGAAGCCTACACATGCTCTGGAAAACTGGTCCCACTCCCCAGGACCTCCACCCCAGTCTGCAATCCAGATCCAATAAGGTTAAAGCAAGAGCACTTACTCCCCAGACTGATTGTCTGGTTCCCCCCACAGTCTGCAGGACAGGAGCTGAAGCTGCCATGTGTGTCGGCAGCTCTGCTGATGCATCTCAGTGGCTTCTCATTCTGGGGGCCAAAGCCATTCACTCCCAAGTACTGGTCCAAAATTTCAAACTGCACTGACCCATCACTTTGTCCTTGGCACCTATATGTTGGTAATTCTGGAAATGCCACAGCTGCTGGTGTTCTGGTATCCCTCTAGTTGGCTGTTCAGCAGGCTGCCTGTCAGGCTGCCCTGGGGCTAAACCTGTGGCTCAATCAGGGTTGGGGTTGGTTCCCAGAGTGCAGTGCTGGCTGCTCTCTGCCAGACTGTCAGGCTGTCCTCAGTGGGAGGTTAGCTTCTCTGTGCCATTTTGTAGGTTCTGGAACTCTAAAGTTTGTTCAGAGTCCCCTTTTATATCAATTGCAAGTGGTGGGAGCCAGAGCTGTGCTGAAGTGCTGTTTCAATTCTGCCATCATGATTCTGCCCCTTCTTTCAGGAAGATTAATCTTCATGAATTAGAAAGATACATTTATAGAAAATAGCTTCTAAGTAGCTAATCTAACTATTTGTGCTAAATTTTAATTATGCTTAGTCATCTTGTCCAGTAGAGGGAGGAGTAAGCCTTGTTATCTCCATGTTGGATTCATCCTAAGGGACACAATAAGTAGAAATTTTGCTCCTTAATTTCTGACCTGTTCATTATTCTATACTTATAAACACACAGATACACACACACACACACACACACACACACACACACACAGTGTCTGTGTGTGTGTGTGTGTGTGTTTGTGATGGATATGGAGAAGTCAACTAACCATTAGTTTGCATGTATAATAGAATGTTGTTTAAGTGGGCCTCCTCTATATTTCCATAGTATTTCACATAGTAACTTGGGGGACCCAGTAGAATCATATGAACAAGAGAGACAATTAAATCCCAACATAAGACATTCCCTTCTGTTCTAGAATGTGGAGGCAGCATTTTCTGGGAGAAATTATATAGAAGAGAGGAATTTTGGTTGCCCTTGGTGAATCAGATATGACATTTTCTTAAAGTTGACTTTTCTGTAAGTGTTTTCCCCCACCCTACTGAACGTCAAGACCTAGTATAGTGCATTAGTGATAATAAATTCAGTTGGACTGAACAGGATCAAGCATTATTTATTTAGGTATCACCTAGATATTACAGAGAATAGATCATGGAACATGGAGTCAGAAAAACCTTAGTACAGATTTTCCTCATATATTAGCTGTATGACCCTGAGAAAATTAGTGAGCCTCTGTTTGCATAAATTTTCTCCTCCCTAAAATATGGATAATTACAATATCTACCTCTAAGGATTGTTGTGAAGATAAAATGATATGATACCTCTAAAATACTTTAGAAATAGTAAGATATATACAAATGATATATATCATCATCATCATCATGAACCTCATCTTCCTTTCCCCCCTCCTCCTTCTCATCATCTTGCTAGCAGAGTTGACCCAAGTCAAAGCTATGAATATAATGCATTATTGCAGTAGAGAAGTTTGTCTCCCAAGGACAATACTGAAGCAAAGAAACCCTTTTCTCCCCCAAAGAGTAATGTCAGTTTGTCATCTGCCCATCAAGAATTCATTGAAGAATTTAAAGGAGTCTTTAAAAATCAAATTAAGGAGATTGAGGAGAAATTCAAAAGAAAAATAAGAATAATCCAAGAAAAACAAGATTATGATAAAAAAAATCAACTAATTGGAAAAGGAAATCCAGAATCTTAAGGAAGAATATGACTCCTTGAAAATCAAAAGTGAGCAAGGTAAAGAGAGCAATGTTATGAGATGAAGAAATTATGTATACATACATATATATGCATATCTATGTATGTACATGTGTATATATATGTATACATATATAAATAAATATATATATATATATAAAATGAAAAAATAGAAGAGAATGTGAATCATCTTATAAGAAAAATACATATCTAGAAAATAGATCAAGAACAGAAAACAAAAATAATAGACTGCCTGAATGTTCTGATAAAAAAAATCTTGATGCAATAATACCAGAAATAATTAAAGTAACTTGTCCTGAAGCATTAGAACAAGAGGAGAAAATAAAAAAAAAATCATTGATTACCACCCGAAAGAGATCCTCCAAGGAAAATTCTTAGGGATATTATAGGTAATTCTCAAACCCCCAGATTGAGGACCAAAATATTACAAGCAATAAGAAATGCACATATATATATATATATATATATATATATATATATATATATATATATATATATATATATATGATGGTATGGTACCACAATTAGAATCACACAAGACCTAGCACTGGCAGGACTAAAAGACTGCACATCTTGGAACACTGTATATGAAAGAGTCAATGAACTGGGCTTCTGACCAAAAATATACCCAGGAAAGTTAAGCATAACTCTGAATGAAAAAGAAAATGGACATTTGAAGAAATGTCAGACTTTCAGGACTCTGCTAAAAACAAAACAAAACAAAACAAAACCTGAACTCAGTAGAAGATTTGACATTCAAGAGCCAAGGGAAATACAAAGTACATACCAATGACAAACTACAAGGAACTAAATAAGGATAGAATGTTTAACTTTGATGTATGGAAAATGTAAAACTTATGTCTAGTATTTTTACTAGTAATTAGGTAGCTTTTTTTTTCTTTTTGGAGGACAATTGGGTTTAAGTAACTTGCCCAAGGTCACATGGCTAGGTTTTCTTTTTTGTTTGTTTGTGTTTGTGTGTGTGTGTTATGTGTCTGAGGCCAGATCTGAACTCAGGTCCTTCTGACTCCAGGGCCAGCGCTCTACTCACTCCGCTACCTAGCTGCCCCAATTAGGTAGCTTATAATAACAATTGGAGTATACCTGAGTATGATAGGACTTTAAAAAGTAAAACCATTTGAGATCAGCTAAAAGAGTAATTATACAAATGAGGTGTCAGAGGAAGAACAAAAAATAATTAGATGGGAGAGGGGGAATGTGTTAATTCTCGAAAGCTACTTTTATTGGGACTGGGTTTACACATTTATTCTGAGTTGGTATGAAACTAGAGAGACAAGTTAAATTTGACATTAGAATATCACAACACTTCATGATCTCTACAAATTATTAATCTTCTCTCCATCTTTAAATCATTTTGTATTAAATTTCTATTCTCTTTATATTTAACTTTTGTTTATACGTTGTGATAAGTTTATTTTTCATGCTATATAATATATTTGAGAACAAGAAATGGTTCATATTTGTCTTTATATTCCCATTATGTAACAGTGCCTTACATATAGTAACTTGATATTTACTGAAATGAAATTAGTTGGTAAATGTGAAAGGAGAAGAAAGTGTGCCTTTGTGTTTAATGCATCATCTTTCAAGATTATACCTCAGTGCTTTCTCACCAGGAAGTACTTTGTAGAATTTTTAGTAGTCCCTTTTTTTCCTCCTATGTGCTTAATATCAGTAATTGGTAACCCATACAAAGAAAGAATTCAGTTCACTATAAAGTTATTATAATAATTCAGATATAAGATATACTCTATAACTTTAAAAGCAAGTAATCTATAAATATGCCCTATTCATCTATGGACATGTATCCGAGATCAAAACATTATTAAAAGTTGTAGGATTATAGACTGTAAGTCAAAATGTATTTTAGAGGTAATTCCTTTCAAAATGTTCATTAAACAAAGAAACTTTAGCCCAGAAATTTTTAGTGTCTTGTCTAAGGTCACAAGAAAATGTGTCAGAGCAGGATATCTATATACTAAAAAATGCATCACAATATTTACTTTCCTGGATACATACCTAAATAGTACACTGAAACCACCTTCAAAGATCTGGGACAGAAGAGAGTTTGTTTTCTTTAAACTGCACCAGAATGATATAAATATGTATGCTATTTGTTAAGTAGAGGGAGAATTGGAATAAAAATGATTTTCATCTAAATTAATATAGCACATTGGAAATATAATCTCACTTAAATAATATCTTAATCTCTAACAACAAAAGCTGGTCACATCCATTCTTGAGCCAATACATTTTAGCTCTATTAGTACTATTTAGAACTATTTAATAGGAAGCTTAGTCTATATGTACTTTCTTTTCCCCAGGAAGATTAAATTTAAGGTACATGAAGAGTAAGTTAACCTATCCAGTACACAAAAACTCCAATTGCTAGAAATAAATGACTTAGGAAGAAGCTGTACATTCTAAATAGGCCTATTAATTTACAACGTTCTTATTCTAGATGCCTGGTGGTCTAATAACCTCTAAGAAAAGTCTGCCCCCTGCCAGAAAAAAAAAATAAACACTGATTAAAAAATGTAGAGAACTAATATTATATTAATTTTAAAATAGATGTTCACTGTTTATTGTGGAAAATACATGGGTATTTCTATAAAACTAATTAATCAAATAATTAATGGTACTTGACACTTTTTCTAATGAATAAATAAGATAGTTCATATCCAGTGTTTGTTTTAGTAGGTGGGACATTCTTAGATTTGGTAAAAAAATATATAATTTAGTACCTAGTCTATGAATATAATTCAGAGTGGTCCTGTTTATGCATAGTGTATTCTAGTTTCTGCCTAGATTCTCAGAGGGATCATCTTGTGGGAAAAGATCTTTTCTCTGGAAGGAGGCAATAAGAGTGAAAGAGTGTAGTGCAGAAAAATGAACACTAAAGGAAATATAGCCCCCTGAATGTTCTTGATTCTTTGAATTGGGAAATAATGTCAAGTACAGATTCAAAATTTCCAGTAACCAGAATTTGTGGATTTGAAATTGTCAAGAGTGTTTTCTCTACATGTGTACCTGATATCCAATTCCTTGTTGTTATTGTTCAATTTTTCTGTCATGTCTCACTATTTGTGACCAACTCTCCATTGGGTTTTCTTGGCAAAGATTTTGGAGTGATTTGCCATTTCCTTCTCCAGTTTTATACAGCAATTAAATGACTTGCCCAGAGGCACACAGATAGAAAATGTCTGAGGTCAGATTTAAACTCTGTTTTTTCTGGTCTTTCTAACTCTGGGCCTGGTGTTCTGTTCATTGTGCCATGTAGCTATTCCAAATACCATTATATTCTAAATTAAAATCCATTCTCTTCCTCTATTTACTTATGAAAGAATACGCCCTAGACTTTTTGGGGAAAATGCTTTTTACCAACTGTTCTTACTATAACAAATTAGTAAATATATCTTTCTAAATATGAACTATTGTTGATAATGCTTTGGTAAAAAAAAATCATTAAAGTCATGTATGACAGTACTCAAAATTACTCCCTTAGAATTACCACCAGAATCTATTAATAAAATGGGATATATGGGGTGTTTAGGGAGCACTAGCACCTCTGGTGTGATGATTTTTCATGGTTGCTCGTCCACTTTTGGTGTTCACTTCTTACCCAAATGTCATGTGTGGCTCTAAGAAGTTATAACATGAGTGGCTAAACCAGATTGAGGGTAACTGAAAAACACAAACTCATTGGTGAAGTACTAGGATATCTACCTCAAGCATTTGAAGACTTTCCTCATCAGAAGAGCAGATGAGAATAATTTGTTCCAGTGGCAAATAGGGTAGCTGAAGCAGGCAGTATGGAATGCTTAAAACTTGCTCAGACATTAAAATTTTTTTTAATTTTTTCATGATTTTGTGCAACTGATGATTTTGTGAAACTGCCTCACATACCCAATTTACTTGAAAATAATACATCACCGTTTAATGTCATTGTTCCTTTTTTAAAATGAAGGAGCAACGATAGACAACAATTATTCAAATGCTGGGAATCTTAGCCACAAGGGAATGTTACAGGTACTTGATGCTTCAAAACTTCATTAAAATCTTGGTCTTATCAATGTAGGAATTTTTTACAGTGTTAGATCATATAACTCATAGATGATTTCTCTTCATAAGTACATTTTCTTTATATTCTTCCACAGGTCCCCTATAAAATATTTATATGATGTGCCCAACATTTTCTCCTCTGTCTTTTAAATTGCTGTAAAAACTCATGATGGGGGAAGTGGGAAAGGAACAGAGGGAAAAATGCTTTAAAACTCTCCTGAAATGTGATGTACTAGAACTATGTATACCAATACTTAGGCCTACCCAATTCTATTTCTATAATCTACTCTTGTCTATATCAATGAGAAGTTGTTGAAGTCATAGAAACCAATTTTAAATTAATACCATTAATCATGGTATTATCTATTCTGGTGTGTGCACCATGGACTTAAATAAAAATAACATTAGAAAATACTGTTAGAGATTGTGATTTGAGTTTTTTCTTTAAATCTAGTTCAAACTTTGAGACATTTCCCTGATCCATTGTTTTAATTTCTTTCTTAGAGTTTAGTTTCAAGGATTCACGGCCATGGCAGTCTCTAGTTTTGATGTGTTGAATGACAATATTGCTAAAATTAACCTGTGAGCTTAATGTTGGTAAGATGATTTCTTTTTCTATTGGCCTATAAAGCAAGTGGGCACTGGTAAGTGAATCTGGAACCTATAGGGGAATGTGATTGTGTAATGCTATGTGTGCCTTGATCAGCCCTCATCAAGGCTTGGGGGAAATCTGTGTGCCTCAACCAGTCTCCACTGAGGCTTGAGAGAATTTAGAGAGGTACACAAGTCAGAATCCTATACCTATTTCTACTGACCCCACTAAGATGCAGTAGTAGTTGGCCCCACTTCTCATTGGCCCTTAAGAGAAGGGTGATTAGGCAATGCTATAGGAGTTTGTGCTCCCATTAACAGCAGCCCCTTTGAGACGATTAGCTATTTAGAATAAAGTAAGATCATTAACCCCTTTAAAGCTCTCTTCCTGTCCTTTCTGTCTGACCAGAGCAGGAGTGAACTTGATAGAGGCTGGAATCTAAAACTTCCAGTACCTCCAATGTGTTATTTGTAAAACACATACAAAAGAGTGAACAACCATCCTCTACCTCTCAAGTTAAAGGAAAGAATAGCACGTTTTTCTGTTTTCTCAGGAGCCAAGATATTTCATGTAAATACAAAGTTTTCACTTTCAGATTTATTGAAAATTTACATTGTATGAATTGTAAATGCTATTTCTTATTATAATTACTTAGCTTTGTATTAGTTCTCAGAAGTCTTTCATGATTCTCTAAATTCCTCATATTTCTCCCTTATGTTATTAAGTACATTTTACTTTAACATCATCTTGGCTTTTGAATATAGGCCCTCCCATTCACAATTATTCCTCATAATAAAGAAAAAAAGAAGAGAGAAGAATTTTTAATTAAAAAAACTAATCTATCAAGTAAATTCTATATTATATTCAATCATTCATACTCATATTTCCTTTATCTTTAAAGAAGGGAGTATTTTCTCCACTTTCTTGAAGTAAACCTGATGATTATCATTATGCAATGTTCAGTTTACTAGTAAACTTTTTTTTTTTTTGCTTTTTGGAGGGACAATTGGGGTTGTTACTTGCCTAAGGTCACACAGCTAGTTTTTTGTGTTTAGTGTCTGAGGCTGGATTTGAACACAAGTCCTCCTGGCTCTGGGCCCAGTGCTTTATTCACAGCCCCACCTAGCTAGCCCCTACTAGTGAACTTTTTAACATTGCAGTGAAGATTTCATTGCAACTTTAGATTTCTATTCATGTCTGAGTGTTGTTTCTCTTCTTCCCTCATCCCTCTGTCCCAAGCAAAGAATAGTATAGATGACAATCTAGAAATTTGAATAAAAAAATAAATCTGTTTTATTTATAAATTGAAATAAATATACTATTTGAAAATACTATTAGATACAATTTTAGTTTTTTTCTTTGAATCTAATTCAAACTTACAGACATTTTCTTGCTTCATTGTTTTAATTTCTATATACATGTCCTTACCTTTACTATAGTAATAGTCTTAGTTAAGTTGATTAAAGGTATTTAAGAGATGCTTTGTGAAATTCCTCTTTTAAATCATTCACCAGAGAATAATTTAAACAACATTGAAAAAGAAAACTTTTGCTGTGGATTCAACTTAATTTTTTAAATATTTATATTAAAATATTTGAACAATATAAATATATTTATATATTATTATATAGTATGAGGTGTTAATATACAATATTAATATTATATAAATCATATAAATATATTTATATTAAGTAATTGAAATTATATTTTGGAAACAGCAGAGCATAGTGGATAGAGAACATATAAATAAGGAAGAAATTGTTTTAAATGCTGTCTCAGACACATAATAGTTTTATCGCCCCAAGCAATTTAACCTCTCAGTACCTCAGGCAACAATCTAAGAAAATCTACTGATGTAGTTTTCTAGTTGGTAATACCCTACCCCAGTGAAATTACAGATACTAACTAGAAATTTTAAATTTATATTAAAGAAATTAATAAGATCCTTGTTTGGTTCTGCTTTTCTCCCTAAGTTTCCTTTATAGACATATTATTTTTAAAGTACAAATTTAACCTTTAACCAATTCCTTTTATATTTGTAGACTTTATTCCTTCTGTTCCTTCACTTGCTTTTATTCTTTCTTCATTTCTATTTTCTCCTTTTCCTCCTTCCTTCTCATCCTTCTTCTCCAATCTTATAATATGAGCTCAGGAACAAACCAATCTTCAATTTCATTTTCTGACAGAAAAGGACATTCATAACCATAAGAACTCAGTTAATAAAATACTCACTTCAAGAACTAAAATTCAGTATTGTAACAAACGTCATGTTCTTTGGGAAGAGATTTTTGGAACTATTTACATGGTATCTATATTCGCTTTCTTGTCTAAGAATCTTCATTGTGGTTTGAGGGAAAATGAGAGGCTAAAACCTATGCATGTGGAAAATGAGATAAAATATAGGAAACTATGAAAAAATGGTTTAATGTGAATTGCTTGTAACATATTTTCATTTGTTTCCATTTGCTTGACTTTCCATCCATAAAATGAACTAGGTTTTGATCTTGCACAAGTCTCCATAAATATGAAAGTATGAAAATTTAGTCACATGGTTTAAAAAAATTAATTAATTTTCCCATGTAAAACTGTGGGGATTATGTCTTTCAATGTAATCTGAATCAAACTCATTCTTTCGTTTTTATGGAATCTTTTTTTTTTTTTATTTTATGGAATCTCCTATATAATCAAGAATGAAGCCCATTAAATTTGTTTCATTACATGGGTGGCTAACTGGCTTAGAAATATCATTTTATGGATTATTCTTTTGGAAAAGCCAAGGGAATTCTAATCAACAAAGCAGTGCAGGGGAGGCAGGGGAGATTTACAGCTTGTGCGATCATTGGGTAGGTGAGAAATAAAGATCAAGCATAATTTTAAGTATTTGATCTCTTGAATACCTTACATTAACGAAATTACTCTTAGCTTCTTTCAATTTCAAATTTATGACTCTCAAAATATTTTATTCTACCTTTATTCATAAATTCCATGTAAATTTATGTTTATTTATGTGAATTGCAATTTACTCTTAAATTTATATTGATTGTGCTGGAGATGGAGGTAAATTGGTCCCTCTTCTCTCCCATCTTCATTTCTTTTCTTTCCTCCACAAATCCTCAATTATTTTGGGGAAGAAGATGACAGTTTCATACAAACAGTGCTGTGAAATGATTTTTTTTCCCTCTCAAACAATTTTAGTGAATCAAAATTAAGGATTGACAAAACAAAAAGAAGAATGCAGTTTGCATCATTAAATTCCACCTCAGGCCCTAACAGAACCTTGACTTAACTTTAAAGTATGCTGGTTTTATGTTATTGTTCATATGCATTCTATAAACAGTCAATATTAATATCAAGACATATTATTTTTAAAGTAAAATTGTAAATTGTACTTAAAGTACAATTGTAAATTTTTCACTATTGTGGAGAATATCTTATGAAAAATTCAAAAGTGAGAACTATGTACAGGAGAGGAAATCTTCCATATACTGAATTTCAAGGGAGTTAAATGGCACAGTAGATAAGGCATGACATTTGGAATCAGGTAGACACAAGTTCAAAATTTGCCCCAGATTTATTAGCGTATTTGCCTAGTTTCTCTTTTTATTAAAAAAAAATGTATACATAATCTTAATACCTTTTTCCTGGAGTGGTTGTGGGGAGGAAATGCTTTTTTTTTTTTCAATATTGTCTTGCCCTCAAATTGCTACATAAACACTAGGAGGAGGAATAAGAGGAGGAGGAGAAGGATGAGAGGGAAGAGGAGTTGCAGCAGAAGCAGGAGGATAGTAGTAGCAATAGTAATACTATCAGTTCTCAGGGAGGACTAGCACTACTCTTGTGAAGGCTACTAAGCCATTTTCAGCTTTATTCAACCACCTTAGCTGGCCACCTCTCACTCCCCTCTCACCTGTGACTCTGAGAAGCTGCAGCATGTGTAGCAGATATACCCTGGTAAAATTGTCTTGGCAGATGGAAGCCAGGTTGAGGGTAACTGATAGGCCTTATACTCATTGAAGAGGTAGGGGGATGTCTAGCCCAAGCATGTGAAAACTTTTCCCAGCAAGATGGACAGATAAAAACAATTTGTTCCAAGGATCATGAAGATTGCTGAAGCAGGCATTGAAGAGAGTTTAGAGCTTGGACAAACTTCAAAAATGTCATGGTTATCTATTGCATCCCAGACGATCATCAGTCACAGGATTTTGTCCTTCCACTGGACTTCAATAACTGCAGAAGAGAGAGTGAAGCTGAAAACTTTGTGGAACTCTGCCTCACTTAAACACAAATTCACACTCAAGTCAAGACAACACACCTTATCTTCTATTATATGCCAAAATTATGATGCACTGGTCCTCTTCACAGTAGCAGTATCATTTGCTGATTGCATCAAGCTCTAGAACATTAAAAGGCTTCCAGATTAGACTAATAACCCTTATGAAAAACACTAAATACATATTTTTAAATTTTTGTCTAAGCTTTGATATTCAATTGAATGGCTTAATTAACTGAGTTATTATTATATCATAAATCTGAGATCATTCCTACATATGGTCAAAGAGTTGGGGACCACAAATGAATTATAAGTGAGTGGGAATGACATGTCTCTTTGTCTCTATGGGATGGACCACCACTGTGGTGCTGGCTCTTCTCTTTTTTTTTCACTTATATTATTGTAATAGCTTCATAATTGACCCCCTTACTTCAAACATCTCATAAATCTGCTTTTTTCTTCCATATACCTTCCAAGTGATATTTGGAAAATACATTGTAGATCACATCAATGACTACTACATAAGTCACAGTGATTTCCTATTACTTCTAATCTAAGATCAAAGATGGATTTCTCTATTTGGAAATTATAGCTCTTTACAGCCTTGATCTATCCCCGATCTTTAATCCACTCACATATTTTCCCTTCACACACACACACACACACACACACACACACGCATGTACACCTATCCTTCTATTGTAGCCTAATTTTATTCTTCACATATATCACCCAAAATCTTATGCCTGTTTCTTTACACTAGTCATTTTCCATGATGTGAATACTCTCCTTATGCATTCCAACTTTTCTTACTGAATTTGCTCAAATGCAACCTTTAAGAGAAAACATTTCCAGTTCCCCTCCTCTTTTAGAAGATTTTCATTTGTGGTTATCTTGAATCTTCTTATTATATGTTTTGTTCATATGTGTATATCTATCTATATATCTATCTATATATATATACATATATATGCATATTAGTTGTCTTTCTTGATAAATTGTAAGGTGTTTGAGAATAGAAATTATATTTATTTAATATCTTTAAATTGCAGCATGATACATGGCACATACAAAGCAGTTGATAAATGTGTATTGTTTGATTAATGTAATTTAAGTTCTTTTATAAATTCTAGATGATGTTTAACTCAATTTAACAGAGGAAAATATGGATCCCATATCATATGGATATGTCTATTCTACTGTTCCAGTTCATTGGTCATTAAGCTTGGTCTCCAGAGCAATAAAAAATAGTGTCTTGTAAGGTGTCAATTTCCTAGGGTCAACATTAATTTATTATTAAATTGGTCACTATATATGTTATGTTAGGAACATTGTATACACTTTAGAAATTACACTATAACAAATAACTCCAGGTATCCCAGAGAATCAATCACCGTTTATTAAGTTCCCCTTATGTGCCAGGCACTGTGCTAAACACGGGGATACCAAAAAAGAAAAAAGATAGCCCTAACCCTTAATGAAGGTACAATATAACTGGAGAGACAATGTGATAATTAAAAAAATGGGGCCAGATATTGAAATAAGGGAGATTATGGTAGTCTGAATATATATACATATATATATACATAAATATACATATATACATACATATATATATACACATACATATATATATGTATATGCATACATATATTTTCCCATTCACCCTATTATTTCTCTAATTTTAATGCCTGAACTTGGACCTATGACTTCATTTGCCATCTCAATTTTCCCTTTTCCAAACATGTCAGTCTAACCTAAATGTGCATTTTTATTTTTATCCTTATTTCACCTGAGCCATTTGTCTCCAAATTGGAATAATCTTCTATCTTGGCATTTCTTATGAGAGGACAACCCATTATGGCCCCATTGGTCTGTTCAAACATGTATCATTTGGGATGAATGTTCAGATTGATGAGTAATGCTTCACTTCAGATGTTTTGAAGTTTTATAGTTTATAAACTTATTGAAACATTTCAAAGAATAAAAAGGGAAACATATGTTTTGTTTTGTCAGTATTATTGGATTATTTAAATACTTTACATGTAAAAATGTAGCCTTCATTTAATTTCATTGTTAACTTACAAATTCTTTCCTTGCCCCTCACCAACGATATACTTCATTCAATATTCAGGGTTCATCAGATCACTCTAGAGGTAGAAAGGATTTTTTGTCACAGTTCCATTGGAATTTTCTTGTATCAGTGTCTTTGTTAGATTAGCTAAGTCTTTCATAGATGATCATCCCTATGATATTGCTGTTACTATGTAAAATGTTCTGCTCATTCTATTCACTATACTTTGCATCAGTTCATGAGTCTTACCAGATTCCTTTTGAAACCATGCTGCTCATAATTTCTTATAGCACAATATTTCATCACACTCATATAACAAAACTTGAAATATTTCCTGATTGATATGCATTACTTTGATTTTTCAACATGTTACCACCAGAAAAAGAGCAAATATACTATTTTTGTTACTAATATATACTTTTTTTCTTTGTTTAATTTTTTTTGTATACACATTTAGTGAAGATTTTCCTAGGCCAAAAATATTCATAGTTTTATATCCTTTGGGGCATATATCCAGATTGTTCTCCAGAGTGTTTGGACTAGTTAACAACTCTACCAGTAATATTTTAGTGTCCCATTTTTTTTCTCACATTTCTACTCAGAATTTTAAATTTTCCTTTTCTGTCATGTTAGTCAAACTGACAAATGTATGTAAGGTGATATCTCAGAAAAAAATAATTTATATTCCTCTAATTAATATAGATTTAGATAATTGTATCATGTGATTATTGATAGTTCTATTTTCCTTTGATGGCTTGTCAACTTGGAAATGGGTATTATTTTTTTATATTTGGTTCAGGTCCCATTATATTTAAGAAAGAACAGCATTATTAGAGAAACTTCTTGCAAAAAATTCTCCTGTTTTCCTGTTTTCTTTTTGTTTGGTCTTCAGGTTGTGCAAAATCTTTTAAATTTTGTTGAATCAAAATGATCTATTGTATTTCCCATGATCTTCCTTGTCTCTTGTTTTGTTATAAACTCTTCCCTTATCCATAAATCTGTCAGGTACATTTTCCTATGCTTGCATAATTTACTTACGATATTAATCTTTCTGCTTAAAGCATTTATTTGTTTTGTCCTTACTTTGATATACAATTTTAGATGTTGAACTATACTTACCTTCTACAAAAATACTATTGTTTTCTCAGACACTTTTTTTTTTTCAAAGGGTGAGTTCTTAAGCCAAATGGTTTGGCCTTTAGGTTTCTCAAGTATTAGATTACTATGGGCATTAACCACTGTGCATTGTGTTCCTGATTAAACATGTGATCCTGTATAAAGCTTACCAATTCACACTGAATTTAGAAATCTGACTATTATAAATTGACTCATAAATACCAAAATTAACTGAAGAACATATGATGCTATCTGCATTCAAAGAAAGAACTTATAAATAGAAGTATGTGTAGAATGGTTTCACATACCTTTCACACACACACAGACACACACACGCATGCACGCACATTTGTATCTAATGGTAGCCAATGAGAAAAGCAAAAAAAAATAAAAATAAAAGATGTATAATTTTATTATATGTTTAAAAGGAATAGTAGGTTGTACTTAATAGATTTCCAGTTTCATGTATAATCATTTTTCTTTCCTATTCTATTATGCAATGGAAATTCTTTATTTCTTAAATTGAGAATGAAATAAATTAAAATTTTTAAAAAAAGTTACCTGGCACTTTTAGACTGACTTTTTCACATTTTTTCATTGAATTCCTTGATATCCTGGATTGTGTATGTGTTTTTTTAGTTGAATTTTATTAATTTGTATAGCTCTATAAAATAATTCCTTGTTGGTATGACACTGAATTAGGAAATTAGGTAGAATTGTCAATTGTATTATATTGACTCAGCCTCTCCATTAAAAAGTATTGATTTCTTAAATTGTTTATATCTGTCTCTATTTATATGAAAAATGTGTTGGAACTGTTCATATAGTCCCCGTGTCTGTCATGGCAGGTAGATCCCATAATATTTTATACTGTCTGCAATTACTTTAAGTAGAATTTCTTTTTGTTGCCAGATTTTATTGGTAGTAAGTAGAAATCCTGATGATTTATCTGGATTTAGTTTATATCCTGCAACTTTGATAAACTTGTTGTTTCAATAAATTTCTTTGTTGATTTTCAAGGATTCTAAAAGTATACCATCATATCATCTATAAAGAGTGATAGTTTGCACATTGCCTACTTTTTTCCTTAAATTTATTTTTTCTTGTCTTATTACTAGCATTTTTTCTGTACAACATTTAATAACAGAGGTTACTGGTCATCCTATTGCATTTGATGATGGTTATTTTTTTTTACTTACTTTTTTACTTACTTTACTTTACTTTTTTTTACTTTACTTACTGTTTTACTTAATTATAACTTTTTAAAGATTAAAATACTTAAATATTCTAAAATAAAATAATTTCATTTAAGTTATTGATGAAATATAGAAAAATATTTTCAAAATTAATTAATATAAATATAAATAATTGTAAAATATAAATAAATATAAATAATTATAAAATATAAATAATTCCCCAAATATATTTCAAAAAAGCTAAATTAAGATTATAATAATTTTAATGACAATTTGATGTCTGGAAAGAACTGTAAAGTGGGAGGAATACTAGACATGTAATCAGATGCCCTAGATATGAGAAAGATTTTATACTGAAATGCCAAATTGGACAACATACTGGTACTTGTGTAACAGAAACTCAGAGCTGCTTTATTTTTAATTCTCTAATTATAAGGTTTTATGCCTTTTTTGCCCATAAGGATAGTGATGATTTGTACTTTTTCTTTTAAGAATTAACTTTATGCAATTTTTCTACTTCACTATTGGTGAAAGGTTTTATTCTTATATATTTGAATCTCTTTAGATGTTTAGGATATGACAATTTAATTGAAGAAAATTGTTGTTATTGTTTTCCTCTTTCATTTTCCACTTTTAATCTTACTGACCAATACAAATTTTATGGTAGGAATGGGGATGGATTATGTAATCAAAGATGTCCATTTCAAGGTTATAAGCTCCTTACATAACCTTAGATTCATTTTAAAAATTTATGAGCAGACTTTCTCACATACTGTATCTTTACCACAACACCGTTTGTTTGTCATATGTTAAGCAACTGTAGCAGCAAGCACCCTAAGATCCCCAGAGTGGCTGCCAACACAGGTTCTTAGATCTGCTCTTCTAAAGGAAAGCAACTCAAAATGGGTTAACAAGCTTACTTTAATCAATCAAACATATATCATTTACCTAGTTCAGGGGAAAAAGGTCAGCACTCTGAACCTCAAAGTATACAGACAGAGAAACAAACAGATCAAGCAGCCAGGCTTCCAAACTGTCCAACCATTACATCAATACCAAGTTACAATTACCCGAGAGAGAAGCATCAACATCTGGGTTTTCAAAGCTGGGAAGCTCTCAATGGCTGCCCAGAGTCTCATCTGGTCAAATCACACAACACTTCTCAAAGTGAGCCCCAAAGCAAAGCCTCACATCAGGGGTTATATAGCCTTCTCCTGGATCAGAGAATGTAACCACCCTCTTGACCCACTGCCCAATCACACATCATCAAGGTGTGGGCATTCCTGAAAACCAAGAATCCTGCCACAGGCTCCATGTAACCACATTGAGCCTATTAGGGGGCAGAGTATATTTTCAAGTCAAAGAAGCTTCTCTGAGTCTCTTAAGTCCAACAAAGGGCCTAGGGGCAGGGAAGATCTTTAAATTTTCATTTCCATAACATTCAGCCCCAAGATCTTTCTTGCCCATAGCATAGACAATTTACTTATGAATTAGCACTAAATATCTCTTAAACTAAAGTAACCAAAGTGGCCACAGGGCCTAACCCAAACACAAAGTTCATTGTATTATCACCTCAATTCAAAACAAGAGTTCAAATAAAGTTCTTTTGGGCTGAGTGGTTGTCCTTCCCCTCACACTTCTCCAGCCCCTGCTTCTAAAGTCCGGAGAGGGGGCTAGGCAACAAAACCAACAGGGTGGGATCCTTGGGGGTCCATGGCATTTCACCCCACCCACCACAGGCACAAGTCCATCCTCCCCCTGGGTCCCAAACTGTGGGATGCAGCAAGGAAACACATTCAGTGCCCCTGTTTTGCCACACAGTCCTTATCTTGTCCTGTGGCTGAATTCCCAACTCCAGGGTTCCTTCTCCTCCCACAGAAGACAGCAGCTCCTGGATCCTCCACAGTTCTTGATGCAGGCAGCTCACCTTTTCTGCTCTCAGCTCAGTGAAGTCAGCATGCAGGCCTTTCTCCTGCTCCATGGCTCCACAGAGTCACAGCTACCACAACTGTGAAACAAACAATTATCCCAGCCCCCATACTTTCCTTTTACTCTGCAGATCCCATCCTTGTCCTACATTTGCTTTCATATATTTTCAACAAAAAACAAAATATTTCCATTGATGAGGGAAGGGTGATAAGGAGGGGGGGAGGGTAAGTGGTTCTGCCAGGGAAACCTCTCCTGGCATCCAGTCTGGAAGGAATTCACCAGGCTCAAGCAAACTTTGAAGCCGAAATTGTAAAGTTTATTGTTACACTGTAGATAACAGCGGGCTAGATTCTTATGGAACCTGCAAACTCGCAGAGGCCGCAGACATAGTTTTAAGGGGTCAGTTATGCTAACTAGGTGAGTAAGGGTGGGATCAGGGAGGAGTTAAGGAGTGGTCAGTGCTCAAAGGACCATACACTTTTAATATCAACTGCGCAGGTGTATTGCCCATGATTCACTGGGGAATAGCTCAAGAGGGGGTCTAGCTGGAGGTGTGGTTCTAGGCCTGATACGTCACTAAGAGTGCCCAGTCTTCCACCCACCAAGGTCATCAGAGACAGTGTGGGTCTATAATTGACTAAGGAGTTACCCTATAGATAAGGTATTGAAGAATTCATGGTGGGGCTGGCCACTCTAACTAAGGGAGATAACATTTACATAACTTATTGTTTCAGGCAGAGATAAACAGGTCATGAGATGTTGCTGGGCAGAGCGCTGGAAGGGGGAAGGGGCAAAGTCAATGCTCTGAGGCTGGGGGGGGGGTGGAAATGTGATCTTACAGACTGCTTTTACAAATTGATTTTACAGACATAGATCCCAAAGCACCCCATTTACAAACTGATGTTACAGATTGATACTATAGACATATATATATATCACAAGGACCCCATCACCATGATTATTCCTTTAATACTTATTAGTTTGTCATTTAGAACTGCTAAAACCCCTTCCTTTCCACTTTTGAAATTGTTCTCTATGAGAAACTTAATATTTGGTTTCTCTAAATGAATTTTGTTGTTATATTTGAACTGTATAAAATAATCATTTGATATGGATTTTTGAAAGTCAAATAAAATTGTACTTTTTTTTTCCCAGTCAAAGTAAAATGAAATTTATTAAAGATTCACCATAATGGATAAACCCTTAAGTAGCCTAGGTATTTATGATACTTGTATTGACAAGAGGGCCAGAACAATCTGACACAGAATGAGTCTGAGCTAGACTAAACATGACCTAAAATTGTACTTTCTTTAAAGGTAGATTAATTTTACTAGTTTTGCATTGCCATATTATCTTATTGGTATGACTTATTATGTAGGCATAGACAGTTAATTCTACAATTATTTGTTGGTTTTCACTTTTCTAAAGAGCATTTTGTAGTTATTTTCATGTTGTTCTTTGCTTACATAGGTAAATTCTCAAATACTTGTTGCATGGAAGATATTTTGAATGGCATTTCTCATTCTTTCTCTTCTGGCTGAATTTCATTGGAATATTGATAATTTGGTGGGATCTATTTTTTATTTTGGTTTTTTTGGAGGGCAATTGGGGTTAAGTAACTTGCCCACGGTCACACAGCTAGGTTTTTGTTTGTGTGTGCATTAAGTGTCTGAGGCCAGATCCAGAAAAAAGGTCCTTCTGACTCCAGGGCTGATGCTCTACTCACTGTGCCACCTAGCTGCCCTTGGCATCAATTTTTCTTTCCTACAAATGTAAAAATTATTATTTACAAGTAAATCATTATGTCATCTCAATAAAACCAAAGTTTTATTTCCTCTTTGGATTTATTTATTCCCTCAATATATATTTCTTGTTTTATTTTTTAAACCAGCATTGCTGACATAATTTTTAAGGGTTTTTTTTTTCTTTTTTTTCCTTTTAGGCATTTCTTACATTCTGTGATCCCATTAGGGGTTTTCTTGACAAAGATACTGGAGGAGTTTGACATTTTGTTCTTCAGTTCAATTTACAGATAAGGAAACTGAGGCAAACAATTTGGTTAAGTGATTTGCATAGGATCACACAAATAGTAAGTTTCTAATATCAGATTTGAACTCTAGAAGATAAGTCTTTCTGTTTCTAGGCCGGAGGTACTGTATCCACTGCACAATGTGTTGGTGGAATAGTGTTGAAGGTAGTACACAGATGATAATAATTTTTCATTGTTTTCTTACTAGATAATTCTTTATTCTTTCTTTAAATGTAACGTTGGTTATTTGTTTTATTTACCATGTTATAAAAGCTTATTTTAATCCTATGGTTTTCATTACCTATTTAAAATGTTTTATCATTATTAATATAATCTAATAAGTTTATACTTTTTATATTGAAATTACACTGTACAAATTCAAATTTATTTAGTTATAAAATTATTTGTTATTTAATAAACTTTTCTAATGTTTTAATTAATGCCTTTTGTTAGTAATAATTAGGGATATTGGTCAATAGTCTTCTCTTTGCCTTGGTTTAGGTTTATGTTTATTTGTACCATAGGAATATTTTTTAGGATATCTTTTAAAAAAATTTTCCCCAAACATTCCCCAATTAATGGGCAAGCCCTCAATTTCCAATTCTTTTGCACCCCAAAAAGGACTACCCTTATTTCACTTTTTTTAAAGAACTGTTATTATTTTACCTCGAATTGCTTTTAATTTTTATTTTTATGTTATCATTTTTCTTTCTCTATTTAAAATTTTACTAGCTAATTATTTATTTAAGATATTTAAAAATTTGAGTTCCCTATTCCTTCCCTTTCTTATGCTTCTACCCCACTTAATAAGAAGGCAAACAATATATCAAGTAAATATGTGTAACCATATAAAACATATTTATGTGTATGTATACATACATACATATATACATATATAACTGGTATACACACAAAAGGAAAGTGGGAAAATATGTTTCAATATGCACTCAGAGTTCAATAGTTCTTGTAACAGCAAGCAAAGTAGAGTTTTTTTGCTGTTTTTTCTGGATTGAGTTTTAGCCAAGAGTGGTTAGAGACACAGAGCTTAGAGAGAAGTGAATTTGAGCTATCTAATGGAACTTGATATGGGCAGGCCTAACAGAAAAAGTGTTTGTTGGCACTCTGTCTGTTAATATCTTTTGAGACAGAAACCCAGTCTGTTGATCAGTGTTAATTTCTCAGATGATCTATCTGTTGGTCTTTAAGAGTGAATTGAGATGAAGAGTGGAGATCTGCCCATGGGAAGGAAGCTTAACTTAAGCCCCTTTTAAAAACTGTTAAAGTGAATTGAGAGGATTGTGCTGGTAATGTGTATAAATATTGTTGTAACCCTATTAAGCTTTGTTTTCCTAGAAAAATAAACTGCAGGCAGGAGCACCTGGAGCCTGAAGTCAGGCAAAATCAGGAAGAGCTTGGAGTGGGGCAGTCCCTGTGAGCTGAGACAAGGAGTAGGAGCAAAGAGCTGCCTGCAGGTGAACCCAGGCAAGAGCTAGGAGTGGTTGGCCCATGGATGAGGAGCTATGGCTTTTGGAAGTCAGCCTTGAGTCAAGATGAGAGAGGACTTTATCTGGAGACAGTGTATTAGTTAAGGAGATTGTGACTTACTGTGACCTAGGGGGGATGGTGTTTGTATTTTTTCCTACCCTTGGAAAATGTGTTGTGCTAGAGAAGACCTTAGCTTGGTATCCCCTAATTGTGTAAAAAAGTATTTTGGGGAATACTATTGAATGCAATGGTATATCTCTGTGCTATATGATATACTGAGTATTACACACACACACACACACACACACACACACACACACACATATGTTTTGCTTATGGACATTCCTATGAATGTTATGCTTTAGTTTATTGCTGAATAAATAGAGTTAATTATGCTATGTGATTAGACCCTTGAAATTATGCATAGCAGCAGTGCTCAGTTCTGGTGCCATGATTAGCATTAAATTTCTCTCTCTGAATTTTTCATCATGGGTCCTTTGGAATTATCTTGTATCATTATATTGGTAATTATATTGATCAGAGTAGCTAAATATTACATATTTGATTCTCATTAGAAATTTGCTATTAATGTGGTATATTAGTCTCCTACTTCTATTTACATAGCTTTGCATCTGTTCACTGTCTTTCCATGTCTTTCTGAAACTTTGGTACTAATCAATTCTTTTTTTTTCCAAAAATTTTATTTTAGGCTCAAAGCCAGAACACAAATAAAGAATAGACAAATGGATCAAAAACATATCATAAACTTAAATATTGAGACTTAAATTCAAATTTAGAAAAAAATCATATCATGTGCATAGAAAAACATAAGAGGGGATTCAAAATATGTAACAATTGATTTTCATTTCAAGAAAGCCTATATGATAAATAATACTTATTGTTTTGAAAATTGTCCATCTTTTCTTTGCTTCCTTGTGAGGTCTGTTGTTGTTGTTGTTTTTGTTGTTCTCTGCTGTGCACTTTTTTTTTACTTTGTTTTTCCCCTCCCCCCAATATTTGCTCCCCCACAGAAGGCCACAATAAAGTTTAAATATGTTTCTCTATGGCTACATTTATATACATACATGTATAGACATATACTTTCCAAAACCTATTCTATTCATCATCTTTGTGTTTATGTATATGCATTTCTCTTGTTTCCCTCCTGCCTTCTCTACCCACTACCTTTTCCTTCCATGACAGGTCTACCCCCCTACAAGAATCCCTCCCCTATCTTCCCATTCCCTAAACACTAAACAAACTTCTATATCCCATTTTACCTATTGCCTCATCCTCAAAAACCCTTCAAAGATTCCTCTCTTGTCTTCTCCCAACTCCTTATGTCCCTACCATTTAATTTCTTCTGATTTCAGGAGACTTTTATATTCTTCTAAATATGTGTGTATTATTATACTTTTAAATTTAAAATTTATATATATATATGTGTGTGTGTGTGTGTGTGTGTGTGTGTGTGTGTGTGTATATATGTATAATTATGATATGTATTATTCCTTTTTAAGCACATTCCCAATGAAAGTAGGTAACTCGGACTACCAGCCCTTCTCCCCATCTAATTACTCTGTATCAATTCTTCCTTTTGCACCTCATTTGTATAATATAATTACTCCTTTAGCTGTTCCTAAATGGTTTTACTTTTTAAATTCATAGAATACTAAGGTTTACTTCAGTCCTTCTAATGAGATACCCATTTATTGATAAGAATCTTAGACATATATTTTGCATATATAAAATGCAAATAGTCTGATTTTATAGATCTCTTAAAATCAGTCTTTGTTATGTGCCTTATATTTCTGCTGGTTCTTGTATGACAAATCATCTATTAAGCTCATGATTGGTTTTACCAAAGTCTTTAAAGTTTGAGAGTTTGTCAAATGTCTTTTTTCTCCATTCAGGATAATGTTTAACTTGGCAGATTAAAATATTTTTGGCTGGCTCCCTAGTTATTTTGCTCTTCATTATGCGGTGTTCCAAGACTATCAGTCTTTTAATTTCTCTGCTCCTACATCTTGTGTAATTCTAATTGTGGCAACATAATATTTAAATTGTTTTAATCTTGATGCTTTTAATATTTTTTTTTCTTGACCTGTGGGTTTCAAAATTTGACTATGAGTTTTCCTCATAGGATCCCTTTTAAATGGTGGTAAATGTTTTTTTTTTTTTTATGTATATATTTCAACTCTCGCTCGCCCCTTGTTTTAATGTTTCAGGACAATGTCCTTTAATAATTTCTTGTATTATTGTACAATGATTCTTCTTTTTTTTAAACAAATGCTTTATTAACTTCTGTTTCACATCATTCATTTCCACCAGATTTTGAGTTATAATCATTTTCCCCCCATTATTCCCCTACCCAACCTCCCAGAATAATAGTCCCACAAGATATTGCTTCCTCCAATCTGCTCTCTTCCATAACTTCTCCCATACCCCCATCGACTTTTCCATTAGAGGAAGGTGAGTCTTTGCATCCCAATGCCTGCACATCTTATCTCCCTATTACAAGCAAAAGAGTATTAATAATAGTATTTATATATATTTGAAACATTCAATGTTACGACCTCAAATTTCAGATCCATTTCCTTCCTCCCTTGTCACCCATTCCCTCTTGGGAGATAAGTAATTCAGTATATGTTGTACATGTCTAGCTATGCAAAACATTATCATAGTAGATATATTGTACAAGGCTGCTTATAATTCCCTCCCACTCATCCCACCCCCCACCTGGTCCATTCCCTACATGATCCTGTCCCTCTTCTATAGTGGGTACTTCCAACCTCCCCTCACCCCAAGGATGCCCTCCCATCCATCATCCCTCCTCTCATCCCCCTTCCCCCTATCCTGCTGCAGGTTGAGATATCCCATTTAGTTTGTATGTCATTTTCTCCCTGAACCAAATTCAATGTGAATGTGGTTTTGCCTTTTTAGCCTTCCTTATTCTCCCCCTCTTTTGCAACCACTTCCCCTTGCTTCTTCTGCATGGGATAGTTTACACTACCCTGTATCTCCCCATCTCCTCTTGCCACTTTCCTCTCTCACCTCATAATTTCATCCCTTGAGTATTCTCCCTTCCCAACAAATTCAACCTATGCCCTCTATCCATATATAACTGTAACCATATACACACACATTCACATATGTATTCATATGACCACACCCCCTTCTTCCATTATTTTCATAGTGAGAAAGATATCATCAGTCACAGTTATTGCTTCTCCATATAAGAATGTAAATAGTTCAACTTTGATAAGTTCCTTTTGATTTCTTTTCCCTGATTACCTTCTCAGGCATCTCTTCCTTCTTGTGTCTGGGTGTCAGATTTTCTATTCAATTCTGGTTTTTTCCTCAAGAATGCTTGAAAGTCCTCTATTCCACTGAATGACCATATTTCCCCCTGAAACAAAATACTCAGTTTTGCTGGGTAGGTGACCCGTGGGTTCATTCCCAGTTCTTTTGTCCTCTGGAATATCATATTCCATGCCCTTCGATCCCACAGCGTAGAAGCTTCCAGGTCCTGGGCTATTCTGATTGTGTTTCCACAATATTGAAATTGTTTCTTCCTGGCTGCTTGTAGTATTTTCTCCTTGATCTGGGGATTCTGGAACCTGGCTATAATGTTCCTGGGAGTTTTCTTTTTGGGATCTTTTTCAGGAGGTGATCAGTGGATTCTTTCAACCTCTATTTTGCCCTCTGGATCTAAAACCTCAGGGCAATTTTCCTTGAGAATTTCTTGAAGGGTGATTTATAGGTTCTTTCCTTGATCATGGCTTTCAGGTAGTCCAATAATTTTTAAATTGTCTCTCCTGGATCTATTTTCCAGGTCAGTGGTTTTTCCCATGAGATATTTCACATTGCCTTCTAATTTTTCATTTGTTTGGATCTGCTTAACAGCATCTTGATTTCTCATAAAGTCATTAGCTTCCATTTGCTCCAGTCTAACTCTGAAGGAATGAATCTCCTCAGTGAACTTTTGAGATTCTTTTTCCATCTGGCAAATTCGACTTTTTAAGGCATTCTTCTCCTCATTGCCTTTTTGGGCCTCCTTTGCCATTTGAGTTAGTCTATTTTTTAAGGTGTTGTTTTCCTCAGTCAGGCTGTTGACCTTCATTTCATACTTTTCCTGCATCCTTCTCATTTCTCTTTCCAATTTTTCCTCCACTTCTCTTATTTGATTTTTAAAGTCCTTCTTAAGGTTATCTGATTAATATTGTTATTAATATGATTAGGTGAGTTCCATTGACATTTTACCTTCTCATTTGGTATAAAGAGAATCCTTTTCATTTTAATCACAAGTTGTAAAGTAAATGCTCAAGATTTACTGTCTAGCCACTCACAGGAACCATTTAATTTTCTTTTGCAAAACTTTAGCTAGGGATTTTCATACTTAGTAAAGTAGCAGTGCAGCAAACAAGGAGGCAAAAGTATGCCCTCAGAAGAATAGGCAGTATATGTTTGAGCACTGATATATGGAGAAAAGAGGAGTAATAGAATTTTTCTTGTGTCTTTACATGAGATTAGCATGACTCCTTAACTCATGCCCTTTGATAATGGCTAAAAACATACTTGGTCATGAAAAAGAATATTATTTCTATGTATTTTGTTGTCCTGTTTTTGTTTTTGTTTTTTTTTTTTAACCTATTCTATGATTTCACCAAGAAAACCTTGGAGAGTAATTTCTTTGGCTTTGGCTTTGCATTGATACCTACTCTTCAACTTAGATTCTTAAATAACTGTCTGGTACATGGTAAGATTTATTATGTGATTTTCACAGGATAACACATCCTGTTTCTATCTAAGACCAGAATTCATCACAAATATTTCTGACACTGAGATCAGCTCTCTATCCAACAAATCAATATATCTCTGTGGTCATATACATATGACATAAGAAAAGGATAAAGAGAGAACCAGGGGCTAGAGTGAGGTGGGAAGGCTTCACTGAGGCTTTAACTGCTTTTACCTACCTATAGCACAAATTTTTATTTCATTTTAGAAATGAAGAATTTTCACAAATACCTTTGGAAAATAAAGAATTTCTACTTTGACCAATCATAGCACTATTTTGGATTTGGAATTTCCAACAAAAAAAAGAAAAACACTTCAATATAATTTTTCTTTCTTTCCTTATTATTTGGTACAGGAATATGTGTATCAATGCTTTACTGTTAAATTTTAGAAATTGCCAAGTCTGTTGGATTGGTGCGGTATGTCATTAGACTAAAGCTATTATGGCTCTTGACTGCTTATTCCCTCCTTTACTTTTCCCTACAAAGCTCCCTAAGGGCTGTTCAATCAGGACTCAATAAAAATTGTTGAACTGTTCAGCTTTTATTGAGAGCCTTGATGCTACAGCCCCATAGGAACCTAGTGAAGAGATTAGTCTCGTTACTATAAAGATGCAAAGAGTATGCCAAGGACAATGGAAGACATAAAACCAGCAGGCTGCAAAGCACTGTAATTGACCAGTTCTAATTACCTTCAGATATAGAGGAAGGTGAGAAACTAAAAACACATGAAATTTAAAAGTTATAAATGGAACTCCAATATTTTGAAGAAAGCCTTATGCTTTTAATGCATGTTAATGCAATGTTTGGCTTAGAAACACATGTGTGTTTAAGTACAAAACATTGCTGAAATACAAATACCTTGCCAGAGAGACACTTAGCTATTTCCTTACATTTTCCCTTTCTTTAAGATAGACCTTATTTCTAATTCATTTTTTAGCTCCAGTTTATACTTATGAACAATCAGCTCATGATATCTGTCTTTGTTGGTCTTTGAGAGGAAATGGATTTAGGTAAAACATTTGCATTGTTTTTGCTTTTTATTTGGATTTTTAACATGATTTCCTTGGAGGGGTTTAGCAAAATCATGAGATGTTTGGTTCAATATAGTTCCATGTGGATGAAAAAATATTAGAACAGTTATCTAAACAGAAATAAACTCATCACTAGAAGCTCCTTTGGATTTGCCATGGCAATACAGACAAAGCGAAAATCATGGAAAATAAAGAAGGTAAAAAACAAGTTTTACATAAAGAGCAAGAAAAGGAGGGAGAAGTAAAGGAATACGAAGAACAATATGAGTCTTGTATTCAGAAAAACTGTTCTAGCCCTGACTAAAAGGTATCTAGATGCCTTTCCAATGTCCCTAGGCAAATCTAAGGCTATAAGTTACAGACAAGTAGTCATCTTGCATGGGTAGATGAGCTTCCATTCCAGGAAGGTTCCAACACCAAGTCTAGACAAAGGAGGAAAAAGACAGAGATAGATAGAGATATGTGTGTATGTATGTATCTCTGTGTATATGAGTGCATACATGCATGTGCGTATGCATACATGGATGCATGTATGTTGCTGTTCCGTTGTTTAGTCATGGTTGACTCTCCATGACTTCATATTGGAGTTTTTTTTGTTAAATGTGGTGGAGTGGTTTACCATTTCCTTCTCCAGTGGATTGGGCAAAGAAAGTTAAGTGATTTCCCCAGGGTTACACAACTAATGAGTGTCTGAGGCCAGATCTGAACTTAGGTCTTCCTGATCCCAAGCCTAGTAATCTATCCACTAAGCCACTGTGCTGCATCTATGTATGTATGTATGTGTGCATGTATGTACGTATGCATGCAAACAGATATGTTTGTATAAATGTATGTTTGCGTGTATGTATGTATCTTTTGAGAGAAAAAAGAGTGAATATGAATGAGAGAATGCTGTACTCTGGAATCCCAAAGTCAACATGCTATCTTGCATATAACAAGAAATTTATGTGTCTATCACTATCAATAAATTAAATTTGATCTCCATACACTAGTGTAAGATATTCAATTTCTTTCATATAAACTTTATTTCTGAGTGGAAAGAAGCAATATATCACATTTATATAAAATATGAAATACATAGATTTTAGCACTCAGGTCTCAAAAGCAATATATAAGGAAAACTTAAATAGCATTAATAATTCAAATCCTCTAAAGATTACTGGGATAAGACATATAGGGTACAGGGACTTTAAGGTTAGTGTCAATTTTCCCTCAGTTCAAATACCAAACTAGGAAATCTCTGACACGCACAAGAGTCAGGCATAATGGCATCAGTTTCTGGTTAACAAGTACACTGGCCAAAACATGTCAGAAAATTTTATTTTAATGGGAAAAATAAACAAAAGCTATTGCAATGTAAAGAGGAAAGAATATTGTTAAACTTGGTGTCATAAGATCTAATTTCTAAGCTCAGTTCTGTGATTTACAACCTTTGTAAGTTTAGGCAAGTAATTAAATCTCCTTGGGCAACAGTTTGCTCACATATAAAAATATAAAGCAGGTGGTGATGTTCATTTATAGTCATTCCTAACTCAAGATCTCTGACTGTATGATCCTTAGCTCTGTAACAATACAACCCTCATTTCCCACAAAATGGAAGAGTTAAACTTTATCATGCTTCATATTTAAATATACCCACAATGATAGATAGAACATTTCTTTTTTCCTAACAAGTTTTTGGCTGTGAATCCTTACTGCCTAGCTGGTTATACTTTTGTTCTCTCTCTCTCTCTCTCTCTCTCTCTCTCTCTCTCTCTCTCTCTCTCTCTCTCTCTCTCTCTTTCTTCTTCCTCTCCTTCCCTTGCTCATGCTCCCCTTCCTCTTCCTCCTCCTCCTCCTCGCTCCATCTCTCCACGTATATAAACATATATATTTAAATACACATATGTATATATATAGAGAGCGAGAGAAAGAGAGACAGAGACACAGAGACAGAGAGAGACAGAGAGAGAGTGAAAGAAAGAGAGAAGACAAACATATAAATACACATATTTATATATGGAGATGTCATGTGTATCTATATATTTGTCTTCATATTTATGTACGTGTGTGTGTGTGTGTGTGTGTGTGTGTGTGTGGAGAGAGAGAGAGAGAAACTTCATTACACACACACACACACAAACACACACATATATATTTCTTCCATATAGATGGAAGGAAAGAAAAGACAAAACAGTTGCCAGCTATAAAGGTGCATAGATAGAGATAGAGATAGAGATAGAAATAGAGATATGGATATAGATATAGGTATAGGTATAGATATACATACAAACATATTTAAGTATATCTTTTGGTTTCATGTCACAATCTTTATGTCACAGAATAGTTTAAGAAATTCAATTTCTTTCACACAAGCTTTATTTCTGACTAGAAAGAAGTAATATATCACATTTATCTGAAATAAGGAAGACATAGTTTTTAGCACTCAGGTCTCAAAAGCAATATATAAGGAAAACTTAAATAGCATTAATAATTCAAATCCTCTAAAGATTACTGGGATAAGATATATAGGGTACAGGGGGATTTAAAGTCCTTTTCAATTTTCCCTCAGTTCAAATACCAAACTAGGGAATCCCTTACATGCACAAGAGTCAGGCTTACTGGCTATTTCAGAATATACTCCTCCCCCAGTATTTGTCCAAAAATATCTTTGGAAAAAAAGAATTCATAATTGTTGCTAAGAAAAAAAAAAGAAAGCAATTCAGTAAAACTAAGTGGCTTTTTGAGTGGATGTAAAAACATATTGAATATTGCATACGCATAGGATCTCCCTATTCTGACCAAAGGAGATTGTCAGTCATTTTTCTTTGTCCTTTCCACAGAACTCTGCTCTAAACTTTCTGCAGTCCCCCAGTGGGGTGTCTGTGTTTGGCACATTCTTGTCAGTCTGTCAATAAGCATTTAGTTAATGCAATTTGTGAACTGCTGTTCTAAGCATGGGATAAAAAGAAAGGCAAAACAAAACAAAACAAAACAAACAACAACAACAACTGATTCCTGTCCAGAAGGTGTTAACATTCTAATTGGGGAGGCAGCTTTCTCCATGGAACCCTAGCATTAATGACTATGGACCTTGAGAATATCTTTTTTTTTCTGCTCTTGTTTGAATAGCAGGCATGTTTTCTGATAATACTTACACCTTTAGCAACAAAGTGACCAACAAGTTGTTCTCTCCTAATGAACCTAAAGCAAGACATGTTTCAGTATCACCTATCATACACATTTAATATATGTACTCAATGTGAGTAACCACATTTGGCACTGGGAAGACAAATACAAAAATAACCATTGTCTTTAAGGGGATTAAATTCTATTGGGAAGATGAAGTAGGGGTGTGGATGAATAAATAACCAATAATATCAGTAGGAGAGAATAACACTAACTGGAGGAGATCAGTACAGGTTTCCTAAAAGAGGTGACACCTCAGCTAGTCTTTAAATAACACCATGCATTCTAAGATGTGGAGGTCAGGTGAAAATGTATTCATGTAATGGGATTAGTCTTGGCCAAAGTGTAAAGACAGAGATATTCTATTTAAATACTCTATATAACACAAATTTAGACTTTCATGCTTGTTAGTATTTGAATTTATAATAAACAAGGGTTTGTTTGGTTTGGGGTTATTATTGTTTTGTTTTGTTTTGTTTTTCTGTTGTGCAATGAATAAAGAACTGGACCTGGAGTCAGGAAGACCTGAGTTCAAATCTCACATCTGATACTGACAAAAGCTATTTCATTCTAGGTAAGTCACTTAACCTCTCTTTGCCTCATATTCTTCATCTGCAAAATGAGGATAATAATACAACATAAATCACAGAGTTGTGAGGATCAAATTAGGTAATAATTGCTAAAAACTTTATACAGGTTTAGTAAGCTCTATATGTTAGTGATAAAGAGATTAAATATCAAAATAAGGGCATATTAGGAAAGAAAATATGAGCTGGTGACAGGCCATGGAAGACATTAAGAAGCAGATAAGAGAAGTGGAAGAAACATTGGGAAGAGAAATGAGAAAGATGCAAGAAAAGTATGAAATTAGAGTCAACAGCCTCACTGAGGAAAATAACACCTTAAAAATAGACTAACTCAAATGGCAAAAGAGGCTCAAAAAGGCAATGAGGAGAAGAATGCCTTAAAAAGCAGAATTTGCCAGATGGCAAAAGAATCTCAAAAAGCTCACTGAGGAGAATCATTCCTTCAAATTAGACTGGAGCAAATGGAAGCTGGTAACTTTATATGAAATCAAAATACCATCAAACAGATGTGAACAAATGAAAGAATAGAAGGCACTGTGAAATATCTCATGGAATAAACTACTGACCTGGAAAATATATCCAGAAAAGATAACTTTAAAATGATTGGACTACTTGAAAGCAATGACCCAAAAAAGAACCTAGAAATTATCATTCAAGAAATTCTCAAGGAAAATTGCCCTGATGTTTTAGAACCAGAGGGTAAAATAGAGGTTGAAAAAATACATCGATCACCTCCTGAAAAAGATCCCAAAAAGAAAACTCCTAGGAATATTATAGCCAGGTTCCAGAATTCCCAGATCAAAGACAGAATATTACACGTAGCCAGGAAGAAACAATTTGAATGCTGTGGAAATGCAATCAGGATAGCGCAGGATCTGGCAGCTTCTACACTGAGGGATGTAAGGGCTTCTAATAAGATATTTTGGAGGGCAAAAGAGCTGGGATTAAAACCAAGAATCACCTACCCAGCAAAACTGATTGTCCTGTTTCAGGGGAAATATGGTCATTCAGTGGAATAGAGGACTTACAAGCATTATTGAGGAAAAAACCAGAGTTGAATAGAAAATTTGACATTCAGATACAAGAATCAAAAGATGCTTGAGAAGGTAAACAGGGAGAAGAAATAATAATGAACTTATCAAAGTTGAACTATGTACATTCCTACATGGGAAAATGATAAATGTGACTGATGAAACTTTTCTTAGTATGAAAATAGTTTTAGAATGGTATATGGGCATATGAATACATAAGCGAATGTGTGTATATATGTTTACAGGTATAAATAGATAGAGGGAACAGGTCAAATTTAATAGGAAGGGATGATATTTAAAAGTTGAATTTAAGAGGTGAGAGAGGCATATAACCAGAGGAAATGGGGAGAAAAAGAATGGGGTAAGCTATCTCATATAGAAGAGGCAATGGTAAGGGGAAGGGAAGGGAAGAACAGGAAGTCAAAAAGGCAAAACCTTATTCTCATTGAATTTGGTTCAGGGAGAGAATGACATGAGTACTAAATAGGATGCCTCACCCTACAGGAGAGTGGGGGGGGGGAGGGGATGAGAGAGGAAATGATGGAAGGGAAGGCGGGAGGGAATGGGGGGAGGGAAGTTGGAAGCACCCACTTTTGAAAAGGAATAGGTCAAAGTAGAGAATAGACCACTTGGGAGGTGGAATAGGAGGGAAATATAATCAGTCTTTTACAATATATCCACTCTGGTAATATTTTGCATAGCTACAAATGTACAACATATATTGAAATGCTTATCTTCCCATAAGGTTCAGTGACAAGGGAGGAAGGGAATGAATTTGGAATTCAAAGCTTTAAAATTGAATGTTCAAAAATATAAAAATACTATTATTAATACTATTTTACATATAATTGGGACATAACATATACAGGCATTGGGGCACAGAGATTCACCTTGCCCTACTGAAAACGTTGAAGGTGGTATGGCAGAAGATATGGGAGAGAGCAAATGGAATGAGGGGATATCTTGTGGGACTCCTATTCTGGTGTGGGGGGGAAGGGAAAAATGGGGAAAAATTGTAACTCAAAATCTGGTGGAAATGAATGATGTAAATCAGAAGTTAATAAAGCATTTGGGAAAAGAAAAGGCAAGACAAGACAAGACAAGAAAAGAAAAGAAAAGAAAAGAAAAGAAAAGAAAAGAAAAGAAAAGAAAAGAAAAGAAAAGAAAAGAAAAGAAAAGAAAAGAGAAAAGAAGAGAAAAGAAAGGAAAAGAAAAGAGAAGAAAAGAAATGCCATTGCTCCTCATTGAGATTTTTCAGCAATTTGAATGCTTTAATTTGTTTTTCATTGGTGTCCAATTTGCTTAACTCAAGATGTTTTGATTCAAAATGGAGAAAAAAGATTGTATTCCTTTGGTAACCTATTACTTCTTGGCAGATAAGACCCGATATTTTGTCTCTTGTGTAAGTAAACAAGTTATCTATTTGTCTACTCCGGATTAAATATCCTATGTTATGGTTAAACAAAAAAAAAGAAGGGCTTATCTTTGACTAAGGTTTAAACATTGGAAAAGGAAATAATATAATAAAGTATTAAAATTAATTTTGATTCAAAGAAAGATATCTTCACCTACCTTAAATGAGAGACAAGATTTTTATTTTATCCCTGATGCTAAGTATAGGATGATGAGGCAGGGAAGTCACATAGTGGTTAAAGTAATGGTCCTGGTATAAAGACCTCAGTTTAAATCTAGTTTCAAATGTTTAATAGCTGTGTGACCCTGAAAAAGCCACTTAACATATTTTACATTAGTTTCTTCATATGTTAAATAGGGATTATAATAGCACCTATATAAAAGTATAGTTGCAAGGATCAAATGAGATATTTGTTAAAATACTTAGCATTGTAGCTGTCATATAGTAGGAAATATATAAAGGTTTATTCCTTCAATCCTTCCATACTATTTTATACATGGCATTCTAACTAAGCAACTATTCTTCATAGATGAAGAAAAAGCAGTCATAAGATAACTACTTATTTTCTGAAATTGGGTGAGAGGGTTAAGAAGGAACAAGGGACTCTTAATAACATATCCCTTATGGGGTACTACCTATGAAGTGAGGGCATTAAAGTAAATTGTTTCAGAGTTCCCTTCCATTTATGATTCCCAGTTTCGCCACTTATCAATCTTCTAAATTTGGGGAAATTGCTTGAAATGTTTGGGCTTCATTTTCCTAATATATTGTAATGCCAACAAAAGTAGTAGTTAACCCTTTTTTTTCAGCTATTGAGTTAACACCTTGTTTCAGCTATTGAATTAACACTTTGTTTCAGTTCAAGTTTCTTTTGAGCCTTGCATCAAGTCTATTAAGAAACAAAATGTGTCAACCCCACAAGTGTGAAATTCTGAGGAGGAGCTGTGCTGTATATAAGGAAGAGTACAAGCTGAACAGTCAGAACTGCTTGGAGGAGGATCATGAGGAGGCAGAGCAGCTGCTGCTAGACTGAAGACTGAACTGAAAATTGAGAAGAACTGAGAAGAGGAATGAAAATTGGGAACTGAGACAGAATTTCTTGGAGCAAGCCATATGGAGGCTGGATTAAATCATTGTGATTTTGAGATAGGAGCTTATGGTGCTTAAGACTTCCAAGGGCCAAACAGAATGGCTGAGGATTTCCAGGCCAGCTGGAGGTACCTAAGACTGAGGAAGCATGACTGTGGTGCTGGTACTTTATATAAATATCTTTTTGACTTTGTTAATGCGTATGAATGTTCTTGTTGATTTTTTAAGCCTTGTCTTCCCAGGAACAGAGGCTGTGAAACATTTGAGATAGACTGGACACTGTGAGCTTCAAAATGGAATGGGAACTAAACAAGGAACTGTGACCTGGGGGGGAGGACTTTTACTTTTGTACTTTCAGATTGAATTAAGGGCTTTGTGATTGAATAAATTAATGTGCTTTGCTTAAAACTATGTGACCACTCTGGTGAAAACTACATGGCCATTTTAGTGTTAAGTTGTTAATCTGTGAACATTGTGAATGAATGTACATTGTTTTCTGTGAATATTTTGCTCTAATTTGTTACTGAACAAATAGAGTTCACTACACTGTAAAATCAGAATCTTGAAGCTGTTCACTGCAGCAGTCCACTGGAAAACTTCTCATGTGTGGCTTTACATATGGAAAACAGGTGTTAGTTTGCATGGAGTGTTTGATGAAAAGAAGTACTTTTGTTATGAGGGTTAGCAGAGCAATTTTTTGTCCACCTTTGGTGTCTACCTTCACCTAAATCTCACTTGTGGCTCGAAGAAGCTATATAACCTAGCTAGCTTCCACACTCTGTTAAAAAAAAATATCTAGACAGAGTCAAGGTTAAGAGTGACCAAAGGGCCTCAAGTGCATTGGTGAAGTGTGTGTGTGTGCTGGGTGTGGGGGGTTATCTGCTCAAACATAAGACTTATAAAGACTTATAAAGCAGCAGTAAGATAAGAAGAAGACAAGAACAATTTGTTTCAGTAGCCATAAAGGATACTGAAACAGACACCCTGATATACTGAAAGTTTGTTCACATGTGAGGGACACCAACAGCATCCATAGCATCCCAGGCCATCACCAGTCACTCTGATTTTTCTTTTTTTTTTAAACACATGCTTTATTAACTTCTGTTTTACATCATTCATTTCCGCCAGATTTTGAGTTACAATCATTTTACCCCCATTATGCCCCTACCCAACCTCCCAGAATAGCAGTCCCACAAGATATCGCTTCCTCCAATCTGCTCTCTCCCATACCTTCTCCCATACCCCCTTCGACTTTTCCATTAGAGGGAGGTGAAACTTTGTGTCCTAATGCCTGCACATCTTATCTCCCAATTATAAGCAAAAGAGTATTAATAATAGTATTTATATATATTTGAAACATTTAATGTTGAGACCTCAAATTTCAGATCCATTTCCTTCCTCCCTTGTCACCCATTCCCTCTGGGTAGATAAGTAATTCAGTATATGTTATACATGTCTAGCTGTGCAAAACATTATCATAGTAGATATATTGTATAAGGCAACCTCCCCTCCCCCCAAGGATGCCCCCCCCCCCATCCATCATCCCTCCTCTCATCCCCCTTCCCCCTATTCTGCTGCAGGTTGAGATATCCCATTTAGTATGTATGTCATTCTCTCCCTGAACCAAATTCAATGAGGATGTGGTTTTGCCTTTTTTTTCCTTCCTATTCTCCCTCTCCCTTGTAACCACTTCCCCTTGCTTCTTCTACATGAGATAGTTTACCCTACCCTGTCTCTCCCCATAGCCTCTTGCCACTTTCCTCTCTCACCTCATAATTTCATCCCTTGAGTATGCTCCCTTGCCAACATATTCAACCTATGGCCCCTATCCATATATAACTGTAAGCATATACACACACATTCACATATGTATTCATATGACCACACACCCTTCTTCCATTATTTTCATAGTGAGAAAGATATCATCAGTCACAGTTATTGCTTTTCCATATAGGAATGTACATAGTTCAACTTTGAAAAGCTCCTTTTGATTTCTTTTCCCCTGATTACCTTCTCAGGCATCTCTTGCTTCTTGTGTCTGGATGTCAAATTTTCTATTCAATTCTGTTTTTTTTTCCCCAAGAATGCTTGAAAGTCCTTTATTCCACTGAATGACCATATTTTCCCCTGAAACAAAATACTCAGTTTTGCTGGGTAGGTGACCCTTGGGTTCATTCTCAGTTCTTTTGCCCTCTGGAATATCATATCCCATGCCCTTCTATCCCTTAGTGTAGAAGCTGCCAGGTCCTGGGCTACTCTGATTGTGTTTCCACAATATTGAAATTGATTCTTCCTGGCTGCTGGTAGTATATTCTCCTTGATCTGGGGATTCTGGAACCTGGCTATAATATTCCTAGGAGTTTTCTTTTTTGGATCTTTTTCTGGAGGTGATCAGTGGATTCTTTCAACCTCTATTTTGCCCTCTGGATCTAAAACATCAGGGCAATTTTCTTGAGAATTTCTTGAAGGGTGATTTCTAGGTTCTTTCTTTGATCATGGCTTTCAGGTAGTCCAATAATTTTTAAATTGTCTCTCCTGGATCTATTTTCCAGGTCAGTGGTTTTTCTCATGAGATATTTCACATTGCCTTCTAATCTTTCGTTTGTTTGGATCTGCTTAACAGCATCTTGATTTCTCATAAAGTCATTAGCTTCCATTTGCTCCAGTCTGACTCTGAAGGATTGAATCTCCTCAGTAAACTTTTGAGATTCTTTTTCCATCTGGCAAATTCGACTTTTTAAGGCATTCTTCTCCTCATTGCCCTTTTGGGCCTCCTTTGCCATTTGAGTTAGTCAATTTTTTAAGGTGTTGTTTTCCTCAGTCAGGCTGTTGACCCTCATTTCATACTTTTCCTGCATCCTTCTCATTTCTCTTTCGAATTTTTCCTCCACTTCTCTTATTTGATTTTTAAAGTCCTTCTTAAGGTCCTCTATGGCCTGCAACCTCCTCATGTTTTCCCCTGGGGCTTTTGGAGCAGGACTTCTGACCTCACAGTCCTTTTTCCCCTCTATGCCCCCAAAATAGGAGTCTAGGATTGCATTTTTCTGTTTCCTTTGCCTTGGCTTGTTGCCGCTTAATTACTTGACTTTTGGGCTTGTTGCCACACTATGGCTTTAAGGCCAGATAGAGGAATTTTTGTCCCGAATGTGTGGCAGGCAAATTCCATTTCTGGCAAGCTGTAAACCCACCCACAACTTCCACCCTAGATCACAGTCCAGATCCAAGGAGGTTAAAGCAAGAGCGATTACCCCCCAAGACTGATCGCTGGATCTCCCTAAAAATTCGCAGGCTGGGAGCTGGAGCTGCCTCTGAAAACTACAAAATGGTGTGTCTCTTCATCGGCTTCTAGCCCCCAGGGGAGGGAGCTGATGCATTCCCCAAATATAGGTCCCAAAGTCGATAAGACACTAACCTCTTACTTTGTCCTAGCCATGTCTATGTTGATAATTCTGGAGTCGCCAAAGCTGCTGGTGTTCTGGCGTTCCTCCAGCCCTGCCCTGCCGCCCTGGGGCTAAATCCTCGGCTCACGCAGACCCGGGCTTGGCTTGTCGCTCTGCACACTGAGTGCTGCCAGTTCCCAGAGTGCTGGGCTGGTCCTTCCTGCAGGGCTGCTGGGCTGTCCTCAGCAGGAGGTTAGCTGCTCTGTGTCGCTCTGTGGGTGCTGGGGCTGGAGAAGTTGTTCAGAGTCCCCTTTTACATAGTTTGGGGGGAGTCTGGGGGCAGAGTGGCTTGGATGAGCTGTTTCTACTCTGCCATCTTGGCTCTGCCCCCACTCTGATTTTTCTTGTCACTTGAACTTTGATGACTCTGGAAGAGAGAGTGAGGCTGATGACTTTGTGCAAATCTGCCTGACTTAAATTCAATTCCCATGCAACTTGTGACTTCACTCTGTGGTGTCATTGGTACTCTTTGGAAATAATGCCAAAGTAAAAGGAACAGGTCATAATAGGACCACATATGATACCCTTGATTTTGTACTTTATATCCTCACATTCCTTTTTTTTAACCTTTTTGGTCTTTATTGATTTGCTTAGTTTTACTTTACAAGATTCAGATCCAGAATAGCTTGAATTTTAAAGTTTCTCCCTCTCCCTCTCTCCCCTCCCCCCATGGCAGCATTAAATAAAGGTTTAAATCTGCAAATACTTTCACATTAGACATTAGTCTGGTTATAAAGAAGGATTGCATCAGATGGAACAAACAATGGGAAAGAGGAAACAAACCAAACAAGAAAAAGATATCTTTCTTCTTGTATTTGAATGTCAAATTTTCTATTCAAATCTGGTTTGTTCCTCAAAAATGCTTGAAAGTCCTTTATTCCACTGAATGAGCAAATTTTCCCCTGAAACTCAGTTTTGCTGGGTAGGTGATGCTTGCTTTTAATCCCAGGTCCTTTGAGCTTTGGAATATCATATTCCATGCCCTTCAAACCCACAGTGTAGAAGGTACCAGGTCCTGTGTTATCCCAATTGTGTTTCCACAATAATGAAATTGTTCCTTCCTGGCTGCTTGTAATATTCTCTCCTTGATCTGGGAATTCCTGAATGTGGCTACAATATTCCTAGTAGTTAGGGATCTTAGGGATCTTTTTCAGGAGGTGATCTGTGGGTTCTTTCAACCTCTATTTTGCCCTCTGGTTCTAAAACATCAGGGAAATTTTCCTTTAGAATTACTTGAAGGATGGTTTCTAGATTCTTTTTTTTTTATGGTTTTCAGGTAGTCCAAAATTTTTTAGATTGTCTCTCCTGGATCTATTTTCCAGGTCATTGGATTTTCCCATGAGATATTTCACATTGCCTTCTATTCTTTCATTTGTTTGGATCTGTTTAATAGCTTCTTGATTTCTCATAAAGTCACTAGTTTCTATTTGCTCCAATTTAATTCTGATGGAATGATTCTCCTCGGTGAGCTTTTGAGAGTCTTTTTCCATCTGGCAAATTCTGCTTTTTAAGGCTTTCTTCTCCTCATTGCCTTTTTTGAGCCTCTTTTGCCATTTGAGTTAGTCTATTTTAAAGGTGTTATTTTGCTCAGTCAGACTGTTGACTCTCATTTCATACTTTTCTTGTAATTTCCTCATTTCTCTTCCCAATTTTCCCCCACTTCTCTTATCTGCTTCTTAAGGCACTCTATGACCTGTAGCCAGCTTGTATTTTCATTTGGAGCTTTTGGTGCAGACGTTCTGACTTCCCAGTCCTCCTCCTGTTCCATGCTTAGATCCTCTTTTCCCCCCAAATAGTATAATGTTGCATTTTTCTGTTTATTTTGTTTCCTTTGCCTAGGCATGTTGCCACACAATTACTTGACTTTTGGGCTTGTTGCCACAGACGGACTTTGACACCAGCCAGGAGAACTGCTGTCCCAAATGTTGGGGTTTTCTCAACTTCTGGAGGTATTTGTTGAGTGGCCTCTGTGAAGCCTCCACACACTCTGGCAAGCTGGTCACAAACCCTATGACCTCCACCTCAGACTGAAATCCAGATCCAGGGAGTTTAAAGCAAGAGTGATTATTCCCAAGACTTATTTCTGGATCCCCCTACAGTTCATAGGCCAGGAGCTGAAGCTGCAAATGAAGCTGAAAAATGGCATCTGTGCAGGGTCTCCTCAGCCACCTCTTGCCCCCAGTGGAAGAAGTTGAGGGGTTCCCCAAATAGTGTTCCCAAAGTCCATAGGGCACTAGCCTCTCACTTTGTCCTAGGCATCTATGTGTTGATAATTCTAGAAATGCACAGCTGCTGGTGTTTTGGGGTCCCTCCAGCGAGCTGCTGGTCTGGCCATCCTTGAGCTAAAACTACCACTCACTGGGGCCTGGGCTCAGCTCCCAGAGTGCTGTGATGGAAGTTCTTTTCCTGGCTGCAGGACTGTCCTCAGCAGGAGGTTAGATTCTCTGTGTCATTTTGCGGATTCTGGAGCTCCAAAGGTCGTTAATTATCCCCCTTTTACATAATTTTGGAGTGTTGTCAGCTGGAGCTTCATTGAAGTGCTGTTTCTATTCCACCATCTTGACCCAGCCCCCGCAATTTATAATTTTCAAATTAGTTAGATCTGACTTTATTTGTTTGAAAATTGTTTTGTAGTTTTCTTCATCTACACTTATAAATCCTGGGTTTGTTTTGGCAGGTAAATTCCTAAATATTTTATAATGCCTCCAATAAATTTAAATGGGCTTTCTATTTCTGTATCTTGCTGTTGAATTTTATTAGAAATATACAGGAATACCAAGGATTTGTATGGGTTTATTTTATATCCTTCAAATTTGCCAAATTTATTTTTTGTCTCAAGCAGAGATCATATCATCTGCAAAGGGTAATAGCTTTTTCTCTTCATTGGCTAATTTGATTCCTTTGATTTGTTTTTCTTCTCTAATTGCTACTGCTAACATTTCTAGTACCAGATTGTATAAGATGGGTGATAGTGGACACCCTTGTTTCACCCCTGATCTTTTTGGAAATGCTTCTAGTTTATCCCCAATATATATAATACTTGCTGATAGCTTTAATTAGATGCTACCTATTATTTTAAGGAAGGCTTTGTTTATTCCTATACTTTCTATTGTTTTTTTTTAAGAGGAATGGATTTTTTATCATGTCAAAAGCCTTTTCCATATCTATTGAGATAATCTTTGAGATAATTCTGCTAATTTTATTGTTGATATGAACTGTTACACTAATGGTTTTTCTAATAATAAATAGTCCTTGCATTCCTGGAATAAATCCTACCTGATAAAAATTTATTATTCTTGTGATAAGTTGTTGCAGTCTTTTTGCTAATATTTTATTTAAAATTTTTGCATTTATATTCATGAGTGAATTTGGTCTATAGTTTTCTTTATCTGTTTCATCTCTTACTGATTTAGGTATTGGTACCATATTTGTGTCAAAAAAGGAATTTGGTAGGACTCCTTCAGTAATTTTCCCAGACAGTTTGCATAGTATTGGAATCAATTGTTCTTTAAATGTTTGATAGAATTCACTAGTAAATCCATCTAGCCCTGGAGTATTTTTCCAAAGGAGTTCACTGATGATATTTTCAATGTCTTTTTCTGATATGAGTTTATTTAAGCAATTTACTTTTCTTTCAGTCAATCTGGGCAACTTACATTTTTGTAAATATTTATCAGTTCCTCTACAATTGTCAAATTTATGTGCATAGAATTAGAAGAAATAATTCCTAATGATTGTTTTAATTTCCTCTTCATTGGAGGAAGATTCACCCTTTTAATTTTTGATACTCATAATTTGGTTTTCTTCTTTCTTTTTTTATCATATTGACAAAGGATATATAAATTTTATTGCTTTTTTCATAAAACAAGTTCCAACTTTTATTTATTAATTTGGTAGCTTTCTTAATTTCCATTTTATGAATCTCTCCTTTGGTTTTCATTGTTTCTAATTTAGTATTTAAATGGGGATTCTCAATTTGTCCTTTTTCTACCTTTTTCAATTGCATTCCCAATTCATTGAAATCCATTTTCTCTAATTTATTCATGTATGCACTCAGGAATATGGAGCTTCTCCTAAGAACTTCATTTGCTGCATCCCACAAATTTTGGTATGTCATTATTGTCATTCTCTTGAATAAAGTTACTGATTGTTTCTACAATTTCTTGTTTCACTCACTCATTCTTTAGGATTAAATTGTTAAATTTCCAGTCAGTTTTTAGTCTATCATTCCATGGCCTTTTCTTGCATATGATTATTATTGCATCATAATCTGAGAATGATGCATTTAATATTTCTGCCTTTCTACACTTAATTGTGAGGTTTTTATACCCTGGTACAGAGATAATTTTTGATTATGTGCCATGAGCCACAGAGAAGAAAGTATATTCCTTTTTATCCCCATTTAGTTATCTCCTAAGATCTATCATATCTATACTCTCTAAAATTCTGTTTGTCTCCTTCACTTCTTTCTTGTTTATTTTGAGGTTAGATTTATCAAGTTCAGAGAGGGGTAGATTAAGGTCCCACACTAGGATAGTTTTGCTATTTATTTCTTTTTCTAATTTCCTTAACTTCTCCTTTAGGAATTTGGACACTGTAACACTTGGTGCATATATGTTAAATAATGATATTGCTTCATTATCAATGGTGCCTTTTAGCAAAAGTTTCCTTCCTTATCCTTTTAATTAGTTCTATTTTTGTTTTTCTTTTATCTGAGATAAGGAATGCTACCTTTGCTTTTTTTTTTACTTTAGCTGAAGCATAATATATTCTGCTTCAGCCTTTTACCTTTACCCTGTGGATATCCCTTTGTTTCAAATGTGTTTCTTATAGACACCATATTGTAAGATTATGGTTTTTAATACATTCTGCTACACATCTTTCTTTTATTGGGGAGTTCATCCCATTCACATTCACAGTTATGATTATTGTCTGTCTCTTTACCTCCATCCCATTCCCTGCCCTATTTATGCTTTTCTTTCTTCCTTCTCCCTTCCCCTCCTTTAGGGTTTTTCTTTTGACCACCACCTCCATCAGTGTTCCCTCCATGTGATCCCACCCCTTCTTTACCTACCCATTTGCCTTATGGATATTTTCCTCACTTCTAATACCCATCCCTTTTTATGCACCCCCCTTGCCCTCCTACTGCCTATAGGACACAATAGATTTTTATACTTATCAGAGTATTGTATTCCCCTTTTTACCACAGACCAATGAAAGCAAATTCCATACAGTGTTTCTCTCCCTCCCTCCTTTCCCTCTATTTAATGCTTTTTTTGTGTCTTCTCACATTAGAATCTTAAACTTAACTGATTATGTTGATCCCTCTTTGAACCAGAACCAGTGAGAATAATGTTCAAATGATGTTCCTCTCCCTCTTTCCTTCCCCTCTACTATGATGTGTTTTTATGCCTCTTCAAATGGCATAATATACATTTTTCTGTCTTATCCTTTTCTTTTATCCCATAACAGTCCCTTTGAACTCCTTAATAAGTTTTTTTTTTTATCATCAGATTATTTTTTTATACCAAAATCCTCTACTTATGTATATCCCTTTTAAAGGTCATGATAATCATATAAATTTCAATATTGACCATTATCTTCTCAAATAGGGATGTAAACAGTTTGCTCTTATTGCATCCCAAGTTATGTGCATGTGTGCATTTGTATGTGTGAGTGTGTGTTTTCCTTGTTTACCTTTTTATGTCTTTCTTGAGTCTTGTAATTGGAGATCAAATTTTCCATTGAGCTCTGGCTTTTTCAGCAGGAAAGCCTGGAAGTCCCTTATTTCATTAAATGACTATCTCCTTGACTGAAAGATTTTGCTCAGTTTTGCAGGGTAGTTAATCTTTGGTTTCAGTCCTAGCTCTTTTGCCTTATGAAATATCAGATTCCAATCCCTCCAATTTTTAATGTGGAAACTTCTAGGTCCTGTGTGATCCTGACTGTATTTACACAATATTTCAATCATTTCTTTTTGGCTGTTTGCAGTATTTTCTCCTTAATCTTATAATTCTGGAAATTGGCTACTATATTTCTTGGAGTTTTCAATTTGGGATCTCTTTCAGGAGGAGTCTGGTGAATTATTTCAATAACTATTTTACCTTCTGATTCTAGGACTTCAGAACAGTTTTCTTTGACAGTCTCTTGGAGGATGTTGTTCAGGCTGCTTTTATCATATGGCTTTCCTGAAGACCAATAATTCTTAATTTATCTCTCCTGGATCAGTTCTCTAGGTCAGTTGTTCTTCCAGTGAGATATTTTATACTTTCTTCCAATTTTTCAATCTTCACGTTTTGTTTGATTGACTCTTGCTGCATCATAGAATACTGAGCTTCAATTTGGCTTTTTCTAATTTTTAGTGAATTATTTTCTTCTGTTAGTGCTAAAGGTCCTTTTTTAAGGACGTATTTTCTCCAATTCATTCTCAAATTTTACTTTTTAAGGATTTTCTTTTGTGAGACTTTTTTTCTGATTTGGTTGCTATAGATTTAAATTTATCTTCTACCTCACTAATTTGGCTTTTAAAATCTTTCTTGAAGGGGCAGCTAGGTGGCACAGTGAATAGAGCGCGGGCCCTGGAGTCAGAAGGACCTGAGTTCAAATTCAGACTCAGACACTTGACACAATTACTAGCCATGTGACTTTGGGAAAGTTACTTAACCTCAATTGCTCTCCAAAAAGCAAAAAAAAAAAATTCTCAAGGAAAATTGCCCTGGTATTTTAGAACCATAGGGCAAAATAGAGGCTGAAAGAATCCATTGATCACCTCCTGAAAAACATCCCAAAAAGATAACTCCTAGTAATATTATAGCCAGCTTCTGGATTTCCCAGATCAAGGAGAAAATATTACAAGCAGCCATGAAGAAATAATTTGGATATTATGGAAACACAATCAGGAGAACACAGAAAATGGCAGCTCCCATATTGTGGGACTGAAGGGCTTGGAATATGATATCCTGGAGGGTGAAGGAGCTGGGATTAAAACCAAGAATCACCGACCATTCAAAACTGAGTATCATGTTGAAATGGCAATGTAATTATGAATTGGAAGATCCCTTTGTGTCGGCAAAAGTAGCAGGTACTTAGAACTTAGTAATTGATCAAGCCTCTGTTGGTGAAACAGAAGGTATGTACTCCTGTCTCCTGTTACTGATGTAACAGGAAGAGGTTGTCTGAAACAGGAAGCCAATTCTGTGTTTATATAAGGAAAAGCCCCAGAGAGGCACAATCAGAATTTCTTGGGACCAGCATCTGGTGGCAGAGCAGCTAGAGAAGAGAGAATGGAGAACTGAGCCAGAATTTCCTGAGAACTTGTGGTGGTGGAGTTTCTTCTGAACAGAAACCAGGAGCCCAGGAACCCAGGTGATAGCGGAGCCCAAGAGACCAGGAACCAGGAGCCCAGGTGACTGAGGAAGCATGATTGGGGTGCTGAGAATTTGTTTGGGTCTTGGTTGAGCCTTGAATTACCTGGAGCAGAAATGGTGAAGGATCTGACATGGACCACATCCTGTGAAATTCAGTGTGGAGCAAGACCTACCCAGAGAACTAGACAAGGAATTGGGAGCTGTCTTCCATTGAACCCATGTGACAGTCTGGTAATTCCAGGTAGAATCTGGTACCATAGAAAGGGATCCAGGGAATCTGAGAACAGAGCTCAAGTCAATATGGAAAGACCTCTGCCTGGGTACTGAATAAAGATGAAATTGTAGTTTACTAGTGACCTAGGGATGGAGGGATTTGTGTATGATACTTAGCAATTGATTGACAAACAAGGGACTGATTGAGTTAGTCAAGACTTTGCCCCAAAAATGGAACACTTTGCTGAATAAGTGACTGATTTAATTTGGTTGCCTATGAGTGGAAGACTTTGACTATTGTACTTTGAGAATGTGTTGTGAATATTATATTGTGATGTTCTGTGAAAAGTTGTAATACTGTGAATGCTGTGCCTTGATTTTCTGTGAAAGTTTTACTTTGATTTATTATGGAATAAATAGAATCATCACTATACTGTGTAATCAAAACCTTGAAAGCTGTTCACAGTAGCATTCTTTTGTAAAGCTGCTTGTGAATGGCATTACACAAGTTTCAGGGGAAAATATGGTCATTCAGTGGAATAGAGGACTTTCAAGCATTATTGATGAAAAAACCAGAGTTGAAGAGAAAATTTGACATTCAGATATAAGAAGCAAGAGAAGCATGTGAATGTAAACAGGGAAAAGAAATCATAAGGAAATTATCAAAGCTAAACTATTTACATCCCTATATGGAAAAACAACAATTGTAACTTATGAAACTTTTCTCAGTATGAGAATAGTTGAAGGGAATAGAAATGTGTGTGTGTGTGGGGGGGCATATAGGCATTTGAATACATATGTGAATATATGTATATATGTGTACAGGTATACATAAATAGAGGGCACAGGATCAATTTAATGGGGAGGGATGATACTTAAAGGATGATATTAAGAGGTGAGAGAGGAATATAATGAGAGGAGATGGGGAGAGACAGAATGGGGTAAACTATATCTTATAGGAGAGGCAAGAGAAAATGTTTACAATGGAGGGAACGAATAGGAAGGCAAAAGGGAATGGGTCAAATTTATTTTCATTGAATTTGGCTTAGGGAGGGAATGATAAACACACTAAATAGAGTATTTCACACTATAGGTGAGTAGGGGGGGAGGGTATGAGAGGAAGGATGATGGAAGGTAGGGCAGGCTGGGGGGCAAAGGTAGTTGGAAGCACCCACTTTTGAAAAGGCACTGGATCAAAGTAGAGAATAGAACAAGTGGGAGGTGGGATAGGAGGGATTGAAATATAGTCAATCTTTTATAATATATTCACTATGGAAATGTTTTGCATAGCTACACATGTACAACTTATACTGAATTGTTTATGTTACAAAGGTGGGTGACAAGGGAGGAAGGGAATGAATCTGGAATTCAAAGTTTTAAAATAAAATATTATATATATATATATATATATATATATATATATACACACACACACACATACATGTGTATATACTCTATTATTAATATTATTTTACATGACACTGGGAAATAAGACATACAGGCACTGGGCATAGACCAACGTTGGAGGGAGTATGGGAAAAGATATGGAAAAGAGCAGACTGGAGGAGCAGATATCCGGTGAGATTGCTATTTTGGGGTGGTGCATAGGGGAAAAATGGGGAGAAAATTTGTAACTCAAAATCTTGCAGAAATTAATGATGTAAACTAGAATTTAATAAAGCATTTGATTTTTAAAAATGGAATTTTCTTTTTGACTGCTGCCTCCCTCAGTATTTCCTCCTTATAATCCCCCCTCCCTTTTCCTACCCTTCCCTCATTACTACTGCTTTCCTCCCTTCTGACCTCCCCTTTATTGCCAATCCCTTTTCCTACTGTCTGTAAAGTGTGAGATATTTTTATACTTAATATACTATGATATTTCTTCCTCGAACCAAGACTGATGAGAATAGATATGCAGTGCTCCTCTCCCTCCCCTCTTTCCCTTTATGATAGGTTTTATATGTCTTCTTGACAGAGACCTATACTGAACTGATTTTGTTATTCCCTCCTTACACCAGAACCAATGAGTTTGAAACTCATATAACATTCATCTCCCTCCCTTCTTTCCCTCTACTATAATATTTTTATGCCTCTTTTTGTGGTATGATTTACCATTTCCTGTTTCATTCTTTACTCTTCTTCAATTGCAGTCCCTTTGCTGCCCTTAATAAGGTTTCTTTTTCATCATTTTGTGTAATTTATACCCACACCCTCTATTTATATGTATCCCTTTTAGATGTTTCCATAAGTATAGATTTATATTAACAGGTATCAGCTTCCCATATAGGGATGTAAATAGTTTGCTCTTATTAGATAGCAAGTTGTGTGTGTGTGTGTGTGTGTGTGTGTGTGTTTTCCCTATTTACCTTTCTATGTCTCTCTTCAGACTTGTAATTATAAGTTGAATTTTCCGTTGACCTCTGGCTTTTTCATCAGGAAGTTCTGGAAGTCCATTATATCATTGAGTGACCATCTCTTTGCCTGGAAGATTATGCTCAGTTTTGCTGGATAGCTGATGCTTGGTTATAACCCAAGCTCTTTTGCCTTGCAAAATATCACATTCCAGTTCCTCTAATCTTTCAATGTAGAGGATGCCATATCCTGTGTGATCCTCACTCTAGTTCCATAATATTTTTTTTTTTTCTGGCTGCTTGCAATATTTACTCCTTTACCTGATAGTTCTGGAATGTGGATACAACATTTCAAGGATTTTTCAATTTGCGATCTGTTTCAGGGGGACTCCAGTGGATTCTCTCGATTTCAATTTTACCCTCTGGTTATAGGATCTCAGGGCAGTTTTCCTTGATGAGCTCTTGGAAGATATTGTCCAGGCTCATTTTTTCACCATGATTTTCTGGTAGACCAATAATTCTCAGATTATCTCTCCTGGATCTGATTTCCAGGTGAATTATTTTTCTCTTGACATATTTTACATCTTTTTCCAATTTTCCAATTTTTTCATTCTTAATGTTTTTTATTTGACTGATTCTTGGTGCCTCATAGACTCATTAGCTTCAATTTCATTGATTCTAATTTTTAGTGAATTGTTTTCCTCAGATAGTTTTTGAAGCTCCTATTCCATATCTTCAGATTTCATTTTTAGTCCACACATTTTTCTTTTTAAGGGGCTGTTTTCTTCATTGTAATGTTTTTTCTAATTTTGCAATTTTGATTTTAAAAGAATTATTCATTTTATCTTCTACCTCACTAATTTGTTTTTCAAAGATCTTTTTGAGCTCATCAAAGAATGCTTTCTGTGCTTAAGACCAGTTCCTATTCCCTCTTTAGGGTTCACCTATGGGTGTGGAGTCAATACTTTCTTCTTCTGAATTTGGTTCCTCCCTCTCACAATAATAGGATTCTAGAGTCTTTGTCTTTTCAGTCTGTGTTTTACCCATTTTGAGACAGGGCCTTACCCACGCCCTTCTTCAAGGGTTCCCAAGCTTTTACTGTTTAATATTTTGCTCTGGGGCAATAATTACTGTGTTTTCAGCATCAGAGTCAGGGATAATAGCAGCTGGGGTTCACTTTGCCGTCCTGGTTCCTGGAAGTTCAGATAAGTGGTTTTTAAATTTCCAGGCTACGGGTTGGTGGTCCTAGGAGTAGCTGCTGCCACTGCCATGGGCCCTGCCTTTGTCTCTTACCCAGCTCCATCAGATCCCAGCCCTGTCATAATAGGCCTGGGAATGGCCTTTGTGGTTGGTGGATCAACTTGCTGCCATGCTGACCAAGCCTTTTCTGGGCCTAGCAGGCTGTGTCATCCAAGTGTCATTGTCTGGGCCTCTCCCTCATTTGCTTATTTTAAATCTCACCCTGTTGACTAGATCATTTCTTACTGACTGGAAACTTTCCCATGTCTCTTCTATCCTTAAAAAAAAGCACTAAGCAACCTTTACTTGATCTTTCCATTCCTCCTTATTACTGTCCTATATATCTTTTGTCCTTTGTACTTAAATTCCTCAAAAAATCTGTCTACAATAGGTGTATATACTTACTCTCCTCTCTCTCTCATTTTGAATATCTCCTTAAAATATGATCACAAAATTTATCATTTTCCTGAATCTGTTCTCTCCAAAGTACCTGACAATTTTTCCCTTAACAAATTCATTTTTTTGGGGGCGGCTAGGTGGTGCAGTGAGTAGAGTGTTGGCCCTGGAGTCAGAAGGACCTGAGTTCAGATCCAGCCTCAGACACTTAACGCACACACAAACAAAAACCTAGCTGTGTGACCTTGGGCAAGTTACTTAACCACAATTGCCCACCAAAAGGCAAAAAACAAAAAACAAACAAACAAATTCATTTTTTTTTCTCAAGCATAATTTTTTTTCCTTTATTTCTCAGCTCTCTTTGATACTATGGATAACTCTCCCCTCCTTGATATGCTCTTCTCTCTAGGTTTTTGGGACACCACTCTCCCCTCTTATATCACCCTCCTCATGTTACCTATCTGCCCTGTGTCTTTTGATAGATCTTCTTTTAGATCATACCCTCTCCTCTAATCATAAGTGCCTTTCAGGGTTCTGTAGCAGGGTATCATTTCTTCCCCCTCTATACTATTTCACTTGGTGATTTCATAAACTATAATAATTTTATGTACTATCTTTATACTGATGATCCTCTGATCTTTCTCTTTACCTCACATTTTGCATCTTCTGGTTCCTTTTAGAAATCTCCGACTGGATATTCAGTAGAAATTCTAATTTCAAATATGTCCAAAATGGAACTTGTTTTCTTTACCCCTAAATTTTTCCTGCTCCTACCTTCCCAATTAGTCTAGTCCACCTCCATCCTCTCAGTTTTTTAGGATCACTACCTAGGAGTTTTCCTTAATTTCTCACTATCTCTCACTCTCAGTCTTTTCAAGATTTATCAGTTTCACCCTTGCAACATCTCATGAATATGTCCCTTTGTCTTTTTGTCTCTTCTTTCACTGCCACCATTCTAGTTAAAAACAAAACAAAACAAAAAATAACCCATAACCTCATGTCCCATCACAGGGATGATTACTGTGGGCAAGTGTGCCTACTTCAAATCATTCCCATGTATCCTCTATTGCACCAATAAGTGATTTTTCTCCAGCAAACATTCAATCATGTCACCCCCTCCCCTTCCTTACTCAATAAACTCCAGTGGCTTCCTATTACCTCTAGTCATAAATACAAATGCTCTGCTTGATATTCAAAGCATTTAATAACATATCATTTTCCTACATTTACAGGATCCTTATACCCTTCAAGTTCCTTTTGATTCAGTGACACTGGTTTCCTGGCTATCCCACAAATAAAACACTCCCAGGGTGGGTAGGTGGTGCAGTGAATAGAGCACGGCCCTGGAGTCAGTAGGACCTGAATTCAAATCTGGCCTCAGACCCTTGATACACTTACATACTTACTATTCGTGTAATTTTGGGCAAGTCACTTAACCCCAATTGCCCTCCAAAAAGCAAAAAAATTAAATTAAAATAAAACACTCCCTCTCACCTCTCTGGGTATTTTCTCTGGCTGACCTATATTCCTGGAGCTCTCTCCCTCCTCTACTCCAACTCCTGAATTCTCTGGCTTGCATACCATTCCAATAGAAAACTAACCTTCTACATGAAGTATTCTCCAACTCTCTTAATTAGGTGTCTTACTTGTGTTAATTATTTATATGGCATATAATTTACTTCATATATATTTGTTTACATGTTGTCTCCTCTATTTGATCATAAGTTTCTTGAGGATAGACAATGTCATCTCTTTTGTTACCACAGTGCTTTGCATACTGTCTGGCACATGATAGGTCTTTAATTAATGTTTATTATTACTAAAGTCACCTCATATTCTTATATTTCATATTTAATTTCATATTATAATTGACTAATTACTAAAGAGTTATATAGGTGAAATTATACTGGAATCTAATTGTTAATAGTTTGTCTCAGATACAAAATTCCTTTGAAATTTTTTGAAACATTTAACAAAAGTGATTTCTTTCAGTAGAAGTTTGACTATCAATTGTATTCCTGTGTGATTGTCATATACTCAACATCGTTTGAATGATAAAGGATACCTAAGTACTCATCCTTTTTTTTTCCTTTGGTGGTTTCTCCTTCTTTTTATTATTAACATTTTATTTTATTATTATTATTATTATTTTTACTTTTAAAATATGCTTTATTAACTTCTGTTTTACATCATTCATTTCCACCAGATTTTGAGTTAAAATTATTCGTCCCCCCCTGTTTTTCCCCTACCCACTCTCGCAGAATAGCATTCCCACAAGATATCGCTTCCTCCAAACTGCTCTCTCCCATATCTTCTCCCATAACCCCTTTGACTTTTCCATTAGAGGAAGGTGAATCTCTGTGTTCCAATTCCTGCACCTCTTATCTCCCAATTACAAGCAAAAGAGTATTAACAAAAGTATTTATATATATTTGAAACATTTAATTTTAAGACCTCGAATTTCAGATCCATTCTCTTCCTCCCTTGTCGCCCATTCCCTCTGGGAAGATAAGTAATTCAATATATGTTGTACATGTCTAACTATGCAAAACATTACCATAGTAGATATATTGTAAAAGACTGCTTATAATTCCCTCCCACTCATCTCAACCCCCACCTGGTCCATTCCTTACTAGATTCTGTTCCTCTTCTATAGTGGGTACATCCAAACTCCCCTCCACCCAAGGATGCCCTCCCATCCATCATCCCTCCTCTCATCCTCCTTCCCCCTATTCTGCTGCAGGTTAAGATATCCCATTCAGTATGTATGCCATTCTATCCCTGAACCAAATTCAATGAGGATGTGATTTTGCCTTTTTTTTTCCTTCCTATTCTCCCTCTCCCTTGCAGCCTCTTCCCCTTGCTTCTTCCACATGTGATAGTTTACTCTACCCTGTCTCTCCCCATCGCCACTGGCCACTTTCCTCTCTCACCTCATAATTTCACCCCTTAAGTATCATTCCTTCCCAACAAATTCAACCTATGCCTTCTATCCATATATAACTGTAAACATATATACACACATACACATATGTATTCATATGACCATACACCCTTCTTCCATTATTTTCATACTGAGAAAGATTTCATCAGTCATAGTTATTGGTTTTCCATATAGGAATGTAAGTAGTTCAACTTTGATAAGTTCCTTTCAATTTCTTTTCCCTGATTACCTTCTCAGGCATCTCTTGCTTCTCGTGTCTGGATGTCAAATTTTTTATTCAACTCTGGTTTTTTCCTCAAGAATGCTTGAAAGTCTTCTATTCCACTGAATGATCATATTTTCCCCTGAAACAAAATACTCAGTTTTGCTGGGTAGGTGACCCTTGGGTTCAGTCCCAGCTCTTTTGCCCTCTGGAATATCATATCCCATGCCCTTCCATCCCTCAGTGTAGAAGCTGCAAGGTCCTGTCCTAATCTGATTGTGTTTCCACAATATTGAAATTGTTTCTTCCTGGCTGCTTGAAGTATTTTCTCCTTGATCTGGGGATTCTGGAACCTGGCTGTAATATTCCTAGGAGTTTTCTTTTTGGGATCTTTTTCAGCAGGTGATCTGTGGATTCTTTCAACCTCTATTTGCCCTCTGGATCTAAAACATCAGGGCAATTTTCTTTGAGAATTTCTTGAAGGGTGATTTCGAAGTTCTTCCTTTGATCATGGCTTTCAGGTAGTCCAATAATTTTTAAATTGTCTCTCCTGGATCTATTTTCCAGGTCAGTGCTTTTTCCCATGAGATATTTCACATTGCCTTCTATTCTTTCATTTGTTTGGATCTGCTTAACAGCATCTTGATTTCTCATAAAGTCATTAGCTTCCATTTGCTCCAGTCTAACTCTGAGGGAATGAATCTCCTCAGTGAAATTTTGAGATTCTTTTTCCATCTGGCAAATTCGGCTTTTTAAGGCATTCTTCTCCTCATTGCCCTTTTGGGCCTCCTTTGCCATTTGAGTTAGTCTATTTTTTAAGGTGTTGTTTTCCTCAGTCAGGCTGTTGCCCCTCATTTCTTACTTTTCCTGCATCCTTCTCATTGGTCTTCCCAAATTTTCCTTCATTTCTCTTATTTGATTTTTAAAGTCCTTCTTAAGGTCTTCTATGTCCTGTAACCCGCTCATATTTTCCTTTGGGGCTTTTGGAGCAGGGTTTCTAACCTCACGGTCCTCTGACTCTTCCATGCTTCGATCCTCTTTGCCCCCAAAGTAGGAGTCTAAGGTTGCATTTTTCTGTTTAATTTGTTTCCTTTGCCTTGGCATGTTGCCACTTAATTACTAGACTTTTGGGCTTGTTGCCACACTATGACTCTGCTGACAGACAGGGGAATTTTTGTCCCGAACATGTGGGGGATAACTTTGGTTTCTGGCAAGCTGACAACCCACCCACGACCTCCACCCCAGATCACAATCCAGATCCAGGGAGGTTAAAGCAAGAGTGATTACCCCCAGGACTATCAATGGGTCTCCATACAGTTTGCAGGCCAGGAACTGGAGCTGCCTCTGAAAACTTCAAAATGGCGTGTTTCCTCAGCTGCTTCTAGCCCCCAGGGGAGGAAGCCGACACGTTCCCCAAATACTGGTCCCAAAATCCATAGGGCACTAAACTCTCACTTTGTCCTAGGCATGTCTATATTGATAATTCTGGAATTGCCATAGCTGCTGGTGTTCTGGGGTCCCTACAGCCGGCTGCTGGCCCTGCTGCCCTGGGGATAAAACCGCGACTCAGGTGCTTGACTGTGCTATGCTCTGCATGCTGTGCTGCTGGGTCCCAAAGTGCTGTACACATCCTTCCTGCAGGGCTGCTGGGCTCTCCTCAGTGGGAGGTTAGCTTCTCTGTGTCGTTCTGTGGGTTCTTGGGCTCCAGAAGTTGTTCAGAGTCCCCTTTTACATATTTTGGAGGTGGTCTCTGGGGAGAGTGGCTTGGACAGGCTGTTTCTACTATGCCATCTTGGCTCCGCCCCCTTTTAAATACTCATTCTTTATTTCTTATATATCTTCATTCCTAAATATATACATGAATTTATTTTATCGTGTGTGTATGTGTGTATACATTTTATACACACATATATTTCTGTCCATTTATCTATGTATATATTGCATGTAAAATATATTCAATTCAATATTCCTGTGTATATAGAAAGGTACACATGCAAATTAAGAAACCAAGAAAGAGAATATATGTGTTTTCCTTTCTCTAAGCTGAACTTGAGTTTGAATCTTATGTTTTATTTTTTGTTGATTTTCATTCTCACAACTACATAGTATCTAATCAATTAGAAATATTTAATATTTTACAAGGGAGTGAAAATGTTTTTGGGGTTTTATATGATGACATCCATGATTAGAAAACTCTTGTTCAAATGCTTCTTTATTGAGAATGATGTGCTATAATTTTTTTCAATAATTTCCCAGAGAACACATTTTATGTTGTTCAGCTAAACTTACCTTCAGTTGAAATCAATTGTTCTATATGAGTAGAGAGAGAAAACCAAATTCAGATATTATAAATGCATATGCTATATGCAGATATGTAATTTCCTTTTTCAAGGCTTTATTTAGAAACAAGGCATGTTTATACATATAAATATATATATATAGAAAATGTCCCAATGCAAAAGTCACTTCTGTTTAAATTATATAATTACCTCCAAGTATAGTAAATGTTGTTGTTTATCCTTCTGAAATTAATAACTTCCATAATAATAATCTGTTTTGCAAGATGATCATTTTGGAGATACTGTCAGTTCCTCAACAAAACATTGATGTTAGTATGATTTCCTCTTGGGCAAAATATTCCTGTGGCAATCACAATGAATATGACATAATAATAGTAGTGTCTTCATTCCATAAATAATCTAATAACATTTACTATGTTCTAATTAAAGAATTCCAGTTGAGCCACATGAGTCACACAAGCCCGAATAAGCTTCACAGACCTGCAGGAACAGACTTCAGGAGAGTGAATCACTGGCTGTTGTGGGAGTTTCCAGAATTCTTAACCCATAAACACTAAAGAGAAAGTAAAAGGTTACTGGGGAACCCTGTTGACCGTGGGTGAAATAAGAGTGCGGTCTGGCCCTTTCCCCCAGGGTGACCAAGGTGACAGTGGCAGCAAGTGCTGCTGCTGGTTCCAGCCCCAGGCCTACAGATCATAAGGGGACCAAGTGACTGTCCAGAGGGCATTTGCAGGAATCTCTCTGCTGGGTCTAAGGCAGGATTCTCTTGCTTTCCCCTGCTTGGATCTGGGTTGGAGTCTTATGTGGTGGTCCTCAGGTAAGGAGAAGCTTTTTGCGGCTGTGGAGAAAAAGTTCTTATAGCTCTGAGGCAGGTGCCTGGAAAACAAAACAAAACAACAAAAACTCTGATAAAAGCTGTGCAAATACCCAGAAGTTTGGGACACAGCACACTCCATTCTGAAAGCAGAGTTCTACCATGGCAAAGACATCAAAAGACAAGTAATTGACAAAGCAATAGAAATCAGACAATAGAACCATATTTTGAGTTCAAAAAGTATTAAAACACAGAGCCAGAAGAAAACAACAAATCAAAACTCCTGCATCAAAAGCCTCCAAAAAATATGAATAGGTCTCAGGCCAAAGAGGAGCTCAAGAAGGATTTTGAAAATCAAGTAAGAGAAGTAGAGGAAAAATTAGAGAGGAATCAGAATGATGTAAGAAAATCATGAAAAATAAGTCAAAGCATGAATGAAGAAAATATCACTTAAAAAAAATAGACTAACTCAAATGGCAAAAGAGGTCCAAGCTGCCAATGAGAAGAAGAATGCCTTAAAAAGCTGATGTGCCCATATGGAAAAGGCATTTCAAAAACACACTGAATAGAATGATTCTTCCAAAATTAGACAGGAGTAAATGGAAGCTAATGACTGTATAAGAAATCAAGATACTATAAAACAGATTCAAATGAATGAAAAAGTAGAAGGCAATATGAAATAGTTAATTGGAAAAACCACTGACATGGAAAATAGATCCAGGAGAGATAATTTAAAAATTATTGGACTACCTGAAAGCCAAGAGCCAAAAAAAGAGCCTAGACATAATCTTTCAAGAAATTTTTGAGGAAAATTGCCCTGATAATCTAGAAGCAGAGGGCAAAATAGAAATTGAAAGAATTCACTAATTACCTCTTGAAAAAGATCCCCAAAAGAAAGCTCGTAGGAATATTATGGTAACATTACAGAGTTCCCAGATCAAGGAGAAAATACTACAAGCAGTCAGAAAAAAACAACTTGAATATTGTGGAAGTGTAATCTGAATAGTAGAAGATCTAGAAGCTTCTACATTAAAGTATCAAAGAGCTTGGAATATGATATTCCAGAGGACAAAGAAGCAAGGATTAAAACCAAGAAACAACTATCCAGCAAAACTGAGCATAATATTTCATGGGAAAATATGGTCATTCAGTGAAATAGAGGACTTTCAAGCATTCTTGATGAAAAGACCAGAGCTAAACAGAAAATTTGACTTTCAAATACAAGAAGAAATTGAAGCATGAGAAGGTAAACAGGGACAAATATATCATAAGGAACTTGTTAAAGATGAAGTATTTACATTCCAATATGGAAAAATGATATTTGTATCTCATGAGACTTTTCTCAATATAAAGATATTTGAAGGGAATATATATGTATATGTATATATGTATGTGTACATGTATCTGTATGTATGTGTATGTGTATACATACATGTGTATATAAAGGTGGGTATGTGTGTATGTATGTGCATGTATATGTAGACATAGGGCAGAGGATGAGTTGAATATGAAGGGATGGTATCTAAAAAATAAAATTAAGAGGTGAGAGAGGAATATGTTGGGAGAAGTAGAAAAGGAGGGATAGAATAGATTAAATTATCTCACTTGAAAGAGGCAAGAGAAAACTGTTTCAATGGAGGAGAAGTGCAGGAAGGTGAAAGGAAATGTGTCAACCTTACTCTCTTTGGATTTGGCTTAAGGAAGGTAAAACATACTCAATTGGGTACTTTACCCTAAAAGAAAGTGGGGGGGAGGAGGGGCTAAGAGGGGAGATGATAGAAGGGAGGGGAGTTTGGGGTAGAGGGTAATTAGAAGGAAAAGGGGAAGGGTCAAAGAAGAAAATAGAAGAAATTGGGGTAAGGAATGAATGGAGGGAAATATAGTTGGTCTTTCACAATATAACTACTCTGGAAATGTTTTGTGTAACTTCACATGTACAACTTATACTGAATTGCTTGTGGTACTGGTGACAGTGGGTGAGGAGGGAAGAAGGGAAAGAATTTGGAAATCAAAGTTTTATAAACAAATGTTAAGAAAGTGTTTTTAACTGCAACCTAGAAATAAGATAGACAGGCAATGGAGTATAGAAATTCATCTAGTCCTACAATAAAGTATGGGAGTGGGATGGGGAGGGACAAAGAGAGAACAGATTGGGGGAAGGGCTCTTCAGTATGCTTGATATCTTGGAGTAGGTGTAGTGGAGAGAGAGGGAAAATTTGTAACTCAAAATCTTGTAGAAATGAATGTTGAAACTAGAAATAAATAAATAAATTTATTTTTTTTAATGAAACAAACCCAATGAATAAAAAAAAAATCCTATTGAAACAGATTTCCCAGGGTGAGACCATCTAACAGAAACTCAGAAAACAAGGAGCCATAGTAATTTTTAAAAACTAAATATATTCAAAATGCTATAAAACTGTGTGTAACCTTTTCTCTAGGAATATCACTACTAGGTCTATATCCCAAAGTGTTTATAGATTACTACTATGCTGTGTGAATAACTTATAAATATATGTCAAGAATTAGTTGAACTGATACATAGTGAAGTAAACAGAACTTGAAGATGATTATGCACATTGACAATGTCATAATGAAAATTAACTGTGAAATGCTTAGGTACTCTGATTCATAAAATGATCCAAGATAATTCCAAAAGACTAAGGATGAAATAAAAATATCATAATTTTCTTACTTTTTGGGCATTTTTCCCACTCTGTGGAGAAAATAGCAATCAATTTTGCATGATTTCATATGTGTAATCTTTATAATTATGCTTATAATCACTGTGGGTGGGAAAAGAAGCAGAAAGGAGAGAATTTGGAACTCAACATGTATAAAGAGATGAATGTTAAAAAAACAAATAATAAATTTCTTAGGAGCAAATACAGTGAATATATTATGCTACATAAAATATACTTAAAGTATGAACATGCACTGAAACATTATTCCATGCCATCTATGGTCTTCTTGTGATAAAACAGTTAATATTATACTGTAACCAAAATAATAAACTTCTGGAGAATCTATTGAGGGTAGGGAACAACATTTCAAGGGAATATATTTGATGAAAGTATGAAAATAAACACGAGTTCATTCCTTTGTAGTAATACATAGTTAATTATGCTATATATATATACTTTATATTTATCTGCAATCAAGGAAGATTAAAAGATTTAAGGCCTGTTCAAATTACACATGGGATCTCAACTTTCTATGTCACTGAGTTAATAAATAAAAATATTTTAAAATTATTAACTAAAATAACATTTTTTCCCCATGGAAAAGTGTTTCTCAGCTGATGTACAAGATAGTGGTCAACACTGACTTCTAAATTTACTAAATCATAAATTTGAAAATTATAAATTATTTAAATATGAGTTATAGTATATTTTACATAGGGCAAGACTTAAGAATAGATGATAGATAGATAGATAGAGAGATAGACTAAAATTATAACTAAACCAAGGTAAATCACTGTACTCCCACTGCCTCCCACTTCCCCAAGCAACTAACTTTTTTAAAATAAAAGCTAATTGATAGATTAATTTCATATTAAATCCATTTCTTTATAAAATTTCCTACCCAACCTACCCCCAGTCAGATTTCCTTTGTATAAAGGTATAGCAGTCAAGCAAATCACCTATCATAGGGATAACATCTGACAGCATATTTTTTTCAGTAGTTCCCCACCTGTCCAAGTAAAGGAAGGAAGTGAATTTACTTTCTGTTTTTCAAGAATAACTTGTTTGTTGAGGCTCTTTTTTTGTTTGACTATAATATATATTTCTCAGTTTCTTAGAAACCACACTTTTATGTAGAAGGAAACCAAAGTTCAGAGCCTCTCTAGCAGTATGGGTCATCACAATAAATAAACATTTATTAAAGAAACTATTTAATGCTAAATGCTTTGTTAGATGCACAGGTTACAAAGACAAAATGAAGATAATTCCTGTGCTCAAAAAACTTGAATATATAAGAAGACATGAACATGATAAATAGATAAAAAATACATGTACATACACACATATATGATAATATATATTCATATCCACATAATACACATATACAAACATGTATATATGAAGCTCCACATGCACCACATATATAAACTGTGTATGTGAGTGTATATGTGTATATGAGTTCAGTGTTTTATGCATGTGCCTTTATAATAAGTTAACTACTTATACAAATAAAAATTCAAGAATAGACACATACACACACACAGAGAGACAAACAGAAACCGATATAGATAAGTTAGTTTTACTATAATGTCATATATGTCTTCTCTCAAATCGCCCAAGTTTTTTTATACAAAATTTCACAATAAAAACTATGGCAACTACAGGAAAAATAGCCATTGGAGAGAGAAACAAACATTTTATATAGTGATTGCTTATCTAAGTGAATTACAAACATTTTTCTCATTTTATCCTTGCAGTGAACTTGAGAGGTAGGTTTACAATAGAGTAAAGTGAGGTTAAGAGATACCATATGACCACACAGCTAGTGTCTGAGACTTGATTTAGACCTAGGTCTTCATGACTCTAAGACTCTTGCTCTATCATCTACATTCCCTGACTAATAACTCTTAAAAAGGAAATCAAACATATGATACTTTATATACAACATAATTTCTCGGTGCTAAGGCACTAGCAATCAAATGATCTGAATTAACCTTCCTTCAGTTGTTGGTTTTTAAGATACTCTTTAACTGAAACTACAGGATACATGAAATAGAGGTGAAGAGGAAACACATTCTATGAAGAAGAGATGTCTAATGCAAAGAGATATAATGCAAAGACTCTAAAAAATGTAAAATTTGAGGAGAGTTTGGCTACATCATAGAATGTGTGGTGGGGGATAATAAAAAAGGAGGATAAATGAAACAGAAGCCATAATAAGGTTGAAAAAAAAGGGGCACTTAAATACTTAAGTCTAAAGGATAAAACAATCCACTTGAGCTACTTCAGCAGGGGAGTCAATTGGTCAGAAATGTCCTTTAGAAACATACTTTTGAGAACTATACCAAGGAAGGTTTGGAAAGAGGAAAGAATAGAGACTGGAAAACCAATTAGGTATCTATTGTAATAATTCAAATGATAGATTAGGGGTGGGGAACCTGTGACCCCAAGGCCACACATGGCCTTCTTGGTCCTCTGAATTCAAGTTTTACAGAGCAAAGCCTTTTACTAAGGGGATTTGATTTTATTCTGTCAAGAGGCTGCACTTGAGGAACTAAAGGGCCAAAAGTAGCCTCAAGGCCTCAGGTTTGCCACACTTGTGATAACACTATCAGGGCTTCAATTAGGCTGATATTCCTCTGACTAGAAATGAGTCAAGAACTATATTGTATATTATGGAGGTAGAATGACAAGAATTTTGGAATTATTTCCAAAAAAAAAAAGCCCATTTCCAGTCTTCCGAAGATGCCATCCGTTTAGAAACCAGGAGACATATAAGTGAAGAAATATATTTGCCTAAGCAGATGTTAGGCCCCAAATTTCTGGATTTTGTTTGCTAATTTATTCTGCAATTTATTTCAATTTTGTTCGAGTTCAGTCCAATTAAATGTAGTGACATAATTTCTATTTAGTTTTCCCTCCTTTTTTGCAGTTTATATTGTCTTCTATCTTTTTATTAGTACAAGTTATTCTACTGATCATTTTTATTTTAGCAGCACATATAAACATCCACTGCCCCATCTATGCCAGTCAAATATTAAGATTATCTCATGTGGTAAAAATTCAACTTAGTCCCTATGTTTACCTGATATATTTCCTCCTACACTCAACCTCAAACTTTGTGGGATAGTGGAAAGAATGTTGGATTTAGAGTCAGAGATACTGAGTTCAAATCTAAGCTCTGTTATTCATTATATAAGTATCATTCACAGACAAACCCTTAAGTCTGTTTATGTATAGCTGTGATGGAAATGATGGAAATAGAAGATTGTTTCTAAGGTTCTTCCCACTCTAAATCTATGATTCTGCTATCCTGTGCTCCATAATGAGCCTCCTCCTTCCTCCCAAACCTAAGAGGGACTCCAAGATATAACCCTTGTTTTAATCTTCTTCATCATAATACACATAATAGTGAATTCTAGCTATGGACCCCTTCTCACTACCCCTTTTAATAAAATGAACTTTAATCTCGTGGCCAAATCTAACTTTTGTATCTGATTTCAAAAGTGATTATTGCAGTTCCCCAATTGCCTTTTGTCTTCTAGAGGATCCAAGTCTCTCTCTGTTCTTTTTATAGGAATCATCTCTCATTTTTAATCTTGAAGCTTTGATGACTCATTTTAGATGTGAATTAAAAGCTACTGGAGACATTATCTCCAGACAGCATGTAAGCATCCTTTACTCATTTTATTCAAATCGAGTTTACCTAGTTAGTTTCTGCCACTCTGTAAATTTGAATGTCAATGACACTGATGAGTTCTGGATTCTCAGCAGGAAATAATTACATTTTCGGACTTTACTGGAGAAACATTTTTCTAGGCAAGGTAATTTCATTGTAGACAATTATTTCTCCTTGTGTTTTTAAAAAGGTTTATTCCTAAACCTTTTTTTAAAATTAATATTGGAGCACATCTTATTTTCAAAATTCTTATTAATATCCTATAGCCCCTAAGTAGATGGTCATTGTGTTGACATGGAGGCCTGAAAAAGGATATATTTACATATTCTAGCTACCAGTTCAGTTGTAATTGATTATTTTTGGAAATACAGTGAAACATACTTGGGCAATCAATATGATGAAATTGTAGTAAGTGCTGGCCTAACAAAGAGAAAAAGTTCAAGTTCAGTCTTCAGCTCCTAGCTTTAGAACCATGGAAAGTCATTAAACTTTTTATAGCTGTCATTTCCTCTGTTAAATATAAATAATAATCAGAGTTTTAACTCTCTCTCTCCCCCTCTCTCTCAATACATAGTGGTGCTTACAACATACCAGAGTTGTGTTAAGTGCTTTACAATAGCTATCTTATTTGATCCTCACAACAACCCTGCTTGGTAGGTAGCTGTTTTTATTATCCCCATTTTTACAGATGAGGAACTGAGGCAAACATATTTCAAGTGACTTGCTCAGGGTCAAATAGTTTATAAATGTCTGAGACTGCATTTGAAACCTGGTCTTTCTGATTCTAGTTCCAACATTCTATCCATTGTACTAATTGCCTTTAAAGCAATAATATAAATGTTGTTGTTGTTCACTGATTTACATTTTCAATTATTTCAATACGATGATGTTCTAAGATTTGCAACTACACAACATACCTGGGGTGATATAAGTTTTGCAATTCCTATACAGTCCCTTCTCTTCCTGCTCTTTAATTCTGAATCCAACTGAGCACATATCTTTAGATCCTAGCCTACATATATAGGAATGCAATGACCTCTGTTTTTTTGAGCATGCATCTTTGTAATGGAAATGCAAATTTAAAGATCTTCCCTGCCCCTAGCTTAAGTGCACCTGGAGCCTGTGGTGGGAGGCTTGTTTTTCTGGAAAGCCCACACATTGATACTTTGTGATTGGGCAGTGGGTCAAGAAGGTTGTTACATTCTCTGAGTCAGGAGAAGGCTACATAAACCCTGATGGGAGGCTTTGCTTTGGGGCTCACTTTGAGAAGTGTTGTACGATTTGACCAGATGAGACTCTGGGCAGCCTCTGGCTTTGAAAACCCAGATGTACCCACTCTGGTAATTGTGATTTTGGTATTGATAATGGTTGTACAGTTTGGAAGCCTGTCTGTTTGATCTCTCTGTATACTTTGAAGTTCGGGGTGCTGACCTTTTCCCCTGAACTAGGTAATATATGTTTGACTGATTAAAGTGAGCTTGTTAACCGATTTTGAGTTGCATTCCTTTACAAAAGCAGATCTAAGAACCTGTGTTGGCAGTCACCCTGGGGATGCTGGGGTGCTTGCTGCTACAATCTAACAGGGGGAAAAAGAGCATGAACAGCTAATATGTGTTTATAAATCTCTCATCTTGATCCTGACTATCACAGTTTGAAATGGACTAGCAGGTCAGGTCTTCAGAGCATACTAATTATTTCTCCTCTGTATGTTTTAAAGGTCATCCTGAGGGGTTGTAGTTATATAGTATTTTTCTCATGAGCCCCTGTCTTGTATACTCCTTCTCAGCCCCCTATGGATCACCAGCAAAGCATTATTAACTTTAGAAAAATGCATGTACTAAGGAGTTAAAGTAGTGGTTCGCTGGTGTCATATCTGTAAAACAGAGGTTGAGAGTGGTGGATCCTTTGATCTCAGCAGTCCCAAAAGGCATATGTTAATCAGATATCTGCATGAAGTCCAGGACCAGTATAGTAATATTTTAGGAATGGAAGACCACCATGCTGTCTATGGAAGGGTTAACAAGCTCAGGTCAATAACTGAGTAGCAAGTCAAAGTTCCAGTAACCATCAGTTAAGAGATTTGACCTGTGTGGGTGACTGTTACCAAATTGATCACGACAGGAGACATGGGTAAAAAAAATGGTAAAAACCAATCCTTGCAAAAGTCTGGGCACATACTCAATATAATTACACACAGAGTTCATGCATAAAGAGGACTCATACTTAGAAAGCATATGTGGCACAGGTGAAACTCATAATTCTTGAATTTTAGATGTTCCTTCCTCCCTTTGTGGATGGCTCACGATTTTCCAGGAGGCATAGCTCTGATGGGTGCAAAGGTTTCTAATTTTATACAGGGAATTGATATATTTCAACTTCTTGAAAGGTCTTATTTCTTTTTTTTTAATTAATTTATTAGTTTAGTTTCAGTTAACAAGATTCAACTCCATAGTTCCTTGATTTTCAAATTTCCTTTCCTTCCCTCCTCCTTCCCCACACGACAGCCAGTATAAGATCTGCAAATGCATTCATATTAGACATTATTCCAATTACAAAAGCATATTGAACTAGGTGGGATGAAAGATGGTAAGGAAGAAAAAAACCAAACAATGAAAAGAAAAAGATCACTTAGTTTGCTTCTATCAGGATTCAGGCTCAGTTCTTTCTAGTTATATCTCTGGATGGCCCTTTTCTCACTTTCTTGAGTCTTTCGGGATTGACTTATATCACTGCATTGCTGAAAAGAGTCCAGTCTGTCACAGTTGGTCATCACAGATATGGTATGTCTGTGACTGTATACAAATTTCTTCTGATTCTACTCTTCTCGCTCAGCATCAGTTTGTATAAGTCTCTCCAGGTACTTGTGAAATCCATCACCTCCTGGTTTCTTATAGCAAAATAATATTCCATTACATTCATATACCACAACTTGTTTAGCCATTTCCCAAATAATGGGCACCCCTTTAGTTTCCAATTCTTTGCAACCACAAAAAGGGCTGCTAAAATATTTTTGTACATATGGGTCTTCCTCTCACTTCTATGATCTCTTTGGGATATAACCCTAGAAGTGGTATGGCTGGGGCAAAGTGTATGAGATTATTTATAATCCTTTGACCATAATTCCATATTGCTCTCCAGAAAGGTTGGATAAGTTCACAACTCCACCAGCAATGTATTAGTGTTCCAATTTGTCCACATCCTCTCCAGCATTTGTCACTCTTGTTTTGTCATCTTAGCCAATCTGACTGGAGGGATGTGGTATCTCAGAGTTGTTTTGATTTGCATTTCACTAATTAATAGTGATTTAGAGCATTTCTTCATATGCTCATAGATATCTTTAATTTCTTTCTCTGAAAACTGCCTGTTCATATCCTTTGACCATTTATCAATTGGTGAATGACTTCTATTCATATAGATTTGGTTCAATTCTCTATACATTTTAGAAATGAGTCCTTTATCAGAGACAGAAGTGGTAAAAATTCTTTCCCAATTTCCCACCTCCCTCTTGATCTTGGTTACATTGGCTTTGTTTGTACAGAAGCTTTTCAATTTAATGGATAAATCGTAATCAAAATTATCCATTTTGAATTTTATAATGCACTCTAATTTTTGTTTAGTCCTAAATTCTTCCCCTCTCCACAAATGTGCCATGTAAACTATTCCTTGCTTTCCAAAATTGCTTTCAGTATCATCCTTTACACCTAGATCATGCACCCATTTAGACTTGATTTTGGTATATGGTGTTAGATAGTGATCTATGCCCACATTCTGCCATACTGTATTCCAGTTTTCCCAGCAGTTTTTGTCAAATAGTGCATTCTTATCCCCAAAACTGGGGTCTTTGGGTTTATCAAACAATAGATTGCTACATTCATTAACTGCTGGGCCTCCTGCACCTAATCTATTCCATTGATCCACTACTCTACACCTCTGCCAGTACCAAGCAGTTTTGATGACTGCTGCTGTATAATACAGATGAAGATCTGGCATAGCTAGTCCACCTTTCCTAGTGTTTCTTTTCATTAATTCCCTTGATATTCTAGACGGTTTGTTTTTCCAAATAAATATCGTTATTATTTTGTCTAACTCTAGAAAGTAGTTTTTTGGTAAATTGATTGGTATGGCACTAAATATATAGTTTAGTTTGGGTAAAATTGTCATTTTTATTTTATTAGCTCGACCCAGCCACGAGCAATTGATATTTTTCCAACTATTTAGATCTGATTTTATTTGTGTGAGAAGTGTTATATAATTGTGATCATATAGATTCTGGGTTTGTTTTGGCAAGTAGATACCCAGATATTTTATAATGTCTACAGTGACTTTAAATGGGATTTCTCTTTCTATCTCTTGTTGTTGAGTTTCATTAGAGATGTACAGGAATGGTGAGGATTTATGTGGGTTTATTTTATATCCTGCAACTTTGCCAAATTTATTTATTGTCTCAAGTAGTTTTTTACTTGATTCTCTAGGATTCTCGAAGTAGATCATCATATCATCTGCAAAGAGTGATAGCTTGGTCACTTCTTTGCTTAATTTGATTCCCTTGATTTCTTTTTCTTCTCTAATTGCTACTGCTAGTGTTTCTAGTACCCGATTGAATAAGAGAGGTGATAGTGGACACCCTTGTTTGACTCCTGATCTTATTGGAAAGGCTTCTAGTTTATCCCCATTGCATATAATACTTGCTGATGGTTTTAAATAGATGCTATCAACTATTTTGAGGAAGGCTCCATTTATTCCTATACTTTCTAGTGTTTTTAATAGGAATGGATGTTGTACTTTGTCAGAAGCCTTTTCTGCATCTATTGAGATGACCATGTGTTTTGTGCTAGTTTTATTGTTGATATGCTCAATTATACTGATGGTTTTCCTAATATTAAACCATCCTTGCATTCCTGGAATGAATCCTACCTGATGAGAGGGTATTATTTTTGTGATAAGTTGTTGGAGTCTTTTGGGTAATATTTTATTTAGAATTTTTGCGTCTAAGTTCATGAGGGAAATTGGTCTATAATTTTCTTTCTCTGTCTTATCTCTTCCTGATTTAGGAATCAGTACCATATTTGTGTCATAGAAAGAATTTGGTAGGACTCCTTCTTCACTGATTTTCCCAAATAGTTTGTAGAGTATTGGAATCAATTGTTCTTTAAATGTTTGATAGAATTCACTAGTGGACCCATCTGGCCCTGGAGATTTTATCCTAGGGAGTTCATTGATGGCTTGTTTGATTTCTTTTTCTGAGATGGGATTATTTAGGTAATTCACTTCTTCTTCAGTTAATCTGGGCAACTTGTGATTTTGTAAATATTCATCCATTTCACTAAGATTGTCATATTTATATACATACAATTGGGAAAATAATTCCTCATTATTTTTTTGATTTCCTCTTCATTAGAGGTAGATTCACCCTTTTTATTTTTGATACTCAAAATTTGGTTTTCTTCTTTCTTTTTTTATCATATTGACTTAGGGACTATCAATTTTGTTGATTTTTTTTTTCCATAAAACCAGCTCTTAGTTTTATTTATTAATTCAATAGTTTTCTTAATTTCAATTTTATTAATCTCTCCTTTGGTTCTAATTTAGTACTAAATTGGGGATTTTCAATTTGTTCTTTTTCTAGCTTTTTCAGTTGCATGTCCAATTCTTTGACCTCCCTTTTCTCTAATTTATTCATGTATGCACTCAGGGATATAAAACTTCCCCTGAGAACTGCCTTTAGTGCATCCCACAAATTTAGCCTCTCTAAGATTCTATTCACCTCCTTAACTTCTTTCTTGTTTATTTTGATGTTAGATTTATCGAGTTCAGAGAGGGGGAGATTAAGGTCCTCCACTAGTATAGTTTTGCTATTTATTTCTTCCTCTAATTCCTTTAACTTCTCCTCTAGGAATTTGGATGCTATAGCACTTGGTGCATATATATTAAGTAGTGATATTGCTTCATTCTCGAATAGACTTTCTTGCCTTCCCCTTCTCCTTTTATGCTTCCTTTCTTCCTGTTATGACTTCCTGTTTCTTAGTTTCTAAGGCTATGAGTTTAGGGCCTGATCCTTGACTTTGAATACCTTGACTTTGGCTAGTTTATGGCTAAGTCAGGGAAATCATTGAGGAATGTAGATGTGTAGGTGGGGGTGAGTCTGACCACTTCAGATTTCTGCCTCTATACCCCTGGGCTATAAGTAGGCTTTTGTTGGTGAGGTGAGGTGGGGCTTGTTGGGACCCCTCCCTCTCTTCTCTTCAGACTCCTGGCTGTCTCAGTTACACCCCTTCTTGGAGACTCTCAAGCCTGAGGCTATTTCCATTAACTTGGGATTTCATTCTGGGTGGGAGATTTATCTTTGGGTTTTTTGCTTCATGAAGGAGGGATGGGAGGATCAAAGCAGCTAGAATTAACTTTGCCTTTCCAGCCCCTGTATTATACAGGCAGGCAGTTTCCAGACTTCCAGGTTGGGGGCCAAATGCAGCTGGAGAAGCCACTCTCTTCACTGGGGGCCTGACTTTCCTACCTGGCTCCAATGATCCTTTCCCTCTGCGAGATGACTGCGATTCATCCTTGGTAAGTCTGCATGCTGGGGCTTTTTCTCTCTCTGGTGTAGTCTGCTTATCTGCTCTTAGGTCTGAGCTGTGCAGACCCCACACGCTCTTCGCTCGTCCTGTCCAGGCACACTGGGCAACCTCCTGGGCTGGACTCTGCCATGCTCTGTCTTCCAGTGGGCTCCATCACTCTGGAATCTGCTCAGATTCACCCTTTGAGACTTAGTGACTGAGGAGCTCAGTGAGGTTACTGCTTCCTTTCCACCATCTTGCCTCTGCCCCCGGTCTTATTTCTTGAAACTACCTTTCCTCACTATTTATGATTTATACTTTCTCAATTCCCAGTTTAATGCTGTTTTCTTACAAAATAGAGAATAGCATGTATTAATGAGTGTGGATGTTCATGTGTGGTAATGCATGCTTTCTGATTTTGGGAGAGCAATGAAATGTTCCTTATGGGCTCATTCCATACCCTTCTGTTCCATAGAATTGAGAGTATCCCAACCTTTTCAGTCATCAGTATTCTTTTTTTACTTTATAACCTCATAGTCATGATCAAATACTCATTCTTTCACCCTACATCAATTGCCAAGTATTGCAGCATTTCTCACTTCTGTCACCTTTTCTTGATTCAGATGAAGACTGTCATCTAGGTTATATTGGTGGCTTTATAATTGTGACCAAATGCTCATTGTGATTCATGATAATTTTTCTTTATTTATATTCTACCCACTACCAAATTAATTACCCTAAATCATCGGGCTTATTAAACTACAGTGGCTCCCTATTTCTTCTAGAATCCAATGCAAACTTTCCTGTTTATCAATTAAAGTCCTACCAAAATAAGTCCAATAAGAGGTATAATGGTAAATGTTTAATAACAATATCACAAAATAAGTCTACTTGACACACTTTTATGTTTAATTTGAACTATTAACATTTTCCTGTCACTTGACGATATTGTGCTATTAGAAATTATGAAGAGGATGCATTCAGGAAAAAAAAATATGGGAAGACTCACATGACATGAACAGAATCAGGAAAACACTGTATACAGTTAATAGCAATATTGGATAATGATCAGTTGTGTATAACTTAGTTATTCTTAGTAATACAATGACCCAAGATAATTCTAAGGGACTTACAATATAAAATGTTATACAACTCTAAAGAAAGAACTGATAGAGTCTGAATACAGATCAAAGTATACTTTTATTAACTTTATTTTTCTTTTTTCTGTTTAATTTTGCAACATGGCTAATATGGAAATATTTTGCATGACTACACATTTATAAAATGTATTAAATTGCTTGTCTTCTCAAAGATGGAACAGGGGAGAGAGGGAGACAATTTGCAAGTCAGAATTGAAAAAAAAATAATGTTTAAACTTTTTGCTTACATATAATGAAGGTAGTAAAAATTAAATTAAACATTTTCCAAAATTTTCTTATTTATAGAAAATAGACAAAATAATAAATGAAGCCTAATTTGTAGTGTTGCCTGATTTTCAAAATATAGATGCTCACCCAGAAAATTTAACAATTGTCCCTCATGAGTCAGTACAAACCATGATACAAAATAACATTCTAACATTGTACTTCACTCTCCTTCATCTATTCTTTAGTCTAATCAAGCTGACCTTATTTCTGTGTATCACAACTGATTTTTTTTAATTGGCCATCTGCATATTTAAAATAAATTCTCTTCTTACCTCTGCCTCTTTAGAATGAGTAATTTCCTTCCAAGTTAAGCAAAAAAATATCTATTTGTGGCCTTAGTATGTCCTTCCTAAAGTTACTTTTATCTTATTTTTATGCACAAGCATATGCATATATTTCTATGTGCCTATACCTGTGTTTATACAGAAGATCCATTTTTAGCATGATAGAATTCTGGGCAAGGAGACAGGAGGACCCAAGTTAAAATCTGACCATAAACATTTCTTATCTCTATGATCTTGAGCAAGACCCTTCAACTTTATTTGTCTTACTTTCTTTTTTACTAGAAAATGGGCATTATACACAATAGCACTTAACTTGCAGGGTGTTATGAAAATAAAATGAAATAATGTTTGTAAATCCCATAGCAAAATTTCTGGCACACAAGTAGATTTTATTTAAAGGATAGCGGGGGGTAGGGGAGGAGGGTAGGAAGGGAGAGAAAATTTGAAACTCAAGGAATTGTGGAATTGAATCTTGTAAACTAAAAGTAAACAAACAAATTAATAAAGACCAAAAAATATATATTGTGCTCCATTTAGATATTAAATGTCATAATATGCCAAAAAATAAAAAAGATGGCTGATATTTAGTGACAATAGTAGTTGTGGTTGTGGTGGCAGTAGTTCTAGTAGTATTGTTGCTGTTAGTAGTAATAGTGAATACATGCTTATACATATATATATATATATATATATATATATATATATACACACACACACACACACACACACACACACACACACACACACACATTAATCAAGCATCATGTATACAGAAAAGAAATTATATCAAAATAGTGTTTTGTGTATGTATTATTTCTCCTCTTTGAATAAAATCTTGTTGGGGGAAGGAGTTATTTAATATTTATCTTTGAATTGCCAGTGCTATGATCAGCAAATATTAACTTAATTACTGATTCATTCACTGAAATGCTAATCAATTCCATATCATCAATGAGAAATTTAGGTAAAAATTAAATGTACAGTTTCCAGGGATATGGCTTACAATGAGAAATCATTTACAATAGAAAGGCAGAAAATAAGGCTGGTTAAATTTGTCATACCAGATCATTACAAAATAGCAAGAATTTAAAACAAATTGCTTGATTTTGTTTAGTCAATTTATTGAATTAAATTATTTTATTCTTTTGCCTTTTGTTTTATTAATTTCATTCATTTTACTATGTTAAGCAGAGATGAAAATATTAGTTTGGTTGTTGAAAAGTTCCAAAGTAATTCAGTTATAACATTACTTTCTCCCTAGCAATATTTTGTGAGGCAAAATATCAACATTGCCAATGTCAGACATTAATGTCATTAGGGAAACTCAAGTCAAGTCTTCCATAAATATGATCACAATGAATGAAGCTTCTGATTTTTGTTTTACATCAAGCTTGAATAGTATTCAATTATAAAGTCCACTTTCCAATTTGTTCATAGGACCACATGGGATACTGTATAGTGAAAGAAGGAAATTAGAAAATAAAAAAGGATGATGGGTTGATGGAGTAATTTTGAGTAAAGTAAAACACCATGAATACAAAAAGGCAAACATGCTATGTTTTAAGTTACAAGACTATAAATACAGGAAATATTGGGTGAAATTTCTTAACAGAAAAAATTTGAATACAGCTGTGAACTTATTATTCAGGCTTTGAACCCATGAATTATATTCAGTAAGAGAAGAGGTCTTCAGGAGAGCATAAGTGTGAATACAGAAAAGAAAATTGAGGATACGTTCACATAAATATTATCCCAAAGGAGTTAACTGCGTTGGAATAATATGTTCACAGATAAAGAAGCAAATCTTAGGTAGTGAGTAATTCTTTAAATAGAAATATGATATTCACTTTTAGTTCCTCTTGTATTATTATGTCGAACTGCATGGTAAACTTTGTATTTTTATGCTTAAAAAGTACCGGGACAAAAGTATTCATTGTTTATTAGCTTTTGCGACTGATGTCAAGGGTCTACTAACAAAGAGAGTCTATTTATCGCTCATCATATTGACACAGTTTTAAGCAACAAGACTTAATGTTGTGAATTAGCAAAAGCTGTCATACCACAAGTTTGTAATAATTTATGAAAAATATTGGTCCACATTTCATTATGTCTATATTCACTATATCTACATGTCTATGTTTTTGTTCTATTATATCATAGCAGGGGAACACTTAACTGGGAACTTCTTGTTCAACAAATGTTGGTCATTAAGTCCATTGGGGAAATTATGTAATTTAGTGTCAGCTTGAAATGTTATACAATGAGATACTGGAGTACCTGTGAAGACAATATTGAATCAGAACTCATTAAGCTCATTGATATTTTCCCAAAGCTCATTGTTAATAAGTTACTACAGGATGTTATCTAAAATTAAAAGTGAGCATAAAAATGATCTAATTTTTGTATGTGCTTATGGTCAAAAACTATTTTTTTTAAATGAAATAATCCATTCCCACTAAAAGTGGCAAAAATTTGTGGATTTTTGGGAAATAAAAACTTGATTTAAGCCTACACCCTGCATATCTAAAAGGCTTTCTGATTTGTGCAGCCTGCACAAATACAAATTTTGTGTGGCAAAAGACAAAAGGAAATGAATATTCTTCTTGCTTTGTCCATGGTAACCTGTGCAACTAAAAGATGATGAAAAAATGTATAAATCTTTTTACGTAGTTCAAGAGGTGAAATGATTTCCCAATTTGACTCTCTGGAAGTATCCTTTGAAAGTGTATAGGAAACAGTGTGTGTGTGTGTGTGTGTGTGTGTGTCTGTGTGTGTGTGTGTCTGTGTCTGTGTGTGTGTGTGTGTGTGTGTGTTGATCTCCTCGTTGGTACAAGCTAACTTAACTAAATTCTTCCTATGTAGGGCAAAGGTCTTATCTCATGCTTTGTTATTGTTGTGGTTGTCATTATTTTATTGCATTTATTTTCCGTCTCTCATAGCAACTAGCATAGTCTTGAGCACAGTGGAAACACTCAATAAATGTGGTGGCTGGATTTTTCTAAGTATATTCTGTAGGCCTTTGTATGAAATCTGCCACTCACTTTTGGTATGAACTTGCTAGTTCCATTAACTTTAATGTATCATAATTTTTTTCTTAAGACAAAATAACAACAAAAAGAAGTATTTGTTATTGAAAAAGGCTTTATGTTGATCCTCAAAACAAGACTATGAAACATGTTATTATTGTCACAGAATCCATTATTACTGTCCCAGAATAAGAGTGCCACAGTTGGGAGGGACTCCAAAATAAATCTACTTCATCACATACTTCAAAACAATACAAAACATGATATATTTGACACATTTAACTAAATCATTTCCTGGAGAGCTCTAGTTTGGAGGTATGTTGACCAGGAAGCTAGTTGGCACAATGGATAGTATATTGGGCTTGTAACTAGGAAGTCCTGGGTTCAAATATGGCTTCAGACATTAACTTCCTGTGTGACCCCAACAAATCATCTAACACTGCCTCAGTTTCCTCATCTGTAAAATGAGCTGGAGAAGAAAATGGCAAACAACTCCACTATCTTTGCTGAGAAAACCTCAAAAAGGGATCATGAAGAGTTTTAAATAATTAAAAAATAATGAAATAACCCCATGTTTACCAAGGTAGACACTTTTAAACATCTCCAAATGACCAAAGAAGCCATAGCCAAACCTGTATGAATAAAATAAAATTCTATTACAACATGCCCAATAAGTGGTAATGTTTCCTCTTTTTGAACAATATAATGAGGAAGAACTTACAAATTCCTGAAGGATCCTATCTTACTTTTGGATAGCACTAATTGCAATGAAATCATTTTCTAACATCCTGTCTCTTTTTTTACCATATGATTACAAATATTAGAAAACACTTATCCTATCCCAAGTTTTCCATTATAAGTAAGGGTCTTTGAGTCTAATCTTCTCTATATTAGGGATTCCCTATTCTTTTAATTGTTTCTCATAAGAAACATATTTAAGGGTGTTCACCATACTGGTTACTTTTTTATGTATGCTCTTCTCTCTTATCAATGTCTTTGGTAAATTATCAGGAAATAAGCATGATACTTTAGACATTCCTGTAATTTGTGTTTGAATGCACACTACAATTTTATCATCATCATCTATAGCAGTAGCATCCACCATAATACCTTTTCTCTCCTAGTTTTCTAGGGTCTGCAAATTTGCTAAGTGTATTATTTGTGCCATTATCCAAGTCATAAGTTAATAAAGAAAAGTCAAAACAGGTCCCTGTGATATTTTATTGTATACCTCTATCCAACATGATAGTGAATAATTATTTTTTTATCTTGCCATTAAACAATTTCCAAAGTAATCAATTTATCATATATACCACATTTCTTTATCTTTTCCAGAGCAATCCCATATGTTATTAATTAAAATATCCAAAATACATTCTAATGTTGTCTAACGTAGACTGATTGCTGTCTGCTAATTTTGGCTTAACAATTAAGAATAAAATACAAATTCTCTACTATTCTGCATCATAACATCTATATGTGGAGCCATTTTGTATGTTTTGGATAAGTTCACTTACTTTGGCAGTATACTTCCCAAGGATATACACAGTGATGATGAGGTTGACACATGTATTGCAAGAACTACCTCAATTTTGGGGAGGCTCTAAAGGAAAGTTTATAGGAGAGGTATTATATTGCCTACCAAACTGAAGGTCTACAGAGCTGTTGCTGACTTCATTGTTGTATGCCTGTGAAATCTGAATAGTATATTAGCACCATCAAAGGAAACTGAATCTATTCCATTTGAATTTTTTCAGGAGTATTCTGAAGATCACCTGATAAAGTAACACAAGAGATACCAAGGTCCTTTCCTGATACTAACTGACAAACATTTTAAAATCTACTGCAAAGAGTAATACTCAGATGGGCTGGACACATTGTTCAAATGTCAAATATATACTTTTCTAAAAACCTATTTTACAAAGAATTTGAGCAAGGAAGGTACACATATGGTGATGAGAAGAAGAAAAACAAAGACACTCTCAAGTCTTCTCCTAAAAGTTTGGAATTGGAGGTGGGGCCAAGATGGCAGAGTAATACCTGTACTTGTAAAAATAACTCTAAACAAATTTTAGAGCAACAAAACCCATAAAATGACAGAGTGAAATACATCTCCAACTGAAATCAGCTGGGCAAGCTGAAAGGAAGGGTCTATCATATTAGATTGGGAGCAGGGTGCAGTCCCACATAGGCCACGCTGGCATAGACCAGCAGCACAGAATGACAGGAGTAGAAAACAGATGACTCAATCACTGGTGGTTGAGTGGTGATTCCCAGATTTTTCAATACACATACATCAAAGAGAAAGCAAAATGTCAATGGGGAAATCCTGTTGAACCTGGGTAAGAGAAGAGTGTAATCTAGCCCCTGCCACCAGTGTGGTGGAGGTGGCGGCTGTGGCAGAAGCAAAGGCAGCAGCAGCAGCAATGGCTGCTTCTAGAGCTCCAGACCCACAGATAGTATGTATACCAATTGTGTAATCAGAGGGCAATTGCAGGAAACTCTTTGCTGGTACTCAAGAAGGATCCTCTTTCTTTCCCCTGCTTGGATATGGGTCACAGACTTAGGTGGGGGCACTGGGGTGAGAAGGAGCACTGGTGTGGCAGTGTCTGTGGTGGCTGTGGAGAGGGAGTTCTCCTCAAAGTTCTGAGGCAGGTTCCTAGAAGTAGCTCTGGAAACAGCTGCACAAAATCCCAGAACTTTGAGGCATAGCACTCTCCAATCTAGAAGCAGAGCTCTACCATGGCAAAGAACTCAATAGTCAAATAATTGGCTGGCAAAATGAGCAAACAGAGGAAAAGAAATCAGACTATAGAATCTTTCTTTGGTGACATGAGACGATCAAAACACAGAAACAGAAGAAGACAGCAAAGTCAAAACTCCTGTATCAAAAGCCTCCAAGATAAAATATGAACTGGTCACACACCATGGATAAGCTCAAAAAGGATTTTGAAAATCAAATAAGAGAAGTACAAGAAAAAATTGGAAAGAGAAATGAGAATGATGAAAGAAAATAATGAAAAATGAGTCTACAGCTTGTTTAAGGAGACCTTAAAAAATACTGAAGAAAATAGAAATTTTCGTGAGGGGCAGATGGGGGGTCACGTAGAAGAGAATGCAGACTAGGGGAAGCGCAATCAGTATGCTTACCATGGTGGGGTGGGAGGTAGGGGAAAGATAGTAAGAAAATTTGGAACTCAAAATCATGTGGAAATGAATGTTGAAAACTAAAAATAAATAAAATTATTTATTTAAATTTTTTAATGTAGAAATTTAGAAAATTTAGAAAAGTAATAGAAATTTAAAAGAAAAACATCTTTGGAATTAATTGTGTGACATGCAAGATGCTAACAAATGACCGTTGATCATAGCCAGTCCACATCAAAGAAGGTGCTTTGCTCTATGAGCAAAGCATAATTGCAGGAGCTCAAAATAAATGTGAGATAACAAATTTAGAGCCATCTCCTCCCAAAACATTCACATGGACTATCTGTGCCTGCTATGTGGTAGAACATTTCAAGTTCATATTAGTCTGATAAGTGATGTCATTTTGATCCTCTTTGAGAACAAAGCACAATAACCACAACACCACAGCAAAATAATTGAATTATTAGATGTAAGTATACACAAGGTAATAAGTTTCCCTTAAAAATTCTATAATACAAGAAAATTTAGCTTAGTATAAATGAAAAAAAATTCCATTTTGTATTTAAACATCTTTGGTGAATCTGGTAAATATAATGCAAATTGAGACTTTTCACTATTTGATAACTATTGAAAATTTTTAAAAAATTTCCCCATATGTAAAATGAAAAAAAAGATGCTAAAAAGTATCATTTTGGTGTACTGAATAGTTATATATTGATTGAGGGAAGAATATTAGATCCTAGGGTTATTTGAATGGAGCAAATTCTACTTTAAGAAGTTTTGATAACTCTAAGATGTAATATAATAAGAAAAACCAGAGACAGATTGTCCATACCTTATCATTTAAGCCAGACTCATAACATTATTATCATTTATGGTTTTATATTTAATTTTCATTAATTTACACTAACAGGCCAAAATTTATCAGTCCTTAAACTTAATTGACACAAATAAATGTCTAAGATTATGTTAATATTTCATATCTGACAGAAGGCAGATATAGTAAAAATAACTACCATAACACATGAGTATAGAAAAGTTAGAAAGATTACCTAGAATGTTCAATCTAAGAGGCCTGATGTTTTGTCTTTTTTAAAAACTGTGGCAATTTCTAAGAACTAATACGTAAATATTGAAAAGATATTAATGTGAACTCTGTAGACCCAGTTATTGAATCAAATATTTTATAATTCTTTCTAACATAATTTAAATCACATTCTAGTGATAATTAAACGTGTAGGACCTTTAAATGTACAAAGAGTAAAATGGTATATAAAGGTAAAGGAAAGAGGTTAAAATCTTTCTTTTTCTTTATCACCAACCCCTAATTATATTTAAGGATACGTCACTTCCATTATTCGAGAAAAGGATTATGAACAAAGGAAATCATACCCAGAGTGTGTCCCTGACTGTATCGGCAGTTAGGGGTTTAGGAAAGTTTCATGAAAGAATCAGAATGACAAGTAATGATGTAAATGATAGAGCTCTCTCTCTTTCTCATTCTCTCTCTCTCTCTCTCTCTCTCTCTCTCTCTCTCTCTCTATATATATATATATATATATATATATATATCTGTCTTACTCTCTCAACACTTTCTTTCTTGTATGCATATAAATATGTGTCACTACACAAAGGAAGACATAAGGGTTAACCTGGGAACCATGGAAGGAACAAGATAACATAAGTAAGTGAGATCAGTGGAAGTCATGTCAAGAATAACCAATTGCACTGAATTCACAATGGGTCTATCTCTGAATACATTGTGTAATTAATTTAGTTCAGTAAAGGAAGAAAGGAATCAACACTATTTTCTAAAGAGCCTGCCCTTGGACTTAAATTCTTACTTTATGACACTTTGCACTTAAATTCAATATTTCTATATGGATTGTATCATATTTTTAATAATATATTTTCTTTAATATGAAAAGAAGATCTAGAATAATGTTATTATTATTTATTTTTCCTTATTATTAATTATATAGTTATAATAAGATTTCAAATTGTCATTATTTTAAATTGTTACCTTTTAATGTTTAATTTTTAATATTTTGAGTTCCATATTCTCTATCTCCCTCCCATCCCCTTCACTGCTCACTAAGAAGGAAAACAATAGATCAATGATTATACTTGTGAAATAATGTAAAACATATTTCCATGTTTTTATAAACAAGAAAAATAAAGGAAGTGAGAACTTCATACTTCAATTTGCACTCAAAGTTAATCACCTCTCTTTCTGGAAGTGGATTAGATATTTTCATCTTTACTTCTTTGGAATTTTCTTAGACCATTTATTGATTAAAGTAGTCAAGTATTTCACAGTTAATCATCATTACAACATTGGTATTGCTGTGCACAATCGTCTTTTAGTTGTGCTCATTTCATTTTGTGTCAGTTGTTATGTCTTACCATCTTTTCAGAAACTACCTCCAACACAATTTCCCATAGCACAATAGTAATCTCTAATATTTATATGCCAAAATTTGTTCAATCATTTCATCAATTAGGAGAATTTCCATGATTTCCAATTTTTGTCACCATGAAAAGTGCTGCTATAAATATTTTTGTATATATATATATATATATATATATATATATATATATATATATATATATGTATATATATATATATGTCATTTTCTTTTTTCTTTGATTTATTTTTTTTGGTGGGGATACAGACCTAGTAGCATTACTGCTGAGTCAAAGATTATCTACAGTTTTATAGCACTTTGTACTTGGTTCTATAAACTGTTTTATAGAATGTATGGACCAGTTCACTCCACTAACAATTCATTAGTTTACATACTTTTATTTAATCATCTCTAGCATTTGTCATTTCTGATAAATGTGAAATAGTATCTCAGTTTTTTTTTAATTTGCATTTCTCCAATCAATAAAGACTTAGTATTTATTATGACTGTATGTAGCTATTATTTCCTCTGTTGAAGACTACTTGTTTATATATCCTCGTACCATTCATTTGGAGAGTGGATCTTATTTTTTTTATAAATTTGGGCTAGTACTCTATATATTTTAGAAATGAGGCCTTTATCAGAGAAAAGTGCTGCAATTTTTTTCATTTTCTTTCTTTTTTTTTAATTTAAAGCAATTGGGGTTAAGTAACTTGCTCAAAGTTACATGGCTAGTTAGTATTTATGTGTTGGTGCTAATTTTCTAAGTCTGGAACAGATCCTGGGTCCTCAAAACTCCAGGGCCAGAACTCTTACTCACTGCACCACCTAGCCAGAATTTTATTTTCATTTTCCGTGAAACCTCTTAGCAAAACGGATTTTCCCCAATTATCCCTTTTGGTCATGTCAATTTTTACATTTGCTTTTTATGAAGTCATGGTTGCTACCTCTCCCTTTTTTAAGTTCTGTTAAAACATTTTAGATCCTGCCCTAATCCTTTATTTTAACTCTCTGCATTTCTTATTGTTTCAACTCTGTCACTTCTAAATCACACATTGTTAGATCCTGGTTTTTGATTCATTCTGCTATATACTTCTCTTTTGTTCCATTGACATTCACAGTTATATTTATTACCATTTTATTTCCCTTCATCCTATTTTCTATTGTTTTTTCTTCCCTTTTTATCCTGTAGCTCCACAAAAGTCTATTTTGTTTCTAACCATTGCCCTCCTTGATCGACCCTCTTTTTAATTATCACCTGCAGCCTTTCTAGTATCCTTTTTCCTTCCTGTGTTCCTATTGACTAAGTTGACTAATTTCGATTTCTATATAAAACTGAGTATATAAATTCATGTTTTAAACCAATTTTAATAAGAATGAGTACCACTCCAACCATTTTCCCCTTCCCTGTAAAAGCTCTTTCATATCTCTTTTATGAAAGAAAATGTATCACATTCTGCCTCTTCCTTTTCACTTCTCCAGAGCATCCCTCTTTCTCACCCCTTCATTTTTTTTCTTTTTGGTAATGAAGAAAAGGCAAGGTCTTACCTGAGCTCTTCTAGTCCCAGACAACTTAGTAGGTCAGCTGTAAATGTCTGTTGCACCTAGGTTAAAGTGGAAGACAGTCTGTTGTAGGCCATGCCAATGAATACCAGGCCCCTGCAAACCAGGATCAAATTGTGGGAACAACTGAATTAGCAGTAACAGCAGCAAATGCTTGAAGAATTCTAAGCCCACAGACAGTATGAGAATTAACAACTGGTCACAAGGAGATTACACTGGTTTCCTTGGTGGCACTATAGTTAAGACTGTGTTGCTTTACTTATACCTGGATCTAGGTTACAGTCCTAGATGGCAGCCTCAGGCCAAGGAGGAGGAGTAGCACGGAAAAGCTTGAGTCCAGAGTGAAGCAGAGACTCTCATCATAGTTCCAGGATAAAGAAGAATGTTTTTGTTCATTCACAGACCAGGGCACTGGTCAGGAGCTCTGCTTAAATAATACCACCTTGGAAGAACTAAAAAACTTAGAGGTTTTTAGACATATGTCTGAAAACAGCTGCAAGAAATCTTTGAAGCTTGGGACAATGAACCCTCCACCCTGCAAGCAAAACTCCACTTTAGCATAAGTTAAGTTAAGAAATAGGATTTAAAATGACGAAATAATAGAAAAAATATTCTGACTTTAAAAAGTTATTTGGTGACAAAGAAGATGAAAACCCACACTCACTCACAAAATCCACTTATATCAAAGGAATCAGAGGAAAAAAATATGAATTGCTCTCTGCCATGGAAGAGCTAAAAAAAAAAGGTTTTGAAAATCAAGTAAGAGAGGTAGAGGAAAAAATGGGAAGAAAAATGAGAATGATGTAGGAAAAGAATAAAAAAAGAGGTAACCACTTGTTAAAGCATGCAAAAAAAGTAATAAAAAAATAGCACCTTAAAAACAGAATAGCTCAAATGGTAAAAGAGGCACAAAAATCCAATGAGGAGAAGAATGTCTCAAAAAGCAGCAAAACTCGCCAAATGGAAAAGGAAATACAAAAGCCCTCCCTGCTCCCACCAAAAGGAAAAAAAAAGAAAAGAAAAGAAAACAAAAGAAAGGAAAAGAAAAGGAAAGAAAAGAAAAGAAAAGAAAAGAAAAGAAAAGAAAAGAAAAGAAAAGAAAAGAAAATACCTTAAAGAAAATACCTTAAAATTTAGAATTGAGCAAGTAGAAGCTAATGATTATTAAACTTCAGGGGAAAATAGGAATAAATAATAGGAAACTATGTGAAATACTCATTGAAAAAACAAACAAACAAACAAACAACTAGCCTGGAAAGGAGATCCAGGATAAATAACTTAAAAATTCTTGAACTGAAAGCTATAATAATAATAATAATAATAATAATAATAATAATAACCTAGAAATTTCTTTCAGGAAATTATCAAGTTAAAGTGCCTTCATATTCTAGAATCAGAGGATAAAATAGAAATTGAAAGAGAACCCAAAATAAAAACTCCCAGGAATATAATAGCCAAATTCCAGAATTTCCAGGTCAAGGAGAAAATATTGTAATCAGCCAGAAAGAAACAGTTCTACTATCATGGAACCACAGTCAAAATAGAGTAACACAACATTTCACAGCTTCTACATTAAAGAAACAGAGGTCTTGGAATATGACACTTGGAAGGCAAAGAATCTAGGATTACAACCAAGAATCACCTACACAACAAAACTGAGCATAATCCTTCAGGGGCGAAATGGATATTCACTGAAATAGAGTACTTTCAATCATTCATGATGAAAAGACCAGAGGTGAAAAGAAAATTTGACTTTCAAATAAGAGACTGATGAGAAGTATAAAAGGTAAAGGGCACGAGGAACTATTCCTCCTCCTCCACCTCCTGCTCCTTTTTTCTTCTCCATATGCTTACAAGTAGGGGATCTGTCCAAAAGAATATAAATCTCAATTGCTTATACTTCATAAGTTATCTTTGGGTTGGGGGATAGATTTATTTTTCTTCTATATTTATTCTTTCATTTAAAAAAGTAGAATAACTTTTTAATGTAGTTTTCATTTATAATTTCTTGAACTATAGCTCTGGTAATACAGGCTTGATAAAGTCCAATGGGATTCATGGATCTACTTGACTATGTCTTTAAACCCAAATCACTCTGACTCTCACTTATTGACCAATAATAGGTCCCAGCCCAATATTCACTTGTGCATTGTTTGGGTGTTGATGGCTTAGAGTGAGTGTAAATAACAAGTGTTTCTATTTTGGCCAAAATCTCTGAGGCTCTTTCACTCCAGAATCATTCTTTTGTGAAGTCAAGGTTGGCTATCTTCTGCCTCAAGTCTTACCTAGCCTACTGAAGGAATGTTGCCTGAAGTAAGCCAAGATCTGGGGAAGACCTTAGCTTAAAAAGGCCTAAGTCTCCCACTGAATCTTTGGTAATTGCCAGTTTTTCTGATTTATGTCTTGCAACTGGATTCAAATGACTGTTGAGGAAAGTAGTAAGGCTTTGATGACTTTGCACAATCCTGCCTCACTTAAATCCAATTCACTGGCAAGTCAAGACTTCCCCCTCTTGATGACACTGCTGCTTTTTGAGAATGAAGGTTTCACAACAATAACAATGAACCTTGGAGAGATTCCTTCATTGCTCTCCTTCTCTACACACTGTGTTTACCTAGGGAAGACTACTGCTGCACAGTCTTAACTGTAGTGCTAGAAAAACAAACAAACAAAACAACATCGTAATCTCCTTGTGACCAGTTGTTCAACCCCCTTACTGTCTGTGGGCTGAGAAATCTGGAAGCAGCTACTGCTGTTGCTGTTAATTCAATTGCTTCCAAAGCTTCTTTCTGGTTTGCTGGGACCTGGTCTTCCTTGGCATGGTCTACAACAGACTGTCCTCCACTTTCACGTAGGTGTAACAGACCTTTCCAGCTGACCTTCTATAGCTATATAAGTGCTAGTACTCATTTTGCTTTAGAACTGCAATCAGAGTTACTGCTTCCTTTTGACCAAACACCACCACCATTCTTATCTGCCCTAGAATGTATATGGGTTATATATTTAGTTAATATATTAATTAATATCAGCTATATCCAGGGCCAGCAAAGGGCCTCTGTAATCTCTTTCAGATTAGTTACTGTCTCTGAGCTAATAGCTCAAAAAGCTTCTTCTGCTGTTATGGTTGCTGAGGTTTCCACAGGTTTCCACCCCAGGGTCCATAAACTTTTTCTGTCAACCTCCTAAGCTCTTTTCAGCCAGAAGTATTTCATTCTTACCTTTTGTTAGCTTTGTCATTCCAAAATTTCATTTGAGGTACTATTTTCAAGGTGTTTGAAGGAGAATGTTGAGGGAGGTCAACTTAGTTGCCTGTAATTTGTCATTTTGGATTTGTCCCCCTACGAGAATCTTTTTTTTCTTCATAAATGGTATCACAATGGTTTGCACTCTCTAATTTTTTTTTTTTGCATCTACAGTTTTGAGTAGGGGTAATTCCTCACAATTGTGTTACCCCTAGGGATTGAAGAAAATTTCAGTTTGTTCTTGTCAGTATAAGAAGTGTTTGAACGAGTGAGCCAGCTTAAAGAGTGATTGGGTGAGTCACACAGTAAATGAAAATTGTGAGGTAATATGGTGGGTAACCACATCATTCACTCAGTAGACATGTGAAGTTTAGATCACAAGGACAAGGATATATTATTTAAGCTTTTCATATAAACCTTATGCAATAAAAGCAAAGGAATGGTCCTACAATAAAATAGACAGCTTGTAATTCCTTTTCTAGATGTTCAAAGATGTGACAAAGCTAATAAATGATTCTTTAACTAACTGAAAGGAAAAGAGAACCATTTCATTTCGGGAAAACTGGGACAATAGCTTTCTATTCATGACCATGATTTAAATGATATCATTATATCAGCTTTATCAATGTTTGGAACAGATTTCACTTGAATCTTCTGCCAGTAATCAAATGTTTGTTCAGTGTCTGGTACTGTGAACTTATTTCTAATTCTTTTTCTGAAATTGCTTAAAAATTCTAGAGCTTCATTTGCTTTTTGGTACCACACCTAATGAAATGTAATGGGTTGATGTGACTAAATCTGTATACACTCTGCTCTCTTCAGGTATGTTTAACAAAAATAGACTGCAAAATATTTAAATAATCATTTATATAAATTTTAGATTAAAAAGTTGAAGTGTCAGTCTCTTCACCTTACTGGGGGGAAATAACTGTTCTAAGAGAAAACTTCCAATGTTCTAAAGTTCACACTATTCAAAGAGATATAGTGTATTTGGCATTACAGAGACAAAAAAGTAGCCTGCTGATTCAAGTTGTGTTTTTGTTGTTTTACTTAGGTAGAACCACCTTTAATGGTTTACTATTTTCATCAGGATGAAGATAATAGGATTTTTGGTTGTTGTTGCTTGAGGAAAGGATGTTTAGGATACTGGGGAATAGAAGAAGTCTTCAGGGGAGCTTGGTGAAATAGAAAAATAAACATTAAGCTAATATTCTTAAGGTAGAATAAACAGTATATATTTGACATATGGAAGAATATATGCAAAGAGGGCAGAAAAATATATGGAAGGAACGTTAGATTAACAGATTCCTTGGTGCTGTTTAGTCATTTTTCAGTTTTATCTGACTCTTCTTGACCCTTTTATATTTTCCTGGCAAATATACTGGAGTCATTTACCATTTCCTTCCCCAGTTCATTTTCAGATAAGAGAACTGAGGCAAAAAGGGTTAAGTGACTTCCCCAGGGCCACCCAGCTATTAAGTGTCTGAGATTGGATTTGTATTCAGGAGAGTAGTCTTACTGACTTCAGGATTAGCACTTTATCTACTGGACCACATAGTTGCCCAAGATAATACTCATACACTAATTTTATAGGACCATCATAGAAAGGAAAAGAGGGAATTTTGTGATAAGGTGCTCCTAGAAGAGTTGGAAGCACAAAAATTATGAGATTGCTTTCCAATTTCAATCCAATGATGGTCAATATTCTAAGTAAGGGGGGCGGAGCCACTATGGTGGAGTAGAAACAGCAAGTCCAGGGCACTCTCCCCCCAGATTACCTCCAAACTATGTAAAATGGGACTCTGAACAACTTCTGGAGCACCAGCATCCACAGAACGACACAGAGAAGCTGACCTCCCGCTGAGGATACCCCAGCAGCCCTGCAGGAAGGACCAGCACAGTGCTCTGGAAGCTGGCAGTGCAGCATGAGGAGACCTGAGCCCAGGTCCCCATAAGCCACGGTTTTAGCCCCAACATGGCCAGGCCAGCAGCCGGCTGGAGGGACTCCAGAACATCAGCAGCTGTGGCGATTCCAGAATTATCAACACAGACAGGCCTAGGACAAAGTAAGAGGTTAGTGCCCTATGGACCTTGGGACCAGTATATCGGGAATGTGTTGGCTTCCTCCCCTGGGGGTTAGAAGCCGATGAGTAGACAAGCCATTTTGCAGTTTCCAGTGGCAGCTCTAGCTCCTGGCCTGCAGACTGTAGGGAGATCCAGGGATCAGTCTTGGGGGTAATCACTCTTGCTTTAAGCTCCCTGGATCTGAATTGTGATCTGGGGTCGAGGTTGTGGGTGGGTTTCCAGCTTGCCGGAAAGCTGTGAAGACCCCAAATTTCAGGACCAAAGCCCCCTGTCTGGTGGCAGAGCCCCACCGTGGCAAAAAGTCAAGTAATTAAGTGGCAACATGTCAAAGCAAAGAAAACAAAATAAAGAGAAACAGAAACATTAGAATCCTATTTTGGGGGCAAAGAGGATTGAAGCATGGAAGAGGCAGAGGACTGGGAGGTCAGAAATCCTCCTCCAAAAGCCACAAAGGAAAATATGAGCAGGTTACAGGCCATAGAGGACCTTAAGAAGGACTTTACAAACCAAATAAGAGAAGTGGAGGAAAAATTGGAAAGAGAAATGAGAAGGATGCAGGAAAAGTATGAAATGAGGTTCAACAGCCTGACTGAGGAAAGCAACACCTTAAAAAATAGACTAACTCAAATGGCAAAGGAGGCCCAAAAGGGCAATGAGGAGAAGAATGACTTAAAAAGTCGAATTTGCCAGATGGAAAAAGAGTCTCAAAAGTTCACTGAGGAGATTCATGCCTTCAGAGTTAGACTGAACCAAATGGAAGCTAATGACTTTATGAGAAATCAAGATGCTGTCAAGCAGATCCAAACAAACTAAAGATTAGAAGGCAATGTGAAATATCTCATGGGAAAAACCACTGACCTGGAAAATAGATCCAGGAGAGACAATTTAAAAATCATTGGACTACCTGAAAGCCATGATCAAAGAAAGAACCTAGAAATCACCCTTCCAGGAATTCTCAAGGAAAATTGCCCTGATGTTTTAGATCCAGAGGGCAAAATAGATGTTGTTTCAGGGGTAAACATGGTCATTCAGTGGAATAGAGGACATTCAAGCATTCCTGAGGAAAAAAACAGAATTGAATAGAAAATTTGAGATCCAGACACAAAAAGCAAGAAATGACTGAGAGGGTAATCAGGGAAAAGTAATCAAAAGGAACTTAACAAATTTGAACTATTTACATTCCTACATGGAAAAACAATAACTGTCACTGATGAAACCTTTCTCACTATGAAAATAATGGAAGAAGGGGGTGTGGTCATACGAATACATATGTGAATCTGTGTGTATATGGTTACAGTTATATATGAATAGAGGGCATAGGTTGAATTTTTTGGGAAGGGAGAATACTCAAGGGATGAAATTATGAGGTGAGAGAGGAGAGTAGCAAGAGGAGATGGGGAGAGATAGGGTAGGGTAAACTATCTCATGTAGAAGAAGCAAGGGGAAGTGGTTGAAAAGCAGGGGGAGAATAAGGAAGGCTAAAAAGGCAAAACCACATTCACACTGAATTTGGTTCAGGGAGAAAATGCCATACATAATAAATGGGATATCTCAACCTGAAGCAGGATAGGGGAAAGGGGGATGAGAGGAGGGATGATGGATGGGAGGGCATCCTTGGGGGGAGTGGAGGTTGGAAGTACCCACTATAGAAGAGGGACAGGATCATGTAGGGAATGGACCAGGTGGGGGTGGGATGAGTGGGAGGGAATTATAAGCAGCCTTGTACAATATATCTACTATGATAATATTTTGCATAGCTAGACATGTACAACATATACTGAATTACTTATCTCCCAAGAGGGAATTGGTGACAAGGGAGGAAGGAAATGGATCTGAAATTCGAGGTCGTAACATGAAATGTTTCAAATATATATAAATACTATTATTAATACTCTTTTGCTTGTAACTGGGAGATAAGATGTGCAGGCATTGGTACACAAAGATTCACCTTCCCCTAATGGAAAAATCGATGGGGGTATGGGAGAAGGTATGGGAGAGAGCAGATTGGAGGAAGCGATATCTTGTGGTACTACTATTCTGGGAGGTTGGGTAGGGGAATAACGGGGGGAAAATGATTGTAACTCAAGATCTGGCAGAAATGAATGATGTAAAACAGGAATTAATAAAGCATTTGTTTAAAAAATGTGCAAAAAATGTGCAAAAAAATAGACTAATTCAAATGGCAAAGGAGGCCCAAAAGCGCAATGAGGAGAAGAATGCCTTAAAAAGTGGAATTTGCCAGATGGAAAAAGGCCTTAACATTAAATGTTTCAAATATATAGAAATATTATTAATACTCTTTTGCTTATAATTGGGAGATAAGATGTGCAGGCATTGGGACACAAAGATTCACCTTCCTCTAATGGAAAAGTCGAAGGGTGTATGGAAGAGAGCAGATTGGAGGCAGCGAAATCTTGTAGTACTGGTATTCTGGGAGGTTGGGTAGGGGAATAACAGGGGGAAAATGATTGTAACTCAAAATCTGGCAGAAATGAATGATGTAGAGCAGAAGTTAATAAAGCATTTGTTTAAAAAAAAAGAAAATTGTAAAATGAGAATCAACAACCAGATTGAAGAGAATAACACCTTAAAAATAGAATTACTCATGGGGATAAAAAGGAATTTACTTTCTTCTCAGCAGTGCATGGTACATACTCAAAAATAGACCATGTACTAGGGCATAAAAACCTAACAATTCAGTGCAGAAAGGCAGAAATACTAAATGCATCATTTTCAGATCATGATGCAATAAAATTATATGCAATAAAGGGCCATGGAAAGGAAGACTATAAACTAATTGGAAATTAAACTATTTAACCCTATGGGATGAGTGGGTCAAACATGAAATTATAGAAACAATCAGTAATTTCATTCAAGAGAATGATAATAATAAGACAATATACCAAAATTTGTGGGATGCGTTAAAGGCAGTCCTTAGGGGAAGTTTTATATCACTCAGTGAATACAGGAATAAATTAGAGAAAAGGGAGATCAAAGAATTGGACATGCAATTGAAAAAGTTAGAAAAAGAACAAATCGAAAATCCCCAATTTGGTACTAAATTGGAAATACTGGAAACCAAAGGAGAGATTAATAGAATTGAAATTAAGAAAATTACTGAATTAATAAATAAAAATAAGAGCTGGTTTTATGAAAAAAAAAACAATAAAATTGATAAACCCTTAGTCAATATGATAAAAAAGAAGAAAACCAAATTATGAGTGTCAAAAAGGAAAAGGGTGAATCTACCTCCAATGAAGAGGAAATCAAAAAAATTACGAGGAATTATTTTTCTCAATTGTATGCACATAAATATGACAATCTTAGTGAAATGGATGAATATTTACAAAAATCGCAAGTTGCCCAGATTAACTGAAGAGGAAGTGAATTACCTAAATAACCCCATCTCAGAAAAAGAAATCAAACAAGCTATCAATGAAATCCCTAGGGAAAAATATCCAGGGCCAGATGGGTTTACTACTGAATTCTATCAAACATTTAAAGAACAATTGATTCCAGTACTCTACAAACTATTTGGGAAAATTAGTGAAGAAGGAGTCCTACCAAACTCTTTCTATGACTCAAATATGGTACTGATTCCTAAATCAGGAAGAGATAAAACAGAGAAAGAAAATTATAGAGCAATCTCCCTCATGAATTTAGACGCAAAAATTCTAAATAAAATATTAGCCAAAAGACTCCAACAACTTATCACAAAAATAATACACCCTGATCAGGTAGGATTCATTCCAGGAATGCAAGGATGGTTTAATATTAGGACAACCATTAGTATAATTGAGCATATCAACAACAAAACTAGCAAAAACCACATGATCATCTCAATAGATGCAGAAAAGGCTTTTGACAAAGTACAACATCCATTCCTATTAAAAACACTAGAAAGTATAGGAATATATGGAGCCTTCCTTAAAATAGTTGCTAGCATCTATCTAAAACCATCAGCAAGTATTATCTGCAATGGGGATAAACTGGAAGCCTTTACAATAAGATCAGGAGTCAAACAAGGGTGTCCACTGTCACCCCTCTTATTCAATCTGGTACTAGAAACGTTAGCAGTAGCAATTAGAGAAGAAAAAGAAATCAAAGGAATCAAATTAGGCAAAGAAGTGACCAAGCTGTCACTCTTTGCAGATGATATGACGGTATACTTAGAGAATCCTAGAGAATCAAGTAAAAAATTACTTGAGACAATAAATAAATTTGGCAAAGTTGCAGGATATAAAATAAACCCACACAAATCCTCAACACTCCTGTACATCTCTAATGAAACTCAACAGCAAAGATAGAAAGAGAAATCCAAATTAAAATCACTGTAGACATTATAAAATATTTGGGAATCTACTTGCCAAAACAAACCCAGAATCTATATGATCACAACTACAAAACACTTCTCACACAAATAAAATCAGATCTAAATAGTTGGAAAAATATCAATTGCTCGTGGCTGGGTTGAGCTAATATAACAAAAATGACAATTTTACCCAAACTAAATTATATATTTAGTGCCATTCCAATCAATTTACCAAAAAACTACTGTGTAGAGTTAGACAAAATAATAACAAAATTTATTTGGAAAAACAAACGATCTAGAATATCAAGGGAATTAATGAAAAGAAATGCTAGGGAAGGTGGACTAGCTATGCTAGCCTTAATCTGTATTATACAGCAGCAGTCATCAAAACTGCTTGGCACTGGCAGAGGTGTAGAGTAGTGGATCAAAGGAATAGATTAGGTGCAGGAGACCCAGCAGTTAATGAATATAGCAATCTATTCTTCGATAAACCCAAAGACCCCAGTTTTTGGGATAAGAATGCACTATTTGACAAAAACTGCTGGGAAAACTGGAATACAGTATGGCAGAAAGTGGGCATAGATCACTATCTAACACCATATACCAAAATCAAGTCTAAATGGGTGCATGATCTAGGTGTAAAGGATGATACTGTAAGCAATTTGGGAAAGCAAGGAATAGTTTACTTCACAGATCTGTGGAGAGGGGAAGATTTTAGGACCAAACAAGAATTAGAGAGCATTATAAAATGCAAAATGGATAATTTTGATTACATTAAATTGAAAAGCTTCTGCACAAACAAAGCCAATGTAACCAAGATCAAGAGGGAGGTGGGAAATTGGGAAAGAATTTTTACAACTTGTGTCTCTGATAAAGGACTCATGTCTAAAATTTATAGAGAATTGAGCCAAATCTATATGAATACAAGTCACTCCCCAATTGATAAATGGTCAAAGGATATGAACAGGCAGTTTTCAGAGAAAGAAATTAAAGATATCTATAAGCATATGAAGAAATGCTCTAAATCACTATTAATTAGAGAAATGCAAATCAAAACAACTCTGAGATACCACATCTCTCCAGTCAGATTGGCTAAGATGACAAAACAAGAAAGTGACAAATGCTGGAGAGGATGTGGACAAATTGGAACACTAATACATTGCTGGTGGAGTTGTGAACTTATCAAACCATTCTGGAGAGCAATCTGGAATTATGCCCAAAGGATTATAAATAATTTCATACCCTTTGACCCAGCCATACCACTTCTAGGGTTATATCCCAAAGAGATCATAGAAGTGGGAGGAAGACCCATATGTACAAAAATATTTTTAGCAGCCTTTTTTGTGGTTGCAAAGAATTGGAAACTAAAGGGGTGCCCATCAATTGGGGAATGGCTAAACAAGTTGTGGTATATGAATGTAATGGAATTTTATTGTGCTATAAGAAACGAGGAGGTGACGGATTTCATAATTACCTGGAGAGACTTGTACAAACTGATGCCGAGCGAGAACAGTAGAATCAGAAGAAATTTGTATACAATCACAGACATACCATATCTGTGACGACCAACTATGACAGACTGGACTCTTTTCAGCAATGCAGTGATATAAGTTAATCCTGAATGACTCAAGAAAGTGAGAAATGTGCCATCCAGAGATATAACTAGAAAGAACTGAGCCTGAATCCTGATGGAAGCAAACTAAATGATCTTGTTGTTCTCATTGTTTGGTTTTACTTCTTCCTTACCATCTTTCATCCCACCTAGTACAATATGCCTTTGTAATTGGAATAATGTTTAATATGAATGCATTTGCAGACCCTATACTGTACTATATGGTGTCATGTGGGAGGGGGGAGGGAAGTAAAGGAAATTTGAAAATCAAAAAAAAAAAGAAAAAAAAGAATTTGTATTTAATCTTAGAAGAAAAAGGTCATTGTTGAAAGATTTCAAGCACAGAAGTAACAGTTTTGTGATGCATTAACTTGGAAGATAGCATTGGTGACTGTTAGAATGGACAGGGAACTCAGAAAATAACATCAAATCTGAAGTTTGAAAATTGTAGCGGTAAAATATGGATGACATTGGCAACCTAATATCTTTGAGCTTTTTTGAAAATTTCATTTCATTTTTAAGTAACAAAAATGCATTATTCCCTCACCACCCAATATTTACATAAAAGAAAAACAATTCATTTCTAACAAATATATATACTCAAAGAAAACAAGTGCTTAAGTACGTCATGTTCCAAAAGTCTTTTAATTTTTTTCAGATTTTTCTGCAAGTAGCGTGCTATTGGTATTTCATACCTTCTTCGGATTCTACTTATTTAATACGACGTCAGTTCCTACAAGTCTCTCCAGGTTACTCTAAAATCACTTCTTCACTTCATACTAAAATCTACATTCTAATACTTGATTACATTACCATTCCATAATTTCTTCAGCTATTCTGCCAGTTATTGTTGCATCTTAGTTTCCAATTCTTTATTTCTATAAAAATTGGTTGTTTTCATAAATACAGTTTTTTGTTTTTTGTTTTTTGTTTTTTTTTTTTTGCTTTGTGATATATTCCCAGTATAGGTACTGCTGGGACAAGAGTTGAATTTTAGAGAACAATTTCAAATTGCTTTCCAAAATGTTTGGATCAATTCACAGCATCAACAACAGCCCATTAATGTGTTTATTTTATCTTCCCAATGTTTGCTACTTTCTGCTTTTTAAAGATTTTTGGTAATTAATTGTTTCTTATGCAGAAGCATAACTATTTGGAGTTGAACATTTCACTACAGGGTGATAATATTTCAGGAAGAGTGCTTTTACCTTATTAGATTTACCTTCTCCATAGCTTTTCTTTCTTCTTCTACCAACATATTATGCTACAACAATACGCAAAATATTGTTCTAGACACTACACCAGCACTCTTTCAGACCTTAACTTCCTCCAGATTCCATTAGGGGAATATATCGTCTAATAGAGAAGAGATGGCAACCAGTCTAGCTATTACTTTACCCAATATAGGAATAAGTCTTCCTTTTGATACTCCTGTGACAACCACCAACCTTTCAACAGAATTTGACTTCAGTAATATAATTCCTACTATGAGCCTATATGCCTTGTGACAAATAATATAAAACTTAATAAAAACTATATTTTCAGATCAAATCTATTATGAATCTAATAATGTTATAAGCAATTCACTCAACAATAATGATATGATTTCTCTCAAAAAAAAAAAAGAGCCCTTGACATATTAGGGCTGCTTCTGTCTCTGATTTAAGGTGGGTCAGGAAAAAAGTCTAGTCCCCAAAGGGCATCAGTGCAAACTTTGACTTGGTTCTCTCTTTCAAACAACATTTAATCTAGTTTTCAGAAACAAGAATCTTTTCAAATGAAAAATGACTACAAAGGAAAGCTAATCTATGAAGAAAAGACACAAAGAAATGATTTAATGTAATGATTTAAAATAATTAAAGAAAGTTGTATTTGAGTCATAAAAATGTGGAAAATACTTGCAAGTAGGAAGACTACTTACTAAAGACGTAACAAAAATTGTTAATATGACAGAAAATTGTTAATACAAAATATTACTTCTTATCTACCTTGTAATATCAGATTTTTAGTAAAATTTTTAAGATTCCCTACCTTAATTAGGTTGAGGTGAAGGAAATCCTAAATCCCAATGAGGAGGTGTAGACTCTGGGAACTTCCTTGAAATCTCCTTGAATCTTCCCAATATGAGGCATTTGTCTGAGGCTATAAGCATTCAGTTATCACTATTCCCATATCTGTGTTATCCTTAACCTATCCTAGCCCTCCATTATCTGTTTTCTGCAGATTGACTCTGGCTGCTTCCCACCCTTGACCCCATCAAAATCCCATTCTCTTGGCTCCTAGGAATCTGACCTCTAGTCATCTCAGTACTCTAAAGATCTTCCTTAGACTACTCCACAAGATCCTCCCTAGACCCCCTCTCATGTCACCCCAGACTATGACTACCCCTAGATCCCTCCCACAGTCTTTCTATATATAAAAGATTCATCTTTTCTCCATGAAGGTGCTCAGATTCAATCTAGCTCAGACTCAGTATCTAACAGATTATTTTGGCCTGTTTGTTAAGGCAAGCATCACAAATACTTAGGCTTCTTAAGAGTCTATTTATTATGGGGAATCTTTAATAAATGTTTTCTTACTTTGACTGAAAGAAGGCTTGTGGCAAATTCATTTCTATCGGATCTTGCAGGTCACTCTTTTGGGTTTCGAGGTCCTGTAAACCCCTAAAACTCAACAGCCCCATCCAGAGATTTTACCATGCAAAGGTACTTAGCTTAAACTGCATCCCAGCTTCTAATGTCCTTACACTCTTCCATAGGAATTGAAGGTAAAATGAGCCAGAATGAAGTGGCTTTCCTTGCCCAGATATTCCAAGGCCTCTAGGGTCTCATGACCATACATTGCCACCCTATATGACCTTCACACAATCATCTCCAAAAAGCAAAAGAAGCTTTTGCATTCATCTTGGAGGCGGGAAATCATTGTTCTCTGCACTTCTTGGACCTTCCCAATGGTGGCAGGTCAGCTACCCTGTTACCTCATTGAAAGACATTTTATTCCACCACCCACGACTTTGATTTATTTCAGAACTTGACAGGAGTAACAGAAAAAAAAAAGGCACAGAGGTAACTATGAGAATTACTCTGGTGGAAAACAATGACAAGACTAGAGTAAATGGTACATTATTGAAATTTGGAGTGTGGATTTTACATTTTTAAAAGGATATAACTGTTGTCAATGCAGACAAAGCTAGTAAGTATTCATGATGCTTCTTGAAATCGTGATAAAAAAAAAACTTTAAGAATAATGTTTTGCCACTACTTAAAAAAATCAATAAAGAGCTGTATTATTTCTGGTGTAATCAGAGCCTTCATATATGCAGATTGCAATCTTAGTAGATTTTTGCATGAGTTATTGTGACCAAAAATAATTCTCACCTGTGGTCAACCTTTTGTTAATGAACCTCTCCAAATAATAGGTACCTCTTAGGGTCAGGCTCCCAAAGGTGTCCTTAAAATGGTGCTCAGCTTTTGGAAATCTATAGGTCAGCAACCATTGAAAACCATGATCCCCTTATGAGATTAAAAAAAAAAAAAAAGCATGGCTTTATACTCTAATACTACAATCACCCTATTGTAAATCCTCATCTCACATAAGAACTATTGCAGTAGCCTACTGATTGGTCTTTGTCACATAAGTTCCTTCCCTCTGCAATTCATCATACATACCTCAAGGTATTTTGTGAAAAGTGTGGTGCTGATCATGTCATTCCTCACCTCAATAAACTTCAGGAAGTCACTATTACTATAAGCATAAAATATAAACTCCTGAAAAAGGACAGAACAACTCAAGCAGGGTTGGAGGCACCTGAGTGTGCATTCTATTTTTTGGGGTATTGAGTATGCGATGCTGACAGGGGAGCACTCCCCTGCTATAGGGGGAGGGGAAAGGAGCTAAAAGGAGGGAGGCAAGGTGAAAGGAGGAGGAGAGAGAGAGAGAAGAGGGGATTGTGAATGAGAAAGAGATTAAACGGCAAGATACTTTACATCTTGCAGGCTCCCCCGAGGGGTTCCTGGGGTCGAACCCGGGTCCTAGGGGCAACCAGAGTGACTAGGGCTGTGATGGCAGCTGGAGAGAGGGTTGTATAGGCAGCCCAGGTGTAATGGAAATGCAAATTTAAAGATCTTCCCTGCCCCTAGCTTAAGTGCACCTGGAGCTTGTGGTGGGAGGCTTGTTTTTCAGGAAAGCCCACCCCTTGATACTTTGTGATTGGGCAGTGGGTCAAGGAGGTTGTTACAATCTTTGAGCCAGGAGAAGGCTATATAAACTCTGATGAGGGGCTTTGCTTTGGGGCTCACTTTGAGAAGTGTTGTGTGATTTGACCAGATGAGACTCTGGGAAGCCGTTGTTGAGAGCCCCCCCGCTTTGAAAACCCAGATGTTGATGCTTCCCTCTCTGGTAACTGTGATTTGGTATTGATATAATGGTTGGACAGTTTGGAAGCCTGTCTGATCTGTAAGTTCTGTAACTCTGAAGTTCAGGGTGCTGACCTTTTTCCCCTGAACTAGGTAATGTATGTTTGTTTGATTAAAGTAAGCTTGTTAACCCATTTTGAGTTGCTTTCCTTTACAAAAGCAGATCTAAGAACCTGTGTTGGCAGTCACCCTCGGGATGCTGGGTTGCTTGCTGCTACACCGGGTTGTAGGGGCGACTAGAGTGACCAGTCTGTAGGGGCAGCTGGAGAGGGGTTTGTGGAGGCAACCCCTGTCGCAGGGGCGACCAGAATATCGGAAGGCGATTGGAGTGCCACAGAGGCTGCTGGAGAGAATTTCGTTCAGAAATTTCATTTCTTCTTACCACGTGAATGAAAAGTGAGGCAAAAGCGTTTAGAAGAGTAACGAAAGAAGAGCAAGAACAAGGTGGTTGAGAAGGCTATGTGTTTCCAGGCTCTTCACGATGAGAGATTTTGGGATCCTTCTCTTCCCTTCTCCCTGTAGTTGATCGTTTGGGTGGTGGAAGTGATGCAGAACTAGAGATGGCCAATAGCCTCAAAACATTTCTCCATGATCTTGTCAAGGGAATTACGGACTCCATCTGGGGCATCTGCACCATCTCCAAATTTGATGCCCGAATCCAACAGAATAGAGAAGAGCAGCGTCGAAGGAGGGCAAGCAGTGTTTTAGCACAGAGAAGAGCCCAAAGTGAGGAGCGGAAGCAGGAGAGTCAGTGAGCACCGATTTCCTGAGCATGTATTTAGAAGGATGGGAAGGAGCCAGTGAAAATGGAGAAAGTCATCAATTCATGAAAAAAAGGTGAGCCAAGGATAGTGAGCAGAATTTTCCAGTGCTGTGTTTGGAATGGAGGAGTATTCTGGCTGAGTCTCCTTTTGTTTTACCGAGTATTCATCCCTGTGCTTCAGTCAGTAACAGCTCAGTTTATTGGAGATCCCTCTCTGCATGGAGATGTCTGGTCCTGATTGGAGTTTATCCTCACTTCTATCTTTAGTGCTCTGTGGGTCCTCCCCCTGTTTGTGCTCAGTAAAGTGGTGAATTCCATATGGTTTCAGAATATCGCTGACCTGGCATTCGAAGTGTCTGGGAGGAAACCCCAACCATTCCCAAGTGTCAGCAAGATCATAGCTGATATGCTTATTAACCTCTTACTTCAGGCCCTTTTCCTGATCCAGGGCATGTTTGTCAGTCTATTCCCGATCCATCTCATTGGCCAGTTGGTCAGTCTTCTGCACATGTCTCTTCTCTACTCACTTTATTGTTTTGAGTACCGTTGGTTCAACAAAGGAATTGAAATGCATCAGCGATTATCCAACATTGAAAGGAATTGGCCTTACTCCTTTGGATTTGGTCTACCCTTGGCCTTCCTCACAGCAATGCAGTCTTCTTACATCATCAGTGGCTGCCTCTTCTCTATCCTCTTCCCTCTGTTCATCATCAGCGCCAATGAAGCGAAGACCCCTGGGAAAGCGTACCTCTTTCCAGTTATGCCTCTTCTCCTTGGTGGTCTTCCTAAGCAACAGACTCTTTCACAAGACAGTTTACCTGCAGTCTGCCCTGAGCAGCTCAGCCTCTGCCGAAAAGCTCCCCTCACCTCACCCATCTCCTGCCAAACTGAAGGCTGATGCAGCCCACTGAGCTGCCTCCAAGGGGAGGGATGGCTTTGGGGGGGGGCACTGGTGGTGGCTTCCTCAGTTTCCCCTCACCCAGGGAAAGTAGGAACCACCCTGCCAAGGGCCCTCGGCACATTCCCGTTATTCTCTGTGGGATCTGGAGTTTTACGATCTTGTGAGTGTAGGCCAGAATCCTTTTGATGCAAGGTGTGGATTTTTAATGCTGTGACATGTCTTGGTGACCGCAGATTTTTCTGCAGCCTTTTTCTAGCCTTTGCCAGCCCTGTGCCTGTGCTGATTTGAACACTTTGCTTTTCTCCCTGTGCCATCCCTCCTCTTTGCTCTGCCACTCTTGGATGAATGGATTTTGTAAATCCAATTTGTTTGTGTGTGTGTGTGTGTGTGTGTGTGTGTGTGTGTTTTGTTTATTTTTTGGGTGAAACCAGCTCATTGGGTGTGGAGGGAGGGGGAGTCTCTCAGCTAGTCCTGGTTATTTCCTTCTGTGGCCTTCACTGTCTTTGGTTCTTGTGACTCAGGTTAGGTTTTCATCCCTCCTACTTCACAGCAGAAAAGAAGAAAAAAAACAACGTGAAGAGGTGAGACTAGGTAGGGAACAGACCTCACCACCACTTGTGTTGGTTTGGAGAGCTAATGTGTCTCCATCCCTTTGTTTGCAGGAGGGGAGGACATAGGAGAGTTCTTTCACTGGTACTTTTAGGGTTCCTTGATCTCGAGGAGATGTACCAGCTGTGGACAAGTGCCACCATTAGCACAGGATGCCCTGAAAAGTCAAGCTAAGCACTGGATACGGCTCCGTTACTCAAAGAGCCGGATGTTTGAAAATCACTTTGTCAGGGCCACTGGCATTTATATCCAGCACTTCAAGCGGATGTTGGGTGCTTCACATGATCAGGAATTAGTTAGAAAACTTAATGGAAAACATTAAACCTGTGGCTGGATGGGTTTTTCTGTCATTTTTACAGTAAGGTTGGGTCCAGCCCATGTTAAAAAAATGTACAATATAAAAGAATAAAAAAAAGTTAAACAAGTAGGAGCTTCTGGTTTCTCATGGAAACAGGCATACTGATTGGTGAAAATCATGAAGTTTATAATGGTATTTAAGTAACACAAAGTCTTGTTTGGGTTCAGAAAAAGGGAATTTAGAGTAAATGGGAAGTTTATTGCACTAAGCATAATTGATGGGGAGATGGTTCTGCAAAGTGTTGATCTGAAACTCAGGTCTCATCTCTTTCATGTAGTTTATAGATGAGGATTGGCTTATGTCCACTCATTTAGTGGTTGGTTCTCAAAAACTGATGAGTTTGAAATTGGTGAGTTCACTTTTGTGTGTGTAAAGTCTTTATGTATGTACATTTCTGCTGTATATGTTTCATAAAGGAAGAAAGATCAATTTAGATTCCAGTGTTCCTCATGCATTAAAAATTCTCATAAGGCAAGGGAAAAAGATTAAGCAGCTTACTCAAAGCATTAAGAAAGCCTTTGAGGGGAGGGCATTCTGTAACATGACTTACTCTTGGTTAGCAGATGAATCTCTTCTCTGATGTTTTCACAAGAAAATATTAAATAAAATGCTAGAGCTGTCCACAATTGTGGGTGGGTTATTGCAAGTTTGTCTCACGGGGGGAAGTACTAAGTTGGAAATTATAGACAATGAGAATTTGTGCACAAGAATTATTTGTAAAGCATATGGTTAAAGACATCTTGGGCTATTTCAATACCTCTGGTATGTTCCAGTAAGATCATTTGTGGTTTTGACAAAACATTTTAAGGCAGCATTACACAGAACCACTTGTAGGACTTTCCTTGCTGCTATTCAGTGGTTTGGGAGAGGTAGTTTAAGCTGTCAAGCGTTTTGGTAATTTGAAAAGTCATAATAGAAACTTTTGAAATTTTTTTCACAATAAAATGAACCCCTTTGGAAGCAGTTCTTCACACACACACACACACACACACACACACACACATATATATGTATATATATATATATATACACACACACACATATATATATATATACTCCTCTTTTTGGTGTTCAAAGGCCTTTCTAACCTACCCCCCTCCCCAATCCTTTATACATCTGAATCATACTGTTTCATCTAGAGTTACTAACCTTTTTACAATTCCTTGAACTGGATCCTTCAATCTTTCTGCTCTGGGCAGTTAAAATGTTTTTTTTTTTCCCCATTACTGGAATGTTCTCCTACTTCCTGGTTTCTATGGCTTTTTTCAAATCCTAATTAAAATCCAACATTCTTCAGGAAGAATTTGACAATTCTTTTTAATCCTAGAGTTTTCCTCTAGTCCTGCAATACCTTCTCTAGTGGGTATCAAGTTTTTCTTCACCAGGCTGCTCTACTGCTCTACTTCTGCAGCTCTTCAAACCTTTTGTCTTACTCCAACTAAATTGTTTAAAGTTTTGTGTTTCTTACACTGGAGCACAAGGTCAATCTTCCACTTTTATATTGCCTACCCCAAGCCTGACAATCAATAACAGTTTAGTAAATGTATATGGAGTATTGTTTGCTGAATTCAATGCCTTTTCCAGGGATTGGGAAAGGAGGGTAATGGGAGTCAGTCACAAACACACAAAGGCACTTTAAGATTTAGGTCCTATGTTTGTTTGTGAAGGAGACCCAAGCTAGTCACACTCAGTCTGCTAGCTAGATAAGCCCTTCCAAATTTTTCTTTCCATGTATTTTAGATCTATTGGTATAAACTGATTTCCCTTTATTTAATTAAATTCCTCTTATCTCCTTTGCACTGTGGAAATGCCAATTGTTATCCAATCAAATTACAAAGGTTTTAGGCTGAGGAGATTGAAAAATATCTTCTTCCTACTTCTCTCCACTCATCCTGTCAACCTGAAAGTTTGGTTAAAAGAAGCAAACAGGCTAGGTCATCCTTAAATCCATATTGTTTATTTCCTTAAAGCTAGCCAGATTCATACAAGTATGGAAACAGATAAAATCTGACTGCCTACACAAAGAATGAGAAGGCTTCAATACATTTTAGAACCATACAAATTCAGGGTGGCCGTGTCATTCAAATTTATGATCTCCATAAATGTTTAATCATTGTATGAGAAAAGAATTTTCTTAATTGAATAGGTGGTAAATACAATAAAATAACAGAGGTGACAAAGTGTCAATGGGAATTATCATCCAGGATATCTGTGTTTTCTTTACCATCAACATGCCATAATATAGTAAATGTCCAAAAAATATTAAGATAACAAAAATTACTCAAGAGAGTGTCTCAGGTTAAGGGTGTCATCCTCAATGGTCATAAAATGATTACCATCTGGCTTTGTTAACATAGGAAGAGGTATTCTCTGAGTTTACTCAGAGACCTTAGAAGTTGTTAGAACCAGTCTTGTCTTCTGGTTCATTAGTTCAGGCCCTGACCCTAACTGAGGTTATTAAATTGATATTAAATGATTATCAACCCCAATCCAAATTTTCCTATGGGTAGAGGGAATATGTGTTCTTAGAAAGAAGATAGTCAATATTTAAACTCCACTAGTACAGTTCAACTTTCAGAGAGCAAACATGTGTTTTCCACTTACACAAGTCAGTCACAAAGTTCCTTGACTCTTAGACATGAAGCATATACTTTTCTAGTAAAATTTATTAAGCAGAAGGTAAAAATAAGTTACCACAAGATTTATTCAATAGAAAATGAATTCAGGAAAATTCAAAATGTAGTATTTCACCCATAAACCAAGGTAAGAGTCTTCCACCTATACACCTATATACAAAATATATGGGATATATATATATATATATATATATATATATATATAGAGAGAGAGAGAGAGAGAGAGAGAGAGAGAGAGAGAGAGAGAGAGAGAGAAAATGAAGAGAATGGAGATGCATTTAAAGAAATATAGCCACAAGGAACAAAAATAGTAAAATCCTATATCCCCATGGCATCTAATACTAAAATGAAATCCTGGATTTTTGGTGGTCTCTTTTATGGAAACTTTATACCTAAATCATTTGCTTTTCCTTCTAGCTGAAGAAGTTACGCACTAAGAGGGTTAGAGTTGGTTGGATTATGGAGACCCTAAAATACCAACAGGCCAGGTCCTGCCTAATGAATTTGACTCAAGTCTTCTCAGCCAAAGAAAAGTAAAACTTATTAAAAGTTCGCTTTCATTAGACACAGAGTAAGTCTGTGCAAGGCCATTCTATGGCACTCTCACTATTCTATGGCATTCTATGATTCTCTCACTATTCTATGTCATTCTATGGTGCTCTCACTATTCTAAGGCATTCTGTGGTGCTCTCATTATTCTATGGCATTCTATGATGATGTCACACCATGGGGTCTTATATACAGAAGGTTGTGGGAGGAATCTAGGGGTGGTCTAGAGAAGGAGTATGGGGAGGGTCTTCAGGAGGAGATAATGAAGTAAATGTGTGAGTAAGGGTGGGAAGTAGCTGGAGGCTACAGACTATGGTGGGCTAGGCCAGTTCAAGGGTGTATTGATATTTTGATAGGCTTAAGGGTGGGAAGTAGATGAACTATGGAGGGCTAGGCTAGTAGTCAAAACTAGGCTAGAGGTCTGGGCTCAGCCACAATGTAAGGCTTATTGCCTCATCAAATGAGACAATTTAATCAATTTAATTACATTGAGGGTCCAAGGGAGGTTGCCAGAGGCTGTAACTCAAGGACTCAAGGAGAGCTAGAGAATGCTCCCAGAGCCCATACCTCATCATAGCCACTAGGCTATCCTGATGAAAAAAATAGCTTTTCTAATAATTTCTAATAATTTTAGATAATTCTTATCTAATAAAATCTTCAAAAAGCCAGTAACTTCTGTAACCAGAAGTTACAGAGTCTGCCTCCAATGAAATATATCTCCTAACTTGACTCATCCTTTAAAAAAAAAAAAGTTTCTCTAATGTTCTGAATTTCTTGTCCTTTTTTTTTTTCTCAATCATCTGGATAAGAGTACCTATTTTCTTTTCTTTTCTTTTTTTGCTTTTTGGAGGGAATTGGGGGTAAATAACTTGCCCAAGGTCACACTGCTAGGTTTTTTTTTTTTGTGTGTGTGCATTAAGTTTCTGAGGTCGGATCAGAACTCAGGTTCTTCTGACTCCAGGGCTGACGCTCTTCTCACTGTGCCACCTAGCTGCCCCCAATACCTATTTTCAATACTCAATCAATTAACTTCTCTTTATAAGTAGTTACTTCTCATTCTTCTGATCCCGAGTTTCTCATTTGATCTCTAATATTGTTCAATCATTTTAGTTATGATTTCATGTGGGGTTTTCTTGGTCAAGATACCAGAGTGGTTTGCCAATTCCTTCTACAGCTCATTTTACAGATGAAGCAACTGAGGCTCCAAGCCTGGCACACTTCTCGTCTTTAATACTTCTATTTTAAATTGCAATTTCTTGATTTAGGACCCCTTCATGAAAAGAAACACATCTCTCACTTGGTTTGGGAACCCCTAAGTCAACAGTTACATGAAATATCATATACGTATACATATATATGTTTGTGTGTATGTATACACATACATGTATGCATATTTTATGTGTATTTCATGCAATTTTCCCATTGACAAAAAGCAATTGTTTGTTTTAGAGTTTTTCAGATAATTTTTTTTCTAAAACTCTGGGGAAAAAGTTGTAATGGGGCACTTGAGTATTCTCCCTAGAATAAACCCTCATAAGCCAGTCCTACTTAACACAATCCTATGCAAATATGCACACTACAGTCATCTGTGTCTTGATTATGAGCTCATTTCAAAAAAAAACTCCTGTCTGTTAGTTTATCTGTGAGTTTGTTTTCTTTCAGATGCTCAAAACTCCTTTTCTCACTTTAAGTCCTTTTCTTTACCTTTTCAATAAATGAATATCTGTATTAAAAAGGACAGAAGTGTATTGGACAAATCTATAAAACACTGTATTCTACTAGCTTAGCGCTTGAAAAACATGAATTATTTCATTGGTATAATGATATGTCTATGTAAAAAAAAACAAAAATGGGGGGGAGGCAGGCAGCATTAAGTGACTTGCTCAGGGTCACACAGCTAGCAAGTGTCAAGTGTCTGGGGCAGGATTTGAATTCAGGTCCTCCTGACTCCAGGGATGATGCTCTATCCATGGCCAGAGGCCCCATCTCTATGGAAGATTTTGCAAAAGGTTTGACTTTCTATGGAAAGGTCAAACTCATGTAAAACTTAAATTAAAGAAGCTTACTAATGCTTCAAAGAATTTTCCCTATTTATTTTATAAATCATTCAATCAAAAAGTAAACATTTGTTAAATGTGCAAGGCACTCTGCTAAAAAATGAGGATAAAAAAAGAGGCAAAAGCAGTACTTGCATTCAAAGAACTTACAACCTTGTGGAGTAGAAGCATAATGTTCCTTAATCTTAGCAAAAACAATGTTTAAAATATGGTGTAAGTTATCTTTCTCTCCCTCAAAGCATTCACTAAAATTCTCTGCTATATTATTAAGGTAAAGCTTACCATGTCTTATTTTCGAGAACAGAGAGAAATAATACTACTTTTTTTTTTTTACTAATTTTGATAAAAATGTCATTCTATAACATCAAAGATGTCATGAGCATGTTTAATTCTTAAAAAAAAAAAACAACATAACTTTCCATCTAGTTTACTTGAACATTGTAAAGTTTAATTTGAGTGTAGCTTCATTTTGATTATTTTTTTCTAGAAATTTTGACAAAGGTGAATGAAATATATGTGATATGTTTATATGAAAAGGAAAATTTCTATGCAAATCAAAAAGAGGGAATGATTAGGGAGGCTAGGTGGTGCAGTGGGTAGAGCGTTGGCCCTGGAGACAGAAGGACCTGAGTTCAGATCTGGCCTCAGACACTTAATGCACACACAAACAAAAACCTAGCCATGTAACCTTGGAAAAGTTACTTAACCCCAATTGATCTCCAAAAAGCAAAAAAAAAAAAAAAAAAGATGGAATGATTAAAAGTGTCATTTTGGAAGGTCCAAATAGATATTTCAGTAAATGTTTGCAAGAAGATTGGGTTTTCGGATAATTACAATTTATGATAGTAAAAAAAGTGTATTAAGTTTTGTGTTATAAAAACTATGTATCATATGTATAGAATTTCATAACTAAAGTATCTAACTATACTCTAATAAGTGATAGGGGTATTATGCTGTTTTCAAGGCACATATTAGTCATAGATTTCATAGAGGAACATTGGAAGCAGGTCTTTATATTGAAGAAACTATACAATAATTGTTATATATTCCCCAGAGATAATTAAACTTTTGAAAAACTATTCTGAAGAAGAAAAAAATTCTTGTGAAACATCTTGAGAAATTTCCATCCTCACACATGAAATGATCATGTAGATGTTTTTGTATTTTAGCCTTAATACATATTCAAAGAATCTTTTGTTTTTCTTATTGTAGCTTTCCTACAACTTAGCATTTTTCCTGTCATAATATTTTCAAAGAATAAAGGAAAGGAAATTATATACCTGGGAAAATCTTAAATATAAAAGTAACACAACACATTTTCTTTGTATTTGAAACATATCTCATTTCATAAATTCAAACACTCAAAATAAATTTAAATAATAATAGAAAGACAGCTTAGATGTTTATTCTATAGCATCCTCTGCTTTCTATGCTTGTATTTCTAATTTGAGATCAAGCACTGTTCCCAGCACTTGAGTAGGTGCTGAATAAATTTAATTGTTTTCTTTAACATTCTTGTCAATAACCAATAATTACTGAGGACTCAAGGTATGATTGTTATGGAACTAAGAACTACATGTTATGTACATATGTTATCTTTTCACATTGTGATCACATTAGTAGTCATCCAGCAATTTAAGCCTTCAGATATCACTAGTTTCTATTTAGGTTCTTTTTTTCACTAGAAGATGCTTTGATAACATAGAAGAATTCATTTTCCTCTCAAGAATAAGCAGTTGAGTCATAGAAAACTACTTATTTTGAGATAAACCTTACAATCATCCTTCCTACATGTAATGGACACACCTAACTTGTTCTCCATTGTCCACCACTTTTAAAGTAAAATTTCTCCCAAATGCATTCAGGCATTTATTCAATGGGTATATACAATGCTAAAGTACTTTACATTCATCAATGCTTAAGGAAGGGGAAGCAGCTCTAGTTATAAGTATGTTTGTCCTGTGCCCTAGTATGAAGATAATTACCTGACATTTTTGTTGTTGTAATATTTCGTTCTTTTTTTTTTAATAAAATACCCTTACATAGAAGATGTTAATTATGTGGGGGGAAAGTCAATGGAAAAAAAATGAAACATAACTTATTGTTTCATAAAGGAAAAGTAGAAATTTAACTGGGACAGACATGCCCAATGAAACTGGAATATTTCATATCTAATTTAAAGGTTAAAAGTATTAAATTTTAAATATCATTTTTCCAACAATGCATTATTAAATTCTTGTTTACATCATTCATTTCTGCCAGATTTTGAGTTACAATTTTTCCCCATTTTTGCCCTACCCACCACCCCAGAATAGCAGTCTCACAAGATATCCATTCATCCAATCTGCTCTCTCCCATATCTTCTCCCATCCCCCCTTCAACTTTACTATTAGGGCAAGCTGAATCTCTGTGCCCCAATGCTTGCACATCTTATCTCCCAATTACATGCAAAATAATATTAAGAATAGTATTCATATATATATATATATATATATATATATATATATATATATATGTATATATATGAAACATTTAATTTTAAAATTTCGAATTTCAGATCCCTTCCCTTTCTCCCTTGTCACCCACTCCCTCACGGTAGATAAGCAATTCAGTATGTGTTGTACATGTATAGCTATGCAAAACATTACCATAGTAGATATATTGTAAAAGACCGCTAGTATTTCCCTCCCACTCATCCCACCCCAAACCTGGACCATTCCCTACTTTGATGCTGTCCCTCTTTGAAAGTGGGTACCTCCAAACCCTGCTTGCCCCAGAATGCCCTTCCCGCCATTATCACCCCTTTCACTTCCCTTCCCCCTACTCTCCTGCAGGGTGAGATATCCCATTTAGTATGTATGTCATTCTCTCCCTGAGCCAAATTCAATGAGAATATGGTTTTACCTTTTTGCCTTCCTGTTCTTCCCCTCCCCTGCAACCACTTCCCCTTGCCTCTTCTACATGAGATAGTTTACCCCCCACATCTCTCCCCATCTCCTCTTGCCACATTCCTCTGTCACTTCTTAACTTCACCCCTTAAATATAATCCCTTCCCACCAAATTCAACCTGTGCTCTCTATCCATGTATACCTGTAAACATGGATGTACCCATTCACATATGTATTAATAAGCCCATGTATCCTTCTTCAATTATTTTTATACTGAGAAAGGTTTCATCAGTAACAGTTATTGTTTTTCCATGTAGGAGTGTAAATAGTTCAACTTTGATAAGTTCCTTTTGATTTCTTTTCCCTGATTACCTTCTCAGGCATCTCTTGCTTCATGTGTCTGAATGTCAACATTTCTATTCAACTCTGGTATTCTCCTCGATAATGCTTGAAAGTCCTCTATTCCACTGAATGACCACATTTTCCCCTGAAACAAAATACTCAGTTTTGCTGGGTATGTGATTCTCGGTTTTGGTAGCAGATCCCTTGCCCTTCGGAATATCATAATTCATGCCCTTCAATCCCTCAGTGTAGAAGCTGCCAGGTCCTGTGCTATTCTGATTGTGTTTCCACAATATTGAAATTGTGTTTTCATGGCTGCTTGTATTATTTTCTCCTTGATCTGGGAATTCTGGAACCTAGCTATAATATTCCTAAGAATTTTCTTTTTGGGATCTTTTTCAGGAGGTGATCAGTGGATTCTTTCAAAATCTATTTCCCCCTCTGGGACTAAAACATCAGGGCAATTTGCCTAGAGAATTTCTTGAAGAATGACTTCTAGATTCTTTCTTTGATCATGGCTTTCAAGTAGTCCAATAATTTTTAAATTGTCTCTCCTGGATCTATTTTCCAGGTCAGTGGTTTTTTTTCCATGAGATATTTCACATTGCCTGCTATTCTTTCATTTGTTTGGATCTGTTTTGATAAATCTTGATAAATCATAAAGTCACTAGCTTCCATTTGCTCCATTCTAACTCTGAAGGAATGAATCTCCTCAGTGAGCTTTTGATATTCTTTTTCCATCTGAAAAATTCAGCTTTTTAAGGCATTCTTCTCCTCATTGCCCTTTTGAGCCTCCTTTGCCATTTGAATCAGTCTACTTTTTAAGGTGTTCTTTTTCTCAGTCAGGATGTTTATTCTCATTTCATACTTTTCCTGCATCCTTCTCATTTCTCTTCCCAATTTTTCCTCCACTTTTCTTATTTGCTTTTTAAAATCCTTCTTAAGGTCCTCTATGGCCTGTAACCTGCTCATATTTTCATTTGGGGCTTTTGGTGCAGGAGTTCTGACTTAACAGTCTTCCTCCTGTTCCATGCCTTGATCCTCTTTGCCCCCAAAATAGGAGTCTAATGTTGAATTTTTCTGTTTGTTTTGTTTCCTTTGCCTAGGCATGTTGCCACTCAATTACTTGACTTTTGGGTTTGTTGCCACAGTGGGACTCAGCCACCAGACAGGGGAACTTCTCTCCCAAATGTTGCGGTCTTCTCAACTTTGGAGGTATTAGTTGGGTGGCCACTGTGAAGTCTCCACACACTCTGGAAAGCTGGATACCCACCCACAGACCTCCAACCGGACTGCAATCCAGATCCAGGGATGTTAAAGCAAGAGTGATTAACCTGCACACTGAATGTTGGATCTCCCTACATAGGAGCTGAAGCTGCAAGTGAAGATGCAAAATGGCAACTGTGCTTTTTTTCCTCAGCCACTTCTTGTCCCCAGGGGAGGAAGCCTACACATTCCTAAATACTGTTCTCAAAGTCCATAGGGCCCTAACCTCTCACTAGGAATATCTGTGTTGATAATTCTGGAATCGACACAGCTGCTGATGTTCTGGGGTCACTCCAGCCGGCTGCTGGCCCGGCCACCCTCGGGCTAAATCTGTGACTCAGGCAGTCCTGGGGTCAGCTCTCAGAGCTATGTGCTGTTGGTTCCCAGCACACTGTGCTGGCTGCTCCCTGCAGGGGTGCCGGGCTGTGCTCAGCAGGAGGTTACCTTCTCTGTGTCATTCTGTGGGTAATGGAGCTCCAGAAGTTGTTCAGAGTCCCATTTTTCATGATTTTGAAGTGGTGTGGGCGAGAGCACCTTAGAAGTGCTATTTCTACTCCTCTGTCTTGGCTCAGCCTCAATATCATTTCTTATATAGAAATTTGTTCATACCACCAACTCAATCAGCTCTTGGGGCTATAACAGTTTTTGGGAGAGGCTGGCTCTCTGCCAGTGGAGGAACCCTGTTCCCTCTCCAGTCATGTCCTTGCTTGGCACAGTGGTCGGGTCCAGCTCCTCAACCTGAGCCAGCAAGGCTCTAGCACAGTCATATTCTTGAAAAAACTTCCTGTTCTTAATGCACAATGACAAAATAAAGCTTTTCAATGACATTGATATAAAAATGTAATTGAGTGGATTTGGACATGCATAAATATGGAATCCAGTTTCAGGACACTCTTCATAAAATGATTGCTGTAAAAACTGTTCCAAGAATTTTTGTCGATGGCACTTTTCTTGGAGGAGCAGCTGAAACTCAGGTTTCACAAAGAAGGAAAGTGGCTTCCTTAAGTTTATGAGTATTATTACAAACGTTTTGGATCAAAGAATTATTGAGAGTAACATAGGCTACCTTGATTATCCTGGCAAAGGTCTTTTTTTCAGTCATTTTGCTTATAAAACATTTTTAAATTCTTTGAAAATTTTAAATGTTTCTCAAAGAATGGCCTATGAAATGATACAATAAAGATTTGTGAAAACTTAAAAAAATAATATAGAGTAGACTTGTTAGATATTCTTTCTTAACCATTTTCACTTTTCAGTAGAAGAATTCAAGGTCTACAAAGACAATGTGGCATGGGCTAATGTTAGGATAGCTATCTATTCACTTAAAATGTATGTATTACACTACTATATGGCGGCAAGTATTGAGTAAGCACCAGGGATACAAAGAAGGGTGGGGGGCGGGGCAAGTGTATACAAGATGCATAAAGTCTAGGTAGAAAGACATATTAGAATGGAACTCTCTAATAGTTGGGGAAATCTAGAAAGGTTTCTTGCAAAATATTGAATTTGAACTCTATTGGAAAAAAGAGGAATTCTATAATATGGGTATAAGAAAAAAAAGAAAACATTGTTATTGTGTGTGAGGAAGAACACATCAAGAAGAGTATGTGGAGGTAAGGAAGGTGGGAAAAGAGGGCAAAATACAAAGGACACCAATTTGGAAGAACTTTAAAAGATAGACAACTTCATTTTATAATCCAGAATTTAATAGAGAACAGTTATTGAGTAATAGGTTTTCATGATACCTCTAATTTAGCTCAGTATAAAATATATATATTTAGTGGGGGTATTCTTGAATCAAAGATGCTAATCAGAAGTCCCAGAGATTTATGATGAGCACTTGATCTAGTATAGTATCTCTGTGGGTGGAAATAAGGAGACTTATACAAGCATTAATGTAAAGATAGATATGACAAAACTTGGCAACCGATTAGATGTAGTGATGAACACAAATGATAAGTTGAGAATAACATGTAATTTTTGAAGTTGAATGATTGGGGATAATAGTGGTGCCTTTAAAAGAAATATGAAATTTCAGGAGAACAGAGGGTCTGGGAGAAAATGAGTTCTGGTTATGTTCAAAGTGAATTTTTGAGTCCTATGAGAGATCCAGTTTGAGATGTCCAAAAGTCAAGTAATCAAGTAGAAATGCATCCCAGCAAAGAAACTAGGATTATATTTATCCATCCAGTAATCGCCTGCATTATAAGATTTGTTTTTTTTTAATAGTTTCAGTCATGTCAAACATTTGTGATACAAATTGGAATTTTCTTGGCAAAGATACTAGAGTGTTGTTTTTTTTTTTTTTTTTCCATGTCCTTCTCCAGCTCGTTTTACAGATGAGAAAAATTAAGAGAAACAGCATCAAGTGATTTATTCAGGGTCACAAAACTAACAAGCATCTGAGGATAGATTTGAACTCAGGTTTTTCTGACTTCAGAGTTAGTGTTCTCTTCAAAGAACTACCTAGTACCCCTGTACAATGCAATAGAAATTATAATTGAACCTACCAAAATTGACCATATTACAGAGTGAGATAAAAGAGAAAAAAAGAAAAAGCTCAGGATAGAATATTTGGAGACAACAATGATTAGTGGATGTGATGAGTATGAAAATGTAGCAAAGTCAGAACGTTGGGAGAATCAAGACAGTTCAGCATTTTTAAACCATAGAGGATGGTATACAAATGGAGAGAAAGTTATCAACTATGTAAAATGTTGCTGAGAATTTAAGATAAAAATATTGTTGTATTTCACAGTTAAGAAACGAATGTTAAATGAGGTCCATAGACAAATTGCAAAGGATTTAGGTAAGTGATATATAAACAAGCATTATACCTATATAGAAGACTTTTTAATGGAAGTCACATTTAGAAAAAGGGGGTATAAAGGCAAGTGATATACTTCTAGAGTGTAAGAAAAAGTGTAGTAGCTGTTGTTTTTAAAGGATCTAAGAGTCACATGAGTATTTACAGGCAGCAGAGAAGAAAACAGATAAGGAAAATGTGACAAAAAATGAGTCAGAAAGATAGTAAAGGGCAATCTTCTTGAGAATGTAAAAGAAGATAGGATCGAAGGTACTGATAAAGTGGTTAGACTTGGGCAGGAGAAGGACTAACTCTTTTAAAATTATATTTTAGGGGCGGCTAGGTGGCACAGTGAGTAGAGCATCAGTCCTGGAGTCAGAAGGACCTGAGTTCAGACCTGGCCTCAGATACTTAATGCACACACACACACACACAAAAACCTAGCCGTGTGACTTTGGGCAAATTACTTAACCCCAATTACCCTCCAAAAAGCAAAAAAAAAAATTGTATTTTGAATATTTCAATAATTATTTTGGTAAATGTCATTAAATATGCATAGAATATTCTAATATTTGATATTTAAAAATGAGTTACAATTCTCTTTCTCCATCTTCCCCCTTGAAAAACCAATTTGATATCAAGTAAACATATGTAGCCATGCAAAACATTTTCATATTAGCCATATTCAAAAAAAATATGATGAAAAATTTTTAAAGTATGCTTCAATTTGCATCCAGAGTTTATCATCTCTGTCTCTGCAAGTAAATAGCATTGTTCAATGTAAATCCTTTGGAAATGTCTTGGACCATTATCTTTATGAGAGTAGCTAAGTCTTTTTTTTTTTTTTTTAATTAAATTGGCTGGTTTATTTACTTTTACTTTACAACGTTCAGTTCCACAGCCCCTGGAGTTTCAAATTTTCTCTCCCTCCTTCTCCTCCCACCCCCATCATGTCAGCCTGCACTCAAATAAAGGATCTACAAATATCTTCACATTAATCTTTATTCGGGTTGTAAAGGAGGATTATAACTGAAGGGATGATCAGTGGAAAAGAGGAAACAAAACAAGACAAAGAACAGAAACACAGAAAGTACTTTGTTTCAGTTTGCATTCACACTCTGCATCTCCTTCTCTAGATGTGGGCATCTCTTTTAATCAGGAGTCTTTTGGAGGTGTCTTATAACCTTACATTGCTGAGAGGAGCCCAGTCTATCGAGGTTAGAGATTACATATATATTGTGTCTGTGATTGTTTACAGACTTATGGTTGTGCTCTTCTCATTCAGCATCAGTTTATATAAGTATCTCCAAGTTGTTATGAAGTCTGTCTGCTCCTCATTTCTTATAGAACAGTAGTATGCCTATTCATATACCACAACTTATTCAGCCATTCCCCAGTTGGTGGGCATCCCCTTGATTTCCAATTCTTTGCCACTACAAAAAGAGCTGCTATAAATATTTTTGTACATACAGGTCCTCTTCCCACTTCTATGATTTCTTGGGATAAACTCTAGAATGCTATTGCTGGTTCAAAGGTTATGCACTTATTTATAGCCATTTGGGCATAGTTCCAGATTGCTCTCCAAAATGGCTAGATCAGTTCACAACTCCACCAGCAATGCATTAGTGTTCCAATTATTCCACATCTTCCCCAGCATTTATCGTTTTCCTGTTTTGTCATCTTAGCCAATATACTTATTAGTGATTTAGAACATTTTTTCATATGCTTGTAGATATCTTAATTTCATCTTCTGAGAACTGCCTGTCCTTTGACAATTTATCAACTTATCAAGTGGCTTGTATTCTTAAAGATTTGACTCAATTCTTTGTATATTTTAGAAAAGAGGTCTTTATCAGGGACACTGGTTGTAAAAGTTCTTTCCCAATTTTCTACTTCCCTCTTAATCTTGGTAACATTGAGTTTATTTGTACAGAAACATTTCAATTTAATGTAATCAAGATTTTCCATTTTTCATTTTATAATGCTCTCTAACTCTTGTTTTATCATGAACTCTTCCCCTCTCAATAGATCTGACAGGTATACTATTCCTTGCTTTCCCAGATTGCTTAAAGTATCACCCTTTATACCTAGATCATGCACCCATTTCGATTTTATTTTGGTGTACAGTGATAGATATTGGTTTATGACCAAATTCTGCCATGCTATTTTCCAGTTTTCCCAGCAATTTTTTGCCATCTAATGCATTCTTATCCCAAATACTGTGTTTTGGGGTTTATCAAACAGTAGATTACCATAGTCATTGGCTGCTGAGTCATATGTTACTAATCTATTCCACTGATCCACTACTCCATTCTTCAGCCAGCACCAAGTGGTGATGGCTGCTGCTTTTATACATACATAAAATCTGGTATGGCTAGGCCACCTTCCCTAACATTTTTTTTCATTAATTGCCTTGATATTCTGGGCCTTTTGTTCATCCAAATTAATTTTGCAACTATGGTTTCTAGCTCTACAAAGTAGTTTTTTTGGTAGATTGATTGGTATGGCACTAAACATGTAATTTAATTTAAGTAACATTGTCATTTTTATTATATTAGCTCTACCCAGCCATGAGAAATTGATGTTCTTTTCCAATTAGTTAGATCTGACTTTCTTTGTGTGAAAAGATTTTTGTAATTGTGTTCATATGAGTCCTGGGGTTTTCTTTTTTTGGCAGGTAGATTCCCAAATATTTTATAATATCTACAGTGACTTCAAATGGAATTTCTCTTTCTATTGCTTGCTGGTGGATTTCTTTAGAGATATATAGGAATACCGAGGACTTATGTGGGGTAATTTTATATCCTGCAACTTTGCAAATTTATTATCTTAAGTAGCTTTTTTATTTCATTCTCTAGGATTCTCTAACTATATCATCATATCATCTTCAAAGAGTGATAGCTTAGTCTCTTCTTTGCATAATTTGATTCCTTCAATTTATTTTTCTTCTCTTATTGCTACTACTAACATTTTTATAACAAATTGAATAAGGGGGTGATAGTAGACATCCTCGTTTCACTCTTGATCTTACTGGAAATGCTTCTAGCTTATCACCATTTCATATAATATTTGCTGGTGACTTTAGATAGATGTTACTTAAAATTTAAAGAAAGACTCCATTTACTCCCCTCCTTTCTAGTGTTTTAATTTATTTTTTTATTAATTTATAAGTTTAGTTTCAGTTAACAAGATTCAATTCCATAGTTCCTTGATTTTCAAATTTCCTTTACTTCCCTCCCCCTCCCCCCACAACAGCATATAGTCCAGTATAGGACCTGCAAATACATTCAAATTAGACATTATTACAATTACAAAGACGTATAGTACTAGGTGGGATGAAAAATGGTAAAGAAGAAATAAAACCAAACAATGAAAAGAAAAAGATCATTTATTTTGCTTCCATCAGGATTCAGGCTCATTTCTTTCTAGTTGCATCTCTGGATGGTGCATTTCTCTCTTTCTTGAGTCTTTCAGGATTGACTTATATCACTGCTTTGCTGGAAAGAGTCCAGTCTGTCATAATTGGTCATCACAGATATGGTATGTCTGTGATTGTATACAAATTTCTTCCGATTCTACTCTTCTCGATCAGCATCAGTTTGGATAAGTCTCTCCAGGTAATTATGAAATCCATCACCTCCTCGTTTCTTATAGCACAATAGTATTCCATTACATTCATATACCACAACTTGTTTAGACATTCCCCAATTGATTGGAACCCTTTTAGTTTCCAATTCTTTGCAGACCTTGGCTCGGCTCCCATCTGCACTGCCAGCTCCCAGAGAGCTGCGTTGGTCCTTCCTGCAGGGCTGCTGGGCTGTCCTCAGCGGGAGGTTAGCTTCTCTATGTCATTCTATAGGTGCTGGGGCTCCAGAAGTTGTTCAGAGTCCCCTTTTACATAGTTTGGTGGTTATCTAAGGGGAGAGGGGTTTGGCCGTGCTGTTTCTACTCCCCCACCTTGGCTCCACCCCCAAAAAGTAGTTTTTTGGTAAAGTGATTAGTATGGCACTAAATATATAGTTTAGTTTGGGTAAAATTGTCATTTTTGTTATATTAGCTCGACCCAGCCACGAGCAATTGATATTTTTCCAACTATTTAGATCTGATTTTATTTGTGTGAGAAGTGTTTTGTAGTTGTGATCATATAGATTCTGGGTTTGTTTTGGCAAGTAGATTCCCAAATATTTTATAATGTCTACAGTGATTTTAAATTGGATTTCTCTTTCTATCTTTGCTGTTGAGTTTCATTAGAGATGTACAGGAATGTTGAGGATTTGTGTGGGTTTATTTTGGATCCTGCAACTTTGCAAAATTTATTTATTGTCTCAAGTAGTTTTTTACTTGATTCTCTATGTTTCTCTAAGTATATCATCATATCATCTGCAAAGAGTGATAGCTTGGTCACTTCTTTGCCTAATTTGATTCCTTTGATTTCTTTTTCTTCTCTAATTGCTACTGCTAGTCTTTCTAGTACCAGATTGAATAAGAGGGGTGATGGTGGACACTTTTGTTTCACTCCTGATCTTATTGGAAAGGCTTCTCTTTTATCCCCATATATAATAATTGCTGATGGTTTTAAATAGGTGCTATCAACTATTTTAAGGAATGCTCCATTTATTCCTATACTTTCTAGGGTTTTTAATAGGAATGGATGTTGTACTTTGTCAAAAGCCTTTTCTGCATCTATTGAGATGATCATGTGGTTTCTGTTAGTTTTATTGTTGATATCCTCAATTATACTAATGGTTGTCCTAATATTAAACCATCCTTGCATTCCTGGAATGAATCCTACCTGATCAGAGTGTATTATTTTTGTGATAAGTTGTTGGAGTCTTTTGACTAATATTTTATTTAGAATTTTTGCTTCTAAATTCATGAGGGAAATTAGTCTATAATTTTCTTTCTCTGTTTTATCTCTTCCTGATTTAGGAATCAATACCATATTTGAGTCATAGAAAGAGTTTGGTAGGTTTCCTTCTTCACTAATTTTCGCAAATAGTTTGTAGAGTATTGGAATCAATTGTTCTTTAAATGTTTGATAGAATTCACTAGTAAAGCCATCTGGCTGTGAAGATTTTTTTCCTTGGGAGTTCATTGATGGCTTGTTTGATTTCTTTTTCTGAGAGGGGGTTATTTAGGTAATACACTTCCTCTTCAGTTAATCTGGGCAATTTGTGATTTTGTAAATATTCATCCAATTCATTAAGATTGTCATATTTATGTGCATACAATCGAAAAAAATAATTCCTCATTATTTTTTTTATTTCCTCTTCATTGGAGGTAGATTCACCCTTTTTATTTTTGGTACTCTTAATTTGGTTTTCTTCTTTTTTTATCATATTTATTAAGGGTTTAAAAAATTTGTTGATTTTTTTTCATAAAACCAGCTCTTAGTTTTATTTATTAATTCAATAGTTTTCTTAATTTCAAGTTTGTTAATCTCTTCTTTGGTTTTCAATATTTCTAATTTAGTACTAAATTGGGGATTTTCAATTTGTTCTTTTTCTAGCTTTTTCAATTGCTTATCCAATTCATTGACCTCCCTTCTCTCTGCATTAGTTAAGTATGCACTCAGGGATATAAAATTTCCCCTGAGAACAGCCTTTAGTGCATCCCACAAATTTTGGTATGTTGTCTCATTATTATCATTCTCTTGAATGAAATTATTGATTGTTTCTACAATTTCTTGTTTGACTCATCCATTCTTTAGGATTAAATTGTTTAATTTCCAATTACTTTTTGGTCTGTCTTTCCCTGGCCATTTATTGCATATAATTTTTATTGCATCATGATCTGAGAATGATGCATTTAATATTTCTGCCTTTTTGCACTGGATTATCACACTTCTATGCCCTAGTACATGGTCTATTTTTGAGTATGTACCATGCACTGCTGAGAAGAATGTAAATTCCTTTTTATCCCCATTTAGTTTTCTCCAGAGATCCATAATATCTAGCCTCTCTAAGATTCTATTCACCTCCTTAACTTCTTTCTTCTTTATTTTGAGGTTAGATTTATCAAGTTCAGAGAAACTAGTATAGTTTTGCTATCTATTTCTTCCTCTAATTCCTTTAACTTCTCCTCTAGGAATTTGGATGCTGTACCACTTGGTGCATATATATTAAGTAGTGATATTGCTTCATTCTTGATGGTGGCTTTTAGTAGGATATAGATTCCTTCCTTATCTCTTTTAATTAGATCTATTTTTTCAACCCCCCTTACCCTTCCACTATCTATAGGACACAATAAATGTTTATAATTAACAGAGTAAATTACTCCCCATTTGATTCCAAACCAATGAGAGTAAATTTCAAGCGGTGCTCCTCTCCCTCCCTCCTTTTCCTCTTTTTAATGAATTTATGTGTCTATTCACATTGGAATCTTAAACTTCAATGATTAAGTTGATCCATCTTTGAACCACAACCAGAGAGAATAGTGTTTAAATGATGTTCCTCTCCCTCTTTCTTTCCCCTCTTCTATAGTGTGTTTTGATGCCTCTTTAGATGGCATATTTTACCTTTTCCTATCTCATCCTTACCTTTTTCCCATTACAGTCCCTTTGAGCCCCTTAATAGTTTTTTTTTTTTTAGTCTTCAAGTTGGTGCATTCATACCCACACCCTCTATCTAAATATAACCCTTTTGAAGGTCATGATAATCATAAATATTTCGAATATTGACAGTTATCGGCACTACATATAGGGATGTGAACATTTTGCTCTTGTTGCATCCCAAGTAATGAGTGTGTGTTTGTGGGTGTGAATGTGTGCACTTATGCATGTGTGATTCTGTGTTTCCCTTGTTTGCCTTTTTATATCTTTCTTGAGTCTTGTAAGTGGAGATCAAATTTTCCATTGAGCTCTGGCTTTTTCATCAGGAAAGACTGGAAGTCCATTATTTCATTAAACGACCATCTCCTTGCCTGAAAGATTATGCTCAGTTTTGCCAGGTAGTGAATCCTTGGTTGTAGTCCTAGCTCTCTTGACCTATGAAATATCAAATTCCAGTCCCTCCACTCTTTTAATGTAGAAGCTGCTATGTCCTGTGTGATCCTAACTGTAGTTTCTCGATATTTGAATTGTTTCTTTCTGGCTGCTTGTAGAATTTTTTCTTTAATCTTGTAATTCTGGAATTTGGCTACCATATTTCTTGGAATTTTCAGTTTGGTATCTCTTTCAGGAGGAGTCCAGAGAATTATATCAAAAGCTATTTTATCTTCTGATTCCAGGATCTCGGGACAGTTTTCTTTGACAATCTCTTGGAGGATGTTGTCTAGGCTGCTTTTTTCATCATGGCTTTCTGGTAGACCATAATTCTTAAGTTGTCTCTCCTGGATCTGTTTTCTAGGTCAGTTATTTTTCCAGTGAGATATTTTATGTTTTCTTCCAATTGTTGATAGTCTTGTTTTGTTTGATTGACTCTTGCTGTATTATAGAGTTCTGAGTTTCAGTTTGATTGTATCTAATTTTTAGTGATTTATGGTCTTCAGTTAGTTTTTGAAGTTCCTTTTTAGGATGTATTTTCCTTTTCCAAGTAGGTCACTGCCTCCCTGATTTTGTCTTTAAAATTTTTCTTCAGCACCTCCAGGAATGTTATTTGGGCTTCAGACCAGATCATGTTTCCTTCTGTGCTCTCAGGTGTGGGTAGAGAGTCTATATTGTCCTATGTATTTGGTTGTTGTTGCCCTGCATAGTAGGCTCGAATAGACTTACTTGCCTTCCCTTTCTCCTTCTCAGCTTCCTTCCTTCCCATTGTGATTTCCTGTTTCTTAGTTTTTCAGGCTATGAGCTTAGGTCTTGAACATTGACTTTGAATACCTCTGGGTGGCTAGTTTATGGATACATCAGGGAAATCAGTGAGGAATGTAGGTGTGTAGGTGGGGGTGAGTCTGACCACTTCAGATTTCTGACTCTATACCCCTGGGCTATAAGTAGGCTTTTGTTGGTGAGGTGAGGTGGGGCTTGTTGGGACCCCTCCCTCTCTTCTCTTCAGACTCCTGGCTGTCTCAGTTACACCCCGTCTTGGAGACTCTCAAGCCTGTGGCTATTTCTATTAACTTGTGATTTCAATCTGGGTGGGAGACTTATTTTTGGGTTTTCTGCTTCATGAAGGAGGGATGGGAGGATCAGAGCAGCTAGAATTTACTTTGCCATTCCAGCCCCTTATTATACAGGCAGGCAGTTTCTAAACTTCCAGGCTAGGGGCTGATTGCAGACAGAGAAGCCACTCTCTCCACTGGGGGCCAAACTCTCCTACCAGGCTCCAATGTCCCCTCCTGTCCTCGAGATGACTGTGATTCGTCCTTGGTATGTCTGCAGGTTGGGGCTTTTTCTCTCTCTGGTGTAGTCTGCTTGTCTACTCTTAGGTCTGAGCTGTGCAGACCCCACCTGCTATGTGCTCATCCTGTCCAGACACACTGGGCAACCTCTGTGGCAATCTGCCACACTCTGTCTTCCAGTGGGCTCCATCACTCTGGAACCTGCTCAGATACACCCTTTGAGCCTTAGTGACCGAGGAGTTCAGTGAGGTTACTGCTTCCTTTCTGCCATCTCCGCTCCTCCTTCTTTTCTAATGTTTTTAATAGGAATGGATGTTGCATTTTGTCAAAAGAATTTTTTGTGTGTCTATTGAAATAATCATATGATTTCTGCTTTTTTCATTTTTGATATGGCCAATTATACTGAACCACCCTTGCATTTCTTTAATAAACCCTACCTGATCAAAGTGTATTATTCTCATGATGAGTTGTTGTAGTCTTTTGCTAATATTTTATTTAGAATATTTTGCATGTAAATTCATAAATGAAATTGGTCTGTCATATTCTTTCTCTGTTTTGTCTCTTCCTGACTTAGGTATCAGTACAGTATTTGTGTCATAGAAAGAGTTTGGTAGGACTCCTTCTTCTCCAATTTTCCCAAATAGTTTGTGAAATATTGGAGTCAATTGCTCTTTAAATGTTTTGTAGAATTCACTAGTAATGCTATTTGGCCCAGGAGATTTTTCCTAGGGTGTTCATTTATCGCTGTTCAATTTTTTTCTGAGAGTGGGTTATTTCAGTAGTTTACTTCCTCGTTTAGTTAGTCTGGGCAACTTATATATATTTAAATATCCATGTATTTCACTAAGATTGCCAAATTTATGTGCATACAATTGGGAAAAATAATTCCTAATTATTGTTTTAATTTCAAATTCATTGGAGGTAGATTTACACTTTTCATTTTTGATACTCACAATTTGGATTTCTTCTTACTTTGATTTTTATCACATTGACTAAAGGTCTATCAATTTTATTGTTTTTCATAATACCAGCTCTTAGTTTTATTTATTAATTCAATAGTCTTCTTAAATTCAATTTCATTATTCTCTCATTTGGTTTTTATTATTTCTAGTTTAGTATTTAATTGGGGTTTCTCAATTTGTTTTTTTTCCTAGCTTTCTCAGTTGAATGCTCGGTTTATTGAACTCCATTTTCTCTGTTTTATTTATATATGCATTCAGAGGTATAAAACTTCCTGTAGGAAATGCTTTTGTTTTATCGCACAAGTTTTGGCATGTTGTCTCATCATTGTCATTCTCTTGATTGAAGTTGCTTATTGTTTCTATAATTTCTTGTTTGTCCCACTCATTCTATAGGATCAAGTTATTTAGTTTCCAATTAGTTTTTAGTCTAACCTTCCATGGCCCTTTATTACATATAATTTTTATTGCATCATGATCTGAGAAGTATGCATTTAATATTTCTGCCTTTCTGCACTTTATTGTGAGGTTTTTGTGCCCTAGCACATGGTCAATTTTTGTATATGTGCCATATACTGCTGAGAAGAAGGTATATTCCTTTTTATTCTCATTCAGTTTTCTCCAGAGGCCTAACATATATATCTTTTCTAAGAATCTATTTAACTCCTTAATTTATTTTTTGCTTATTTAGAGGTTAGTTTTATTGAGCTCGGAGAGGGGGAGATTGGAATACCCCACTAGTACAGTCTTTTTCCTTTCGGTCAATTCTACTTTTTAAAAAGTTGTTTTCATCATTAATTTTTGTACTACTTTTTTTATTTGACCAATTCTGTTTTTTAAGGTATTATTTTCTGCAGTGATTTTTTGACTCTTCTGCCCGAAATATTAATATTCGTTTAATAATTTTCACCCCTCCACTTCTTTACCTAATTTAGCCTCTACCACTCGATTTGAATTTTAAAATCATTTTTAACTGTTCCAGGAATTCTTGTTTAGCTTGTGTGCAGTTCCCGTTTTTTTTTTTTCCTTTGAAAGTTGGCTAGTAGCTGTTTTGAATTCATTGACTTTTTTCTGAGTTCATGTTTTATCTTTCCTGTGACTATAGTAAATTTGTTTTTATTGTCAGGTTCTTATTTTTGTTGTTAACTCATTTTTTGCAGGCTATTTTTTTTACTTCTAACTTCAGTTATATTTAAGTTCTGTTTCCACTTTGCCATGGGGGTGGCCATTGTCTCAATTTTTTGGATTTTCACACTACTCTTTTCAGAGCCAGTTCTGAGGGTTGAAAAGTTTTCATTGCTTATAAAGTGGTATGATCTGAGAAGAATTCTGGTCTCTACTTTCCAGGGCTTTGTTCTTATTTTTACTCAGGAAGAGTCTCAGTGACTTTGGACTGAACTGAAATTTATAGTGCTTCCCAGGGACCCTGGTCCCTTGCCAGAAACAATACTTCTCTTCAGTGTTCCTTCTCCTTCATGAGTGAAACTGTTCATCTATGCCTTTAAACTGTGAGCCAGAAGTTGCCATAAGTTGTGGAGCTGCCAAATAACATCCAGTCCTATGTCTAATGGTTGCCCAGGGTACCCTATAATCTCTTTCTGGACAGTTGTCACATCCCTTTACAATCTTAGGCTTGCAATCTCCTAATGCTGCTGCTTCTGCTATTGCCACCTCCAAGTCCTACTAATAATATTTCTCCCATCTAGAATCCAGTCCAAACCTACCCCAGCCCCATAGCTAAATGCCTCACTTTTTGACCTCTTCAATTGTCTTGGGCTAGAAAGATATCTCACTCTGATCTTTTGTTGACTCTGCCATTACAGAATTTGATTTGACATTATTTTAAAGAATTTTTGGAGAGAAACATTAAAGCTCTGGTCTTCCATCTTGTCTTCTCTGGTTCCCCCAACTTAAAATCTCCCTACTTTCAGTTTTAAGTTTTGTTGATAGAATTATTTATTCCTTCTTTGGTCTCTTTAGTTCTTATGAAATTAGTATTTAAAATCACTATTTTGACTTCTTGCTAAATTATTTTTTTTTGTTACTATGTTATAGATTTTTTTCCTTCTTTCCATTTCCCCACATTATTATTCATCACTCTTAGAAGTACCATTTCTTAATGGATATTGAGAGAGAACCAATATCTTACCTAATTCTAAAAATTTCCCTGTCTCCCTAATTGTGTAGCTTGTTGTTGTTGTTGCAGTCATTTTTCCTTCATTTTTTGAAAAGTACCAGTGACATCACAGGGTGATATTTTGACTTGTGCATGAATTGGATTTAAGTAAGTGAGCATTGCAAAGTCATCAGCCTCTCTCCCTTTTTCTGGACTCAAAGTCCAGTGGAAAGACAAAAGGCAAGGAGACTGCCAATAGCCCAGGATGCAGTGGATGAATATCATGTCTGTGATGTCTGACCAGCTATTAGCAATACCTAGCATCTGGGTCAGCTGCCAATAGCCTGCTTCACTCAGCTGTTGGAACAAGGTGTTCTCATCTACCCATTCCACTATGGGAAATCTTCACATTTCTGGGGTGTACATCCTCCCTAACTCACTGATGGGTTTTTGTGGTTCATTACAGCCTTCTCCCTTAGCAATGATAATTTTCTTTCCTACTGGCAATAAATCTTTCATTCTTGGTCCATGACCTTCACCTGGAGTCCCTGGATATAAAAGAATTCTAGGAACAATTATTTAGGAGAGAAGAAAAGGAGTTACTGAAACATCTAAGTAACAATATGACACCATACCCTAATATGTAGGAACACATTACAACCTTGATCTCTAAAAGCATGGCTCAGGTTAATGAAGTCATCTAGTTTGTTCTAGGGCTAAATATAACAAAAGGATCACATCCTAAATATCAAATATGAAGGGAACTCTTGAAGAAACTTCACTTTTTCAGTACTGTTATTAGAGTCATTTTTACTGATTATTCATGGATGGATCTCCTTTAAGACACTGCTTCCAAATACAAAAATGGACCATGGGGGAAGGGGGAAAGTACAGTACAGAAAAGAAGGAAGGGTAGAAATAAATACAAGTTAGCAGTGAGATTTTGTAAATTCCATCTTCATTGTAATTAAAAGGAATCTGAGCAATATATAATATACATTGTATTTTAATGTCCCATCGCTTCATAGGTTTTATTACCTGACTTGTATGTTCCCTCAGGTTCATAGGGTAAGATAAAATGATTTAGTGCTATATAAGTGTTCTGAGACCATAAAAAAAATTCTAAATTTTACAGATAAGACAACTGAGTCCCAGAGAGATGAGAACTAAAACCAAGCAATTAATAACTATTTAAGCAAGGATTTCATTTCAGACCATCTATGCCCATTTCTATTGCAGTTGCCTGGATTACATTTCTCTGTTGATCATCGTAAAGCCAAACACGAGCAGCTTTCCAGAGGACTGCTGCTGTGAACAACTTTAAGGCTCTTAACATGTGGTATAATGAACTCTATTTATTCAGTTGTAAACTAATGTAAAACATTCACATAAATCAAAGTACAGAATTCACAGAGTTATAACATAATAACTTTTCACTGAAGTGGCTACATAGTTTTCACCAAAGTGGCCACATAGTTTTAAACAAAAGATATCATTCAGTAAGTCCTTAACTCAATCATCCTTAAATAGCAAGCCTCCTTAAGGGACACAAAGTACAAAAGACAAATATCTCCACCTCTAGGTCACATTGTCTTAATCTCTCAATCAAAAAGTTTTCTTTCTTCTTGATTGGATATTAGTTTACACTCATCCTTAATTCAATCATCAGTAAGAGGTACAAGGTACAGAGTACAAAGTTCTCCCACCCCTAGGCTACATTAAATCATGGTCTTCTCAGTCAGCACTAAATACCCAAGTAGAGGTCTTTTTATCTTGACTCAAGGCTGGCTCTCAGATTCCATGGTTCCTCTTCCATGATCCCAGCTCTTGCCTGAATTTACCAAACTGCCACCTGGATTCAAAGGTAGGCAGCTCTCACCTCCCCGTATAGCTCCACATCCAATTCTTCATCCAGTTGCTCATCCAGTTCCTTGTCCAGTTCTATATTGAGGCTCACAGTGTCACCTCAAGTCTTTTGTAGTTTTTGTTTCTGGGAAGGCAAAGTTTAACAGACCCACAGAAACATTGATACAAATCGCCAGCACCATCTTCAATTAATTTTTTGCCTGTGAAATCAACACAGACCTACAAGCAAAGTCTAAAAACTCAACATAAATCCTCATTATAGAACCAGGGCCTCCAAAACTCTCTCCAGATCTTCTGTAAACTGACAAGAAAATTCTCTTTCAGAGCTTCCAGTAAGATCACAGGGATACTGTACAACGTATTACAAACACAAATCAACACAGACAGAATAGACAAACAGAGTGTCAGGATACCCCAAGTTTTCTTCTCAGCTCTGCCACCACAAATGTTCTCTTCTCAGGTCTGGGCTTCCCCAGCTTGGACTTCTTATATATGGTCATTAGCTCCTACCTGTTCCACCCCTTCCTGTTGAATCAGTAGGTTCCTTCCCCCCTCCCCCCCATGGGTTTCACAAGTTCTGTTTCTTAACAAAGACTTGATATCATCATGGGCAAGGCTCAAAAGAAACTTGAACTGAAATAAGGTGCTATATAATTAAATAGCTGAAACAAAGCACTAAGTATTTCTTTATGTGACATTACAATCATTCATTTCCTTTTCCTCATTTTTCTCTAGTTATTGGATTTCATTACATGATTAAATCCTTAATATTCAGAAATCTTCAATCAAAGGCCACATGGTGAAGCAGAAAGGACACTCCATTCAGACCTAGAAGACTTGTGTTCAAGTTCTATTCTGTTACTTATCATCTGTGAAACTCAGTTTCTTCATCTGCCAAATGTAAAGAAGGGATACATGTCACATTTAATGTTGTGTAAATGATCCTGGGATACATTTTAGATTAGCCTGTACTTTTTGTATTCTAGGTGTACCTTTCTTGAGACAAATTCCTGATAAATAATATCAAGTCTCAGTAAAATTTATGAAGTTAATTGGATCTCTTAACATCAGTTTCTTAGATTTCTAGTTCACCCTGATTATTGCTTATACATTGAGTATCTCTGCATTTGTTTTAATCTATTAGTTTTAGCAATAGGAGCCAAAAAGTTATTCTGTTGCAAAGCAAATAAGGTTAGTGTGGAAGTGGGTTTTGGATTGGGGAATGATAGTAGAAAAATACACTGACAGAATAGATAAGAGAAAATTAAAATAAAAGCTACTTTTTTTTACATCTACACAGATGTGTATATATGTAGTTATTTACATATGGAGAGAGAGAGAGAGAGACAGAAAGAGAGAGAGAGAGAGAGAGAGAGAGAGAGAGAGATCAAATGATCCCTTCATATATATGAGAAGATAACTAAACATAATTTAACTAAGTTAAATGGTAATTTTACTAAGTTGATGGAAAATATTAAATCATTTACTGGAAATATTCATATTTTAATAATAAAAGTAGCTTTAATTCATACATATTGTTTGCTTCAAAAAGCTCAAAGGCTAATTCTAATATTAAATCACATGAGCTTTTCATGATGGAACCAGTAATTAAACCGAGGTGTTTTCTTACTAACTATAGGAAATATAAAAAGGGGATAATTTTGTTTCTCGTGTTTAAATACTAATATTACTCATTAAGGTTTTTAAAATTATTTTCCTAGAAGATGAGCATACTTTATATGTGTATTTTTTAAAATTAATGCATCATTGAGTTCAAGTTTTACAGAGTTATTAATCTAGATCTGGAAGGCACCTTAGAGTACATCTACTCCAACACTTTCATTTTACATATGAGAAAAATGTTAACTATTTAAGTTAGCCTAAGGTCAGATAGGTAGTAAAATCAGAGCTATGATTTAAACAATAGTCCTGGGAATCCTGAGCTACACCTCTCTTAATTCACCCTTACATCCACTTAAAGTATAAACTTCTACAAACAGAGATTGCTTTTCTAGAATTTGTAGTAAAATGAAATATCCAGTCATATGTTTATAAATTGATACATTTATAAGAATGTAAAAACAAAGTTATTAACAAACAAAAATAGGAGCTTGAAGAATACTTGTCTAGGGTCTGATTGACAATTAGGTCTTCTGGAGCTAGAAGCAATATGTATTTGTGGCTTCCGCCAAACCTGTCTTTCAAAAAAGTGTGGATATAATTAAATTCACTGATGTTTTCATTGACATGATTTTTGAGGAGCCAATTTTTTTGCCTCATATGAATTTCCCTGACATTAGATAATCTCCCTTTTATCACACAATTAAAGATGAATATTAAGATTAAATAGAGAATTCATTGATACCCTTTGATTTTATTTTAAATTAATTACTGAATCATATATTATGATTCTATTGATGGTATAAAATTATCTTTGGCTCTACTCTTGATCTCCAAGAATAAAACAACTAATTTCATTCTAATGGTGACAAAATACAGAATCAGAATACTTCAATATGTCAAAAATCCAAGATATTGTCAGAATGTGTAATTTCTCTATAAAGAGAGGTTGTAACCTTATATTGCTTATCATAGAGTTTTTGATAGCCATTAAGGTAGAAAAGTGCATCACTCTGTAACAGGCTACTCATGGTTCTCTTCAATTTTAAGTGGGTTGATTTTTTTTATCATAGATGTAAATCTTTACTACCTAATTTTTTGGGGGGATAGATTTATGAGAGCCTACAGATCTCTAGGAATTCTTAGAAAATCTCTACTTATACTGATACCACAATGATGTTTCTAAGTAAGATTTTAGCAGACATAAGATTTTTTTTTCAATCTGCATGTGAAATTTTATTGGTCTAAGTAATTATTGAAGTGAACAAATAAATATATGAATACAAAGTTTATTAAGGGCTTAACATTTTCCAAGTACTTTGCTAAGCTTAGCATTGGGCAAACAGAAATAATCAGGCAAGATCATCCCTGCTCTCAAGAGGCTTTCATTCTAATGAGAGAAGAAGACATATGAAAGGAAACTAGAAATTACTAGGGACAGGGGAGAGGGTAATATTCCTAAAAGGGAGAAATAGCATGGTTTTGAAATGGGTTGAAATTGACATGGTGACATGGTTCCAAACAAAATAAAGTAAAAATCCAACTCATTGTACAGAGTCATTGTGTCAAAGTCCACATTCCACAGAGTTCACATTTTGGTTGGAAGCTGGGGATTGGAAGAAGAGGATTGGTAGAGAAGAAATTGAATGGTTTGGAAATACACAGGGAATTTGAAGGCTTTCTCCACTTAAAGAAATCACTTAAAATGAACCTGTCTCGGGGCAGCAAGGTGTCGAAGTGACTAGAGTGGGGCCCTGGAGTCAGAAGGACCTGAGTTCAGCTCTGACCTCAGACACTTAATGCACACAGAAAACAAAAACCTAGCCATGTGACCTTGGGCAAGTTAACCCCAATTGCCCTCCAAAAAGCAATAAATAAATAAATAAATAAATAAATAAATAAATAAAAGTTAACCTGTCTAAATAGAAATTTTTGCCTGGGTCATTTAAATATTAAATGGCTTACCCTTGATTAGAATCAGGTCTTAGAGACAGGCTATCCCAATTATCCAATCTATCCACTATCTGATACTACCATTTCTGGTAAAAATATTCATACTTAGGATCCCAATATTTTAGGCATATGAATATCTGAATAAGAATATGAATATATTCATATGAATATCTGAATAAGAAAGAGAGGTATTGAGAAGTGGAAAAAAGTCTGGTTTTAAATTCAATGAGACACAGGTTCAAGTGCTGACTCTGATGTCAGGTAACTGTAGAGTTGCTTAAATTTTCCATGTCAGAAACATCTCTAAAATTATGAATATTAGAAGAAATACCAATGTACATATATGCCAAGAAGATAGACATTGGGAAATTTTATACACTGCTAAAAACACAAATCTAGCCAGTAAACAAATATACTTATCAATCTAATGTATAAAGTAATGACATGAAATAGTACATGTCCACTTATAGGTATAGGTATGATGTGCATTGTGTACATACATAAAAAATTCATTTTAATATGGATATTTGTGTGCCAAATATTTTTTTTGTTTTTCTTAATATTTCAAACATATCTTCACTTACAAAGGTTATGTATTCAGATGTACATGTAAATACATTTATACATACACATTTTTAACTTATATACACACAAACACATGCATGGAAATAGACATATGTTTGTATGTTCAGTAGTTTGCTGGAACCAGTTCTATTATTAAAATTATAGTGTGAGCATTTCATCTGAAAAAATCATAAAACACTACAAATCAGGGACTTATATATTGTTTTGTTAATTGTGTAAACTTGAAAAAGTGGAGAACCTGATAATAATGCATATTAAACTTGTGTGTCATATGTACATTTCTCAAAGTCAGTTGTTAGAAATTTACCAACACACCATTGCATATATGCACATATGTGTATATATACCCAATTTGTATCTGTGAAGAGAGTATTCTCTCTTTATTACTAAAAGTTCCCTAAGCTGATTAAATCATATTTATTCTAAATATAGATATATAATTAGAGACATATAGGTATATGTGTTTGTTGTATGTATATATGTCATATATGTATACATTTGTATCTATTTTATGTACAAAGATATGTAACACATACATATGTATATTAAGGTAAAGATATACATATCTTGGATTACTCTACATAATTTCAGAAAAATTAAACAGATACAAAACAAACAAGAACAACACAAACACCTATGTTAATCAGAAGACTGTACCTCAATGACAGTTCTACACAGTAGACTATGCATCAAATAATTCCTGGGAATTTTCCACATCAACTGTGCACTTTCTTAATGCTTACATGACATTGAAATTGCAAAGTTCCAGAGTTCCACTTATTATCATTTGGCTGCAAAAATCTGGAGAGTTGGATTGCATAACACCTTTTCTATATTCATTTTGTGGATCAAGTGCATTGAAGAAGTTAATGTGTTTTCTCCCCTCAAGAGCTTGGGGTGAAAAAAAGAGGTTATCTAGGGTGGGGGTTGGAGGTGGAATTGATAAAGATCTGCTAAGTAAGCACTTGACAAGTTCACTTCTTTTGTTGCTGAGAAACTGAAGGCAAGACCTCCTGGCAAACATTCATGCTCTCAGCTTTTCTATGACAAGAAAAATTATAGTGTCTCTTCACAGTAGGAAAGGTGAAGAGAGAAACTGCTAAGGCATAGTTAAGTGGCCTTATTAATCCCCCAGGGGTGCTATATTTTGTTCAGGGCAAAGGAATAGAGGGAAACACTGTCTATTCATAATGTCTACAGACCAGTTTCCAAAATAGACCTATCAATGTCAACATAAATGAAAATTTTTTTCACTCAATGGAATATCAAAAATCCTTCAGGAGAATATTATTGAGGAATAGTTCATATATTTTCACAGGATCACTTTCAGTTGCATGACCAGTTTGAAAAGTAATTTTTGTCACTTCCAGGTAACTAGGCCTAACTCTTGAAGTTAGTTTCAAAATTTATCATTACAAGAGTATCAAGTATAATGGGACAAATGAGCAGAAAGATTTTAGTCTCTATTTAAAGGTTTCTTTTGACCTTCGAGTAATTCTTCAAACAAGTAGAATTGTGTAAGCTCAAATGCAGAAACACTGCATTAAAAATGCATTCTTGGAATTTGGGAGGAATATGAAGGAGAGTATACAATTTTCAAAGGGAGGAAACGTATGTATAAGGAAGTGACAGCCAACAAAGTTGTAAAGTTGCTATAGAGTCAAATTACTTGGTTTCATGTATACAAGAAAAAGTACTTTCTGTTTTATCCCATAGGCCGGGGTCTAGTAAAAATTTTTCCACCAGCAATCGCTTTTCACCTGAGAAATTTTTACATGACTCTGGGAATATAAAACGGTTATATAAATCAAACATTACTGATCATAAGTAAAATTATTTAAAAACAATTTGGTATACATGTAATTTTAATTTAATTTAATAAAACAAATTGGTATACATTTAATTTATTAAAGAAAAGATAATTTACACACTAATGAGATGGATGTGCTGTTTATTTTTATATAAATAATTAAATCTTAGCAGAATATTTTAAACTGCAGGACATAGAGCATCTGTGATATTTTTAAGAGTTGATCAATATTTTGATTTTATAATCATTGATGCTGAGAATGACATTTTGCATAAATACATATATAAGGTGGCAGAAGTATTGTTAGGCCACTTCAGAAATTGTTGGAAATTCTATCCTAAGCCCAAGTCAAAATTTATATAATGATTGTTTAGGAAACTCAAGTTTAAACTTGGGTCACTTGACAACTTGGCAAATTCTTCTTGAACTTTTAATTGCAGATGACTGTTGTTTTTTTTATTTCAATTGAGATATTAGATATTAAGATATTTTACTGATTAGATTTGGGTGTAAGAGACAAAGCTGAAAAAATATAATAGCTTTGAGGGAAGTAGTGAGCCTAGCAATAATTAAGAACAATAATGAAGGGGTCGCTAGGTGGCACAGTGAATAGAGCACTGGCCCTGGAATCAGGAAGGCCTGAGTTCAAATTTGGCCTCAGACACCTAACACTTAATAACTGTGTGACCTTGAGCAAGTCACTTGACCCCAATTGACCTGCCTTCCACCCTCCAAAAAGATAAAAAAAAAGAAGAATGAAGCCAGAAAAAAAAATAAGGCGATTGTTATTATTTATACTGTCATTGTTTTGAGGGTATTGATGAATTCCATACTTGAAATATTGATTGTGAGGTATTAGTAGTATATGAATAAGGGAATGTGAAAGGTAACAAGGAAATGTAGATATACAAAACAAGTGTAACGAAAATAAATGCAAGGTAGCTAAGATAGTCTGAGATTAAAGGCACTAGCATTGGTGGAAATCATGGAATATTTTATGAAGAATGTAGTGCTTGAGCTTTGTAATAAAGAATGATGGGAATGAGAAATGAGTGCATTTAACATCACTGATCATGAACAATTTTGATAACAACAATAGCTGATCAGTTACGTATTTTAGTTTTTGTTGTTGGAAGTATTAATAAAAGTAAATGTTTTGAACATGTTTTTCATTTCTATTCCATTTCACTTGACTCCACAAATATTTATCATGTTAGTAGTATTTTTCAAGCCCTGGAGAAATATAGGTGGAAAAAAGCAAACTAAAAATAACATAGAAATGTTTTGCATTGCACTAGGACGTAGAAAGATGGGGAAGGAAAAGCATTCAGCGTGTTATTATGTCAATAGTCAACAAAAATTTGTTAAACACTTACCTACCAGACAAAATTCTAAATGTCCCTAAGGGATACAAAAAAAATACAAAAGAGCATCACTACATTCACAATGTAATGGGACAGGCAATATATAAACAACTGTATACAAACATACGTGTGTATGATATGTGTATAACATGCATATTATATACATGCACACATATATACATATACACATATATGTATATGTACATATATGTGTATATGCACATATACATGTATGCATACAGAAAATCCATATGTATATGTGTATATATACATATATGCAATTATACATATATGCATATATAAACACACAGATATACACACAGGTGTGTGTGTGTGTGTGTGTGTGTGTGTGTGTGTGTGTGTGTGTACAACTAGGAGGCAGAGATGAAGATGAAGAGAATTCCAGGGAAGAGAAAAAACAGGCGAAAACACACAAAATCAGATGGAGTGACTTCTGAAAGGAACATAAATGTAGCCATTTTCACTGCATCACAGAGTATGTAGGGGCAAAACATGTTTGAAACCTAGAAAGACAGCATGGGGCCAGGTTGTGAAGGGATTTGGCTCCTGAAAATAATAGAGACCCAGTAGAGTTTTTGTATGGAGGTGGGATATTTACTTGATTAGACCCCTCACCTTATAAATATACATTTGACAGTGAATTTAAGAATGAGCTAAAGTGTTAGAGACATGACACAGGGGGAGAAATCAGAAGGGTATTTTAATAGGCAAAGTATGCACCAGGATAATTGTAGTGTTGAGAAGAGATGGAGATGTTACAAATGAAAAATCACTAAGACTCGGTTACAGATTTGATATGGAATAAAAGGGAATGAAGGAGCAAGGATTACATGTAGGTTGTAATTCTGTGTAACAGGGAGTATGGTAGTTATAGCGAAATTTAGAAAAGATATGGGTTTGGCGCAAGAGAAAACAAATTTGGTTTTAGACATATTGAGTTCAAAATGTCTTTGGTATAGCCAGTTAAAAATGTATAAAAGGCAATTGCAGATATAAATCTGGAGCTTAGGAGAAAGGTTAGGACTAGATAAAAAATATGAAAATCATAGGCATAGAGTTGATCATAGAATTCATGGGAGCTGATTACATCACTAAGAAAAATAATAGAGGAAAAAAAAAGATATGGAACACAACAGCATATGAAAAATCATGAAAATCTAGAAGCAAAATAACGCAGCCTCTGAGGAATTTACAAATGTTCAAAGCTAGAAAAATGAACATTTTTCTCTGTGTAGTTTCTTAAATTTGAAGAGCATGATGATGCTTTAAGCGATTATTCTGACAAGGTAGATTATCCTGGAATAGTTTCACATCTAAATGATATTAGGAATAATGATGTTTTATTTTATGCGTGTGGATTGTATATGAATATATAGATATATACAAATGTAGTAGGATATGAATATGTTTACACATTTTACATATATGCTCGTGTATGAATATTTGGCTTTTTTGGATCTATATTTATAGTTTCTTTCATAGAGTCTTATGCTTAGAAGGAATCCTAAATATGGTATATAGATGTCATCTATTTATATAAAAGATACAATTACCACTATAAGTGGAACATGTACTATAAAATAACTATGAAAATATGCTTATTCATTGATTAATATGATTCTAGATTATTATATAATGTTATTAACAATAATATTATTAATATAATTCTAGTAAATTTAACAACTCTTATTATCCTCAGTCAAGAAGTAAAATAGGCTTTTGAATAGGAGAAATATTTGCCATTATCAAAGCAGATGTTCTCTGCTGAGATAAGAATGGATGATGTTGTCTTGGAATTTACAATTAATAATATACTGAGTACATTAAATTCCAGATCATTATAGGACCTCTTCAATGAAATTACTCAAAGTGATCAGCTTAATGATGCATGTGTGAAAGACCAGATGATATTATACATTGTCCATGTAAGTGGATGATTATTTGAGTGAGCCAGTCCAAAATAACCTAATCAGGAGCAAATACTGCAGATGGGCAAAGAGATGTGCCTAGAATCAAAATTAGACTGCATTTGTCACTTTATAGTAGTTCAGTTTTCTTAAAATTGTCCCTAACACAGAAAGCCACCTATTCAATAACAATATTCATCCATGATAGCCTGTTTTCCAATCTTAGTAAAGTTCAATACCTTAATAAAAATTTAGATTACCAAATGATATAGAGAGAGTAATATGTGAGGACAAATAGCTGTCAATAGATTTCTAACAATGGATTACACAAAAGAAATGGAACTGATTATATCATTCAGGAAATATATGACATATTTGACACATATGTCATATATGGCAAATAATTGACAGAAAATGGAAACTATTTTAAATTGTGCAAGAAAAGTTACCAAATTTTACTTCTCCAAGTGTGTTACTGAAGAAAGGAAACATGCAAAAATACCATAATTTTTTTTATAATAACAAAAATCTGGAAAAAATTTAAAGCACATTGGAAAGTATTTAATTGTATTATAAGAAGGAAATATATTATTACATGAAATCCTTTAATGTATGAATAGAACTAGATTGGAGGATGAAGTCCCTTCCAAATCCCACATTATAATATTGTATGTACACTGTAAAGTCAGTAAGCATTTATTAATTGGCTGTAGTATAACCCAGTCACTTTGCTAGGCCCTAAAAAATCAAACCTAAAAACATGAACCCATTCCTTCCCTTTGGAGCTTACCCAAAATATATGATGAATATAAAGAAATATATTTTATAAGAGGGTCAGTGTGGATATTTTGAGGAAGGGTCTGTTGTATAAAAAAAAAAAGTCAATATTCTGGTGAGGAAAATGAAGAAAAATCAGCCCTTACATTCAAAGATGTGAAGGCAGAAAAGAGGAGACAAATCATATATGTTGATAAATACAACACAAATTAAACATAGAATTTCAAAGGAAAAGTCATTATTAAGTTCCATGAGGATTTCAGTGGGAAAGAAATTACTTGTAACTGGGAAAATCAAGGAAAGTTTTATGATGGAGGTGGGGGCTGAGCTGGGCATTGAAAGAAGGTTGGAATTTCAATAGGCCTAGATAGTGAGGCATGGCATTAGAGCATCAAATATATTTAAGCTCAATTTTAGTTCCAATGGCCCATGAGTTCTCTGAAGTGTATTAATTTTTTTTTTATTTCAGGCTAACTAATTTGTTTTAAATTTGTCACTTTCATTTAAAATGTCTAGAGAAATTACCTAATTCCATTGCTGTTTGTATGTAGAAATTCATTCTATTAATACAGATTAGTTCATGCAATTTGTTATCTTAAAATAACTGTCTCTGGCCCACAGAGGTTAAAAGACTTGCCTGGATTCACACGGCCAATTTGTGTAACTTTATAGTTATTCATGTCTTTCTGGTTTTTGTGTATACACACATACATCTGCAGGGACACATATGGAAAAAAAACATACACTTTATCAGTGCAGTGTGACAGAGAGATGATCTTGGAGCCGACTTGTCTACTGTAATTTCTTTTATGTTTGGCCCCCAAGTCAGAAAGTTCACTCATTTGTATTCTAGAATCTGCTAACATTTGCTGAGTTACTAATAAGTTACTTAAGTGATTTAAATGGCTATTATCTGTCAGATGCAAGACTTTAAGTTGGACTTTCTCATACTAAAAGTATAAAATGCTCTCCATTTTAGTATATCACACTGTTTCTCCTTGATCCATAAATTGAGTGATTTATAATAGTCATCAAAATAATGTCTAGCATCATAAGATGCCCATTCATGCAAGGTGTCCATTAAGTAGCATAATCTTTAGAAAGGGTATGTTTAAAATATTTTTGCTGTTATTTTATGACTGTGACATAATTATGACATATGACATATTTATTTGTCTAAGGTATTAAAAATTTTGCAGAGATAGACATTCTCCCCCAAAATTTACACCCTCAATAGAAATTTGAGGCAAATGTAAAAGAATATCTTATTTTTCCCTAAGTATTAAATATATTAATAACATGTTAATAATTATTTCCAATACTATAAATGATGTAAAATATATGCTCCTTATTCCTACATAAGTTTGCTTGCTTGTTGTTCTTTGCTAATTATTCAAATATTTCTAACAATTTGTTAAGGTAGTATAATCCTCCTTTCCTATCACTGAATAATGCTGCCTTTGTAGTTACTTCAAGATAACAACAAAAGGTACATTTTAAATCTTAACAGTGAGGAAAATTGTAAATATTAGACCCAGATGAAATCTTGTCTCCAGCTCAATGAAATCTAAATAAGACTAAGATATAAATGAAAGCCATAATTGGGCAGGGGATGAGTCAAATAAGTTTGAAGAAAGAAATTATTGTGTGTTTCCAATTTCCTCAAGTGATACCTTTTACATTTTTACCTGGAGATGTTCCTGAAGTGGCACAGACAAAAAGCCAAATAAATACATAAATAAACAAATAAATGTGTTAGTTGAGCATACAGAAGCTTTCCCTTCCTTTCAGGAGTGTCATAGTCATTCTTTTTATCCAACCCTCTATTCCTTTAACATGTTAGCTGAAAAATCTCACATGAGCTTGACTGATGCATTGGTATTTGAATGGTTTATTTTATACTGCTTGAAGTATTTTCTCGTCCTGGAAACTCTGAAATATACTTATAATATTCTTGGGAATTTTTATTTTGGGATACCTTTTTGACAATAATTACTGAATTTGTGCATTTTCTACTTTACCCATTGGTTCAAATATATCATGTCTGTTTTCTCTGACAATTTTTTTTTCATGTTGGGTCCTTTTTTCATTTTGGGTTCTTTTGACCCAAAGGCCTCCTCTCTGTCCTTAAAATGGGTATAGACAATAGCAAAAACATCTGGGCCTTCATCCAGTAAAAGAACAGGGGTACACTGCAATCTCTGACTTGTTGCCTGGTCAATTTACCATCCCTGACTTGAGGGCTCCTAAAGCTTCTGCTGCTCCAGTCAACAACACCTTGTCTCATCACTGGTGTTTTATCAACATGTATTTCATGTTAGCCTCCTCCCCCATGTCTTGGATCTCTTTTTTTGTTTTTAACCTCTTTTGTTATCTTGGGCTGGAAGAATGTTTCATTCAAATATTTTGTTGTTTCTGTCACTTCAAAATTCAATTTGAGGCTTCATTTTAATGTTGTTTGAGATATGGTAATTATGGAAGATCTGTGTTCCATAAGTGTTTGTCTATTCTGTCATCTTATCTCCACCCCTCAGAAATTTGTATTTTCCCCTTTTTAAAGTACCTGGGGTTTAGAATTATATCTAAGATACTGTAGATGTTCAAGGAATTCTTATTAACTATTTTGTTCTGTGTGTGTTATACATGTCCCATGTAATTGAAATAATGAGGAATGCACATTCAAATGAATGAAAACTATGTAGGGAAAGTGAGTCTACAAATGTTTCTTTTTAATGAAATGACACTAATTGGAGAAAAGTTAGAGATCATGAAATCTAAATCCTTCATTTTATAAGTGAGGACAAGGAAACCTAGGGAAATGGATTAACTAGTACAAAGTCACACACGTAATAAGTGTAATGGTTATGGGATTTGAAGATCTTCCATGCCCCTTGAACTTGCTTGGGTAGCAGTAATGAGTGGGGCAGGAGGAAGCCAGAGCTGAGCTGGGGTCAGTGTAGTAACTTGAAGTGGTGGCAGCAGCTAAGGTGCAAACTCTTTTTTTTTTTTTTTTGAGCCAGCCAGAGTTTCTGCTGAGGACTTCTGCTGAGGACTGCTGTGGACAGGAACTGCAGGCTTGGGGGAAGAGTTGCTGGAAGTGATCTGCGTGAATACTGAGCTGTTGTTGTAAGTGAGGAGAAGAGAATCTTTGCCTGAGGTAGCCTGTGCTGTTTTGAAGGCTTTGGAATGTGGGTGTTTACTGCATCAATTGCATGTGCCAATTCCATGGCTACTGTGATGGATTTGACTTTCTGGTTTTGAGACTCAGTTATCTGGTATTTGAATAAATGTTCTAGCTTTGTCCCCCATGTAGAGAGCCCATTATATTCAGTGATTACTAATGATATCAGCATATTTATACTTACCATAGGCATTGTGAGTATTGCATTGCTCATACAATAAGTGACATAAAATATCTTAAATACATGTCACACAAAAGACTCTCCCCTCCATTCCAGTCCTCATTACTACAATCATTTATAGATGCACACAAATACAAACCACAAATTCTTTTTTTTTTCATTTCTCTTAGTCTCTTTTACTTTTGTTGAAATACAACTCATCAATGTATAATTTATTCAATTAATTATTCGATTAATTCAATTTTGTAGAAACAACTTGAACTTTCGAGTTAGCAAAGAGCATAGGAAATGAATTGGCTGACTTATTTTTTTTACCAGATTATTCAACAGGAGTAAATATATCACAAATTCTGTAATGCAGCCCATAACATGATGTAAGTAAACAGTGGATAAACTTCCTGGAAATCCTTAGAAATGTTAGCTTTATGATTCTGACAGCTGGAAGTTAATAAATCATGGACAGTTTGAAATATATATTCTCTATATTCAATCATTCAATAATCTATCAATTCTTTCATTTTATCTCTCTATTCATTTATATGTGCATTTGCTTATTGATTTATCCATTTATTCAATATTGCTTGTTCATATATTCATTCAAATATTCATTTCTTTAATGTATTTTCTAATAACTATATCATATTGCTAGAAAGGCTCAACTCTAGAGTCACAATTGATGAAATTTTTATTTAAAAAATAGAATGTAGGGAGGCAAGTCAAGATGGGAGAGTAGAAACAGCACTTCCATGGAGCTACAGCCCATACCACTTCAAAATTATGTAAAAGGGGGACTATGAATGACTTCTGGAACTCCAGAACAAATAAAATGACAGAGAGAAGCTAACTTCGCACTGAGGATAGTTCTGCAGGCCAGTAGGGAATGGCCAGTGCAGAGCTCTGGGAGCTGAGCCCACATCCGTGACAGTTGCAGTTTTAGCCTGAGGACAGCCAGACCAGTAGCCCATTGGAGGGACCCCAGAACACCAGCAGCTGTGGTGTTTCCAGAATTATCAACACATAGATGCCTAGGGCATAGTGAGAGGTCAGTGCCCTATTGCCTTTGGGACTGGTTGGGAGAATGCCTCAACTTATTCCCCTGGTGGAGAGAAGCCACTTAGGAGCCAGCACAGCTTGTGACAATTTGCTGCATTGCAGCTTTAACTCTTGGCCTGTGAACTGTAGGGGGACACAGGGATCAGTCTGGGGTGTAAGCCCTCTTGCTTTACCCTTCTTGGATCTGTATTGCAGTATGAGGTGGAGGTCTTGGGGTGTTTGACTATCTTGCCTGAGTGAGTGGAGGCTTCATGGAGGCCAACCTACTAATATCTCTGGAAGTTTAGAAAGCCCCAACATTTCAGACAGAAGTTCCCCTGGCTGGTGGAAGAGTCCTACTGTGGCAAGAAGAACAGAAGTCAAGTAATTGAGTGGCAACATGCCTAAGCAAGGGAAACAAAATAAGCAGAAAAATGCAAAATAGACTCCTGTTTTATGGGCAAAGAGGATCAAATCATGGAACAGGAGAAGGACCATGAGGTCAGAACTCCTGCACCCAAAGCCCCAAATGAAAACACGAGCTGGCTACAGGCCATAGAGGACCTTAAGAAGCAGATAAGAGAAGTGGGGGGAAAGTTGGGAAGAGAAATGAGAAAGATGCAAGAAAAGTATGAAATAACAGTCAACAGCCTGACTGAGGAAAATAACATCTTAAAAAAATAGACTAACTCAAGTGGCAAAAGTGGCTGAAAAAGGCAATGAGAAGAATGCCTTAAAAGCCAAATTTGCCAGTTGGAAAAAGAAACTCAAAAGCTCACTGAGGTGAATCATTCCTTCAGAATTAGACTGGAGCAAATGGAAGCTAGTGACATTATGAGAAATCAAGATGCTATTAAGCAGATCCAAACAAATGAAATAATAGAAGGCAATGTGAACTACCTCATGGGAAAAACCACTGACCTGAAAAATAGATCTGGGACAGACAATCTAAAAATTATTGGGCTACCTGAAAACCATGATCAAAGAAAAAATCTAGAAATCATCCTTCAATAAATTCTGCAGGATAATTGCCCGGATGTTTTAGAAACACAGGGCAAAATAGAGGTTGAAAGAATCCAAGGATCACCTCCTGAAAAAGATTAAAAAAAAACACTCCTAAAAATATTGTAGCCAGGTTCCAGAATTTCCAGATCAAGGAGAGAATATTAAAAGCAGCCAGGAAGAAACAATTTCAATATTGTCAAAACACAATCAGATTAACACAGGATCTGGCAGCTTCTACACTGAGGTACTGAAGGGCATAGAATAAGATATCCCACACATCAAAGGATCTGGGATTAGAACAAATAATTACCTACCCAGCAAAACTGAGCATCATGTTTCAGGGGAAAATTTGGTCATTCAGTGGAATAGAGGACTTTCAAGCATTCTTGAGGAAAAAACCAGATTTGTATAGAAAATTTGACATTCAGATGTAAGAAGCAAAAGATGCTTGAGAAGGTAAATGGGGAAAAGAAATCACTACGAACTTATCAATGTTGAACTATTTACATCCCTACAGGCAAAAACAATAACTGTAACTGATGAAACTTTTGTCACTATGAAAATAGTTGAAGAAGGGTATATGGGCATATGAATACATATGTGAATGTCTGTATATATGTTTTCAGATATAAATAGATAGAGGACAAAGGTCCAATTTAATAAGAAGGGATGATACTTAAAAGGTGGGGTTAAGAGCTGAGAGAGTACTATGTTGAGGGTAAATAGGAAGAGAAAATAGTGTTATTTGTCTCATGTAGAGGAGATAGGGGAAGGTGGTTTCCAGGGAGGGGAGGAAGAGGAAGGTAAAAAGGCAAAACCCTATTTTCATTGAATTTGGACCAAGGAGAGAATGACATGCATACTAAATAGGGTTTCCCACCCTACAAAAGCTTGGGGGGAGGGGGAGGGGAAAGGTGGTGGAGGGGAGAGCAGGCTGGGGGGGGGGGAGTTGGAAGCACCCATTTTTGAAAAGGGACAGGATCAAGGTGGAGAGTAGAACAGGTGGAAGGTGGGATGAGAGGCAGGGAAATATAGTCAGTCTTTTACAATGTATCTACTATGGTAACGTTTTTCGTAGCTACACATGTACAGCATATATTGAGTTACTTATCTTCCTTTTAAAATCAAAATTAAAAAAATATAAATGCTATGATTAATACTAATTTGCATATAATTGGGAGATAAGATGTGCAGGCAATGGGGCACGGGGATTCACCTAGCCCTACTGGAAAAGTCGAAGGGGGCATGGGAGAAGAGATGGGAGAGAGCAGAATGCTTGAGGGGATATTGTGTATGAACATTATTCTCGGGTGGTTGGTAGGGCAAAAATGGGGAAAAATTGTAACTCAAAATCTGATGGAAATGAATGATGTAAACCAGAAGTTAATAAAGCATTTGGAAAAAAAAAAGAATGTAAATAGAATTAAAATCGTCTTTGTAACTTAGATAATTTTTGAGACATCATGTCAGAAAGTATAAAAAGTCAATATAAAATATTTTATAATGCATATTCTCTTAAAGGGACAAATATTTCATATTATCATGATGTGTTACAAAAGGATATGGAAAGGACATTAAGATATCAATGAAAAGTCTTATTTTATTCTGTATCTTACTCCAAACAATAACATAATTAACATGATCCTTGTATAATATTTCTTAGATTTTTACTTTGAAATACTATCCTAATTGAATATTTAAGATTAGATTTTTCACAATTCCTGAAGCTAATGTGGAAGAATAAATGAGTTTTACTGTTAGAAATGTTATATTCTAGGCAAGTGAATCATTGAAATGGAAATATTCATTTGGGTCTAAAAAAGTGGATCTGGCTTTTGTATGGATCAAGGGGAGAGAAGCTCAGGCTAAATATTTATAATTTATTCCTCTACAGAGATGTACTATTTGAAATCATCAGAGAACATCAAGTATACAATGGAGAGAGAATAGAATGAAAAATATGAGACAAAAAATTAATTCTTCCTGTATATCCATAGTGGTGAATGAGTTAAAGTGAAGCAAGTAGAACACAGAAGGAGTAATCATATCAATACTTGAAAAACCATAATAGCATAGATGTTAAGAAGCCAAGATATTTCCAGAAAGAAATGAAGATTATTTGACTGTTTTTATTAGTAATAAATCCACAAATTTATACCAGCAACAATATGAGCAGCTAAAATAATCTTTATATATCAGTTGAGAACTATAAAAGATTTTGTAAGCATTTGATACTTATAAAAGCCCTATATAAAAAATAGAAAAATATTAGTATAAATAATATTTTAAAAACTAAAGACTTCAAGTATTTCAATCCTCATCTTAGAGATGAGACAGTAGAAGCTCAGAGAAGTTAAGTTGTTCAACCAAGATCAAACCGTTTGCAAATAGCAGATCCAGGCTTCAAATTCAAATCTCCTGGAGGGCAGAGCCAAGATGGTGGAGTAGAAACAGCTTGTCCAAGCCACTCTGCCCCCAGATTCCCCCCAAACTATGTGAAAGGGGACTCTGAACAACTTCTGGAGCCCCAGCACCCACAGAACAACACAGAGAAGCTAACCTCCCTCTGAGGACAGCCCAGCAGCCCTGCAGGAAGGACCAGCACAGTGGTGTGGGACCTGGCAGCACACAGCGCGCAGAGCACAGAGCGCAGGAGCCGAGCCGAGCCCAGGTCTGCCTGAGCCGAGGTTTTAGCCCCAGGGCGGCAGGGCCAGCAGCCAGCTGGAGGAACCCCAGAACACCAGGAGCTGTGGCAACTCCAGAATTATCAATATAGACATGCCTAGGACAAAGTAAGAGGTTAGTGTCCTATGGACTTTGGGACCTGTATTTGAGGAATGTGTCAGCTCCCTCCCCTGGGGGCTAGAAGCCGCTGAGGAGACACACCATTTTGCAGTTTTCAGAGGCAGCTCCAGCTCCAGGCCTCCAAATCGTAGGGAGATCCAGCGATCAGTCTTGGGGGGTAATCGCTCTTGCTTTAACCTCCCTGGATCTGGATTGTGATCTAGGGTGGAAGTTGTGGGTGGTTTACAGCTTGCCAGAAACAGAAGTTGCCTCCCCATGTTCGGGACGAAAATTCCTCTATCTGGCCTTAAAGCCATAGTGTGGCAACAAGCCCCAAAGTCAAGCAATTAAGTGGCAACCTGCCAAGGCAAAGGAAAGAGAAAAATGCAACCCTAGACTCCTATTTTGGGGGCATAGAGCAGGAAAAGGACTGTGAGGATAGAAGTCCTGCTCCAAAAGCCCCAGGGGAAAACATGAGGAGGTTGCAGGCCATAGAGGACCTTAAGAAGGACTTTAAAAATCAAATAAGAGAAGTGGAGGAAAAATTGGAAAGAGAAATGAGAAGGATGCAGGAAAAGTATGAAATGAGGGTCAACAGCCTGACTGAGGAAAACAACACCTTAAAAAATAGACCAACTCAAATAGCAAAGGAGGCCCAAAAGGGCAATGAGGAGAAGAATGCCTTAAAAAGTCGAATTTGCCAGATGGAAAAAGAATCTCAAAAGTTCACTGAGGAGATTCATTCCTTCAGAGTTAGACTGGAGCAAATGGAAGCTAATGACTTTATGAGAAATCAAGATGCTGTTAAGCAGATCCAAACAAATGAAAGATTAGAAGGCAATGTGAAATATCTCATGGGAAAAACCACTGACCTGGAAAATAGATCCAGGAGAGACAATTTAAAATTTATTGGACTACCTGAAAGTCATGATCAAAGAAAGAACCTAGAAATCACCCTTCAAGATATTCTCAAGGAAAATTGCCCTGATGTTTTAGATCCAGAGGGCAAAATAGAGGTTGAAAGAATCCACAGATCACCTCCTGAAAAAGATCCCAAAAAGAAAACTCCCAAGAACATTATAGCCAGGTTCCAGAATCCCCAGATGAAGGAGAAAATACTACAAGCAGCCAGGAAGAAACAATTTCAATATTGTGGAAACACAATCAGAATAGCCCAGGACCTGGCAGCTTCTACACTGAGGGATTGAAGGGCATGGAATATGATATTCCAGAGGGCAAAAGAACTGGGAATGAACCCAAGGGTCACCTACCCAGCAAAACTGAGTATTTTGTTTCAGGGGAAAATATGGTCATTCAGTGGAATAGAGGACTTTCAAGCATTCTTGAGGAAAAAACCAGAGTTGAATAGAAAATTTGATATCCAGACACAAGAAGTAAGAGATGCCTGAGAAGGTAATCAGGGAAAAGAAATCAAAAGGAACTTATCAAAGTTGAACTATTTACATTTCTATATGGAAAAGCAATAATTGTGACTGATGATATCTTTCTCACTATGAAAATAATGGAAGAAGGTGGTGTGGTCATATTAATACATATGTGAATGTGTGTGTATATGTTTACAGTTTTATACGGATGGAGGGCATAGGTTGAATTTGTTGGGAAGGGAGAATACTCAAGGGATGAAATTATGAGGTGAGAGAGGAAAGTGGCAAGAGGAGATGGGGAGAGACAGGGTAGGGTAAACTATCCCATGTAAAAGAAGCAAGGGGAAGTGGTTCCAAGGGAGGGGGAGAATAGGAAGGATAAAAAGGCAAAACCACATTCACCTTGAATTTGGTTCAGGGAGAGAATGACATACATACTAAATGGGATATCTCAACCTGCAGCAGAATAGGGGGAAGGGGGATGAGAGGAGGGATGATGGATGGGAGGGCATCCTTGGAGGGAGGGGAGGTTGGAAGTACACACTATAGAAGAGGGACAAGATCATGTAGGGAATGGACCAGGTGGAGGGTGGGATGAGTGGGAAGGGATTATAAGCAGCCTTGTACAATATATCTACTATGATAATATTTTGCATAGCCGGACATGTACAACATGTACTGAATTACTTTTTTCCCAAGAGGGAATGAGTGACAAGGGAGGAAGACAATGGATCTGAAATTCGAGGTCTTATCAGTAAATGTTTCAAATATATATATATATATATATATATATATATATATATACACATATAAATATATATATATACATATAAATATATATATATATACATATAAATATATATATATATATATATATACTAATATTAATGCTCTTTTGCTTGTAATAGGAAGACAAGATGTGCAGGCACTGAGACACAAAGATTCACCTTCCTCTAATGGAAAAGTTGAAGGGGGTATGGGAGAAGGTATGGCAGAGAGCAGATTGGAGGAAGCGATATCTTGTGGGACTGCTCTTCTGGGAGGTTGGGTAGGGGAATAATGGGGTGGAAATGATTGTAACTCAAAATCTGGAGGAAATGAATGATGTAAAACAGAAGTTAATAAAGCATTTGTTTAAAAAAAAAGCAATATACCTTGATTTTCATAGGAAAATTAATGAAGAAATGAAATTTGATTTACCAAAATCCATTTTCTAATTAGTTCTTTTGTAATATATCTGTCTATTTAAGTGTGATATATCTACATTCTTTTATTCCCACGATTGCTTATATTAACAATATACTCTTTAGGCAGCATCATTACCTTTGGCATGATGTTTGTTATCTGTTGTAATTAAAATTCTGGGAGATGGAAGCTGGCAGAATCCATCCCAGGGAAGTGCCCATGTGGGTTGGTGCAGAGGAGTGGGGAGAATGTGGGACTGCAGCAGCTGTGACTAGAGAGCAGACTACAGCAGAGTGTGGAGCCCCAGCCAGCAGACTCACTCACCCCAAGGGCGATTCTCAGATGTCTCACCAATGTCTCACCACAAGACAGGAAGATCTGTCAGAGCTGGGTAAGAGAAAACTCAAGGCCGACAGCAGTGAAAGCAGTTTCTCCTGTATCTAGAGGCAGAAATCTGAAACAGCCAAACCACCTCTCCCCCCAGTTTATTCTGTGAGCCTCAGGATAAGTTGGGGGAATCATTGAGAGTCCTGGTGTTGGCCTCAATCTAGATACCGAGAGATTATAGTACACAAACCCAACAACTAAGCACCTAGCTCCCAGCCTGAGAAGCTAGGGTCAGAGCCTGCTGTACTCCAGGAGCAGAAATACTCCTGAAAGGAAGGAAATAGGCAATTACAATTGGCCAGAAGCAACTTGCAAAGGCAATAGGGAATAGAATCCTATTATTTTGAATGAGAAGAATCATTTTCAGGGTCCACAACTGAGACCACAGATGGAAATATGAACTGGTTTCAAGCCTGAAATGCATTCTTGGAGGAGCTCAAGAAAAATTTTCAAAGCCAAATTAGGGAGGTGGAAGATAAGTTTTAATCCACAGTGACCAAATCAGAAAAAAAGGCTCACTGAAGAAAACAAGCCCTTAAAAAGTAAAATTTGAGAAGTAATTGGAGAAAATACCTCCCTACAAAATGACCTTTAAAAACTGACTGAAGAAAATAATTCACTAAAAATTAGAATCAGTCAAATCAAAGCTTAGGGATCTATGATGCACCAAGAGATAATCAAACAAAACATGAAGACTGGAAAATTGGAAGAAAGTGTAAAATAACTCACTGGAAAAGCAACTGACTTGGAGAATAGATCCAGGAGAGATAACCTAAGAATTATTGGTCTACAGGAAAGTCATGACAAAAAAAGCAGCCTGGAAAACATCCTCCAAGAGACTGTCAAATAAAACTGTCCTGAAGTCCTAGAATCAGAAGGTAAAAAAGTTATCAAAAGAATTCACCAGACTCCTCCTGAGATTCCAAATTGAAAACCCCAAGAAATATAATGGCCAAGTTCTGGAATTAGAAGATTAAGGAGAAAATATTGTAAGCAGGCAAAAAGAAACAATTCAAATATCACGGAACTACAATCAGGATTACAAAGGGCATAGCAGCTTCTATATTAAAAGATCAGAGGGACTGGAATTTGATAATTCTTATGGTAAAGAGCTAGAATTGCAACCAAGTATTAACTGCTCTGCTAAGATAAGAATAAGCTTTCAGGCAAGGAGATGATCACTTAATGAAAAAAAGGACTTCGACACTTTCTTTTTTTTTTAATTAATTTATTACTTAAGTTTCAGTTAACAAGATTCAATTCCATAGTTCCCTGATTTTCAAATTTTCTTTGCTTTCCTCCCCCCTCCCCCCACAACATCATATAGTCCAGTATAGGATCTGCAAATACATTCATATTAGACATTATTTCAATTGCAAAGCTGTATTGTACTAGGTGGGATGAAAGATGGTAAAGAAGAAATAAAACCAAACAATGAAAAGAAAAAGATCATTTAGTTTGCTTCCATCAGGATTCAGGCTCAGTTCTTTCTAGTTATATCTCTGGATGGCTGATTTCTCTCTTTATTGAGTGTTTCAGGATTGACTTATATCACTGCTTTGCTGAAAAACGTCCAGTCTGTGATAGTTGGTCAGCACAGATATGGTATGTCTGTGATTGTATACAAATTTCTTCTGATTCTACTCTTCTCGCTCAGCATCAGTTTGTATAAGTATCCAGGTAAGTATGAAATCCGTCACCTCCTCGTTTCTTATGGCACAATAATATACCATTACATTCATATACCACAATTTGTTCAGCCATTCCCCAATTGATGGGCACTATTTTAATTTCCAATTCTTTGCAACTACAAAAAGGGCTGCTATAAATATTTTTGTACATATGGGTCTTTTTCCCACTTCTGTGATCTCTTTGGGATATAACCCTAGAAGTGGTATGGCTGGGTCAAAGGGTATGAAATTATTTATAATCCTTTGGGCATAATTCCAGATTGCTCTCCAGAATGGTCGGATAGTTCACAACTCCACCAGCAATGTATTAGTGTTCCAATTTGTCCACATCCTCTCCAGCATTTGTCACATTCTTGTTTTGTCATCTTAGCCAATTTGACTGGAGGGATGGGGTATCTCAGAGTTGTTTTAATTTGCATTTCTCTAAGTAATAGTGATTTAGAGCATTTCTTCATATGCTTATAGATATCTTTAATTTATTCCTCTGAAAACTTCCTGTTCATATCCTTTGACCATTTATCAATTGGGGAATGACTTGTATTCATATAGATTTGGCTCAATTCTCTATAAATTTTAGAAATGAGTCCTTTATCAGAGACACAAGTGGTGAAAATTCTTTCCCAATTTCCCACCTCCCTCTTGATCTTGGTTGCATTGGCTTTGTTTGTACAGAAGCTTTTCAATTTAATGGATAAATCATAATCAAAATTATCCATTTTGAATTTTATAATGCACTCTAATTCTTGTTTGGTCCTAAATTCTTCCCCTCTCCACAAATCTGTCAGGTAAAATATTCCTTGCTTTCCAAAATTGCTTCCAGTATCATCCTTTACACCTAGATCATGCACCCATTTAGACTTGATTTTGGTATATGGTGTTAGATAGTGATCTATACCCACGTTCTGCCATACTGTATTCCAGTTTTCCCAGCAGTTTTTGTCAAACAGTGCATTCTTATCCCCAAAACTGGGGTCTTTGGGTTTATCAAACAATAGATTATTATATTCATTAACTGCTGGGTCTCCTGCACCTAATCTATTCCATTGATCCACTACTCTACACCTCTGCCAGTACCAAGCAGTTTTGATGACTGCTGCTGTATAATATAGATTAAGATCTGGCATAGCTAGTCCACCTACCTAGAGTTTCTTTTCATTAATTCCCTTGATATTCTAGACCGTTTGTTTTTCCAAATAAATTTTGTTAATATTTTGTCTAACTCTAGAAAGTAGTTTTTTGGTAAATTGATTGGTATGGCACTAAATATATAGTTTAGTTTGGGTAAAATTGTCATTTTTATTATATTAGCTCGACCCAGCCAAGAGCAATTGATATTTTTCCAACTATTTAGATCTGCTTTTATTTGTGTGAGAAGTGTTTTGTAGTTGTGATCATATAGATTCTGGGTTTGTTTTGGCAAGTAGATTCCCAAATATTTTATAATGTCTACAGTGACTTTAAATGGGATTTCTCTTTCTATCTCTTGCTGTTGAGTTTCATTAGAGATGTACAGGAATGCTGAGGATTTATATCCTGCAACATTGCCAAATTTATTTATTGTCTTAAGTAGTTTTTTACTTGATTCTCTAGGATTCTCTAAGTATATCAACATCTCATCTGCAAAGAGTGATAGCTTGGTCACTTCTTTGCCTAATTTGATTCCTTTGATTTCTTTTTCTTCTCTAATTGCTACTGCTAGTGTTTCTAGTACCAGATTGAATAAGAGGGGTGATAGTGGACACCCTTGTTTCACTCCTGATCTTATTGGAAAGGCTTCTAGTTTATCCCCATTGCATATAATACTTGTTGATGGTTTTAAATAGATGCTATCAACTATTTTGAGGAAGGCTCCATTTATTCCTATACATTCTAGTGATTTTAATAGGAATGGGTATTGTACTTTGTCAAAAGCCTTTTCTGCATCTATTGAGATGATCATGTGATTTCTGCTAGTTTTATTGTTGATATGCTCAATTATACTGATGGTTTTCCTAATATTAGCATCCTTGCATTCCTGGAATGAATCCTATCTGATCAGGGTGTATTATTTTTGTGATAAGTTGTTGGAGTCTTTTGGCTAATATTTTATTTAGAATTTTTGCATCTAAATTAATGAGGGAAATTGGTCTATAATTTTCTTTCTCTGTTTTGTCTTCCTGATTTTGGAATCAGTGGCATATTTGTGTCATGGATAGGTTTGGTGTGACTCTTCTTCACTAATTTTCTCAGTTAGTTTGTAGGGTATTGGAATCAATTGTTCTTCAAATGTTTGATAGAATTCACTAGTAAACCCATTTGGCCCTGGAGATTATATATATATATATATATATATATATATATATATATATATATATACTTCTATATATATATATATATATATATAGTTTATATATAATAAATTTTATATATAGATAATATACATATAAATTCATATGGGCCACTTTGTATATATACATATACATACACACACACACACACACACACACACACACACACACACACACACACATATATATATATATATATATATAAAAAAACACATTTACTCCAGCCTTTTGCTTTACACTCTAAGGTGTCTTTTGTATAAATGTGTTTCTTGTAGACAGCAGCATATTGTAGGATTATGCTTTTAATCCATTCTGCTTTACCGCCTCTGTTTTATGGGAGATTTCATCCCATTCATTCACAGTAATGATGACTATCTGTCTCTTCCCTCCATCCTATTCTCACTTGTTTATGTTTTTTCTTCCTTCTCCCTTCCCCTCCTTGAAGTTTTCCCTTTTGACTTCCCCCTCCCTCTGTGTTCCCACCCAGTGATCCCCCTTCTTTACCTACCCTCTCCCCTTACTACTGTTTCCCTCCCTTCTAATCCCCCTCTTTAGTCTCCTTTTTCACCCCCCCTTACCCTTCCACTATCTAGAAGACACAATGAATTTTTATTGTGTCTTTATTGTGTCTTTATTTATTTTTATCTGGCTTTCTCATCAAGAAAGTCTGCAAGTCTCTTATTTCATTAAACGACCATCTCCTTGCCTGAAAGATTACGCTCAGTTTTGCTGAGTAGTGAATCCTTGGTTGTAGTCCTAGCTCTCTTGCCCTATGAAATATCAAATTCCCATCCCTCCACTCTTTTAATGTAGAAGTTGCTAGGTCCTGTGTGATCCTAACTGTAGTTCCTCGATATTTGAATTGTTTCTTTTTGGCTGCTTGTAGAATTTTTTTCTATAATCTTGTAATTCTGGAATTTAGCTACTATATTTCTTGGAGTTTTCAGTTTTGGATCTCTCTCAGGAGGAGTCCGGTGAATTCTGTCTATTTTATCTCCTGATTCCAGGACCTCAGGACAGTTTTCTTTGACAATCTCTTGGAGGATGTTGTCTAGGCTGCTTTTTTCATCATGACTTTCTGGTAGACCAATAATTCTTAGGTTGTCTCTCCTGGATCTGTTCTCTAGGTCAGTTATTTTTCCAGTGAGATATTTTACATTTTCTTGCAATTTTTCGATTGTCTTGTTTTGTTTGATTGACTCTTGCTGCATCATAGAGTTCTGAATTTCAGTTTGATTGTTTCTAATTTTTAGCATATTATGATCTTAAGTTAGTTTTTGAAGTTCCTTTTTAGGGAGGTATTTTCTCCAATTACTTCACTGAGACGTTTTTTCCAAGTTAGTCACTGCCTCCCTTATTTGGTCTTTAAAATTTTTCTTAAGCTCCTCCAGGAATGCTATTTGGGCTTGAGACCAGATCATGTTTCCTTCTGTGGTCTCAGGTGTGGGTAGAGAGTCTATATTGTCCTGTGTATTTAGTTGTTCTTGCCCTGCATAGTAGGCTCAGATAGACTTTCTTGCCTTTCCCTTCTCCTTCTCATCTTCCTTCTTTCCCATTGTGACTTCCTGTTTCTTTTTTTCTTAGGCTATGATTTTAGGGCCTGATCCTTGACTTTGTATACCTCTGAATGGCTAGTTTATGGCAATGTCAGGTAAGTCAGTGGGGAATGTAGATATGTAGGTGTGGGTGTGTCTGACCACTTTAGATTTCTGCCTCTATACCCCTGGGCTATAAGTAGGCTTTTGTTGGTGAGGTGAGGTGGGGCTTGTTGGGACCCCTCCCTCTCTTCTCTTCAGACTCCTGGCTGTCTCAGTTACACCCCTTCTTGGAGACTCTCAAGCCTGGGGCTATTTCCATTAACTTGGGATTTCAATCTGGGAGGGAGACTTATTTTTGTGTTTTCTGCTTTATGAAGGAGGGATGGGAGGATCAGAGCAGCTAGAATTTACTTTGCCATTCCAGCCCCTGTATTGTACAGGCAGGCAGTCTCCAACCTTCCAGGCTGGCGGCTGAATGAGGCCAGAGAATCTGCTCTCTCCCCTGGGGGCCCAACTCTCCTACCTGGCTCCAATGTCCCCTCCTGTCCTCGAGATGACTGTGATTCTCCTTGGTACGTCTGCAGGCTGGGGCTTTTTCTCTCTCTGGTTTAGTCTGCTTGTCTGCTCTTAGGTCTGAGCTGTGCAGACCTCACTCCCTCTGCACTAGTCCTGTCCAGACACACTGGGCAACCTCCTGGGCTGGACTCTGCCAAGCTCCATCTTCCAGTGGGCTCATTCACTCTGGAATCTGCTCAGATTCACCTTTTGAGACTTAGTGACCGAGGAGCTCAGTGAGGTTACTGCTTCCTTTCTGCCATCTTGGCTCCACCCTCCACACTTATTAATGAAAAAGGCTGAATTCAATGGAAAATTTAATCACCAATTATAAGACTCAAGAAAGACATAAAAATGTAAAGAAGGAAAATACATACTCACACATACACACATGCACACACATACACACACACACACAAACATAACTTGGAATGCAACAAACTATTTACATCCCTATGAGAGCAGCTAGTAATTGTCAATATTGAAATTTATATGATTATCATGATGTTTAAAAGGGTTATACATAAAGGGTTTGTATATAAAAGAACTGATCTGATGATTAAAAAAACACCTTATTAAGTAGGTCAAAGGGATTGTAATGGAATAAAAGGAAAATATGGCACAGAAAAAGATAAATTATGCCATATAAAGAAGCGTGAAAACACTCTACAGTAGAGAGGTTGGAAAAAGGGAGAAGAACATCATTTAAACATTATTCTCACCGGTTCTGGTTCAAAGAGTGATCAACATAAGTTGAGTTTAAGGTTCTGATGTGAAATGATGCAAAAACTCATTAAATATAGGGAAAGGCGGGAGGAAGAGGAGCTCTGTATGAAATTTGCTCTCATTAGTTTGGGGTCCAATGGGGAATAACATACTCTACTAAATATAAAAATCTATTGTGTCCTACAGGCTGTAGGAGGGTAAGGGGAGTAGAAGAATGGGGGAGGATAGTAGTAAGGGGAGTGGGTAGGTAAAGAAAGTGCGGTCATAGGGAGCAAACACTGATAGAAGTTGTGATCAAAAGAAAAACCCTTAATAAGGGGAAGGAAGAAGGAAGAAACAAAAACATAAGCAGGGGAGGGAATAGGATGGGGGGAAAGAGACAGATAGTAATTATTACTGTGAATATGAATGATATGAACTCATCCATAAAACAGAGGCAGATCTTAGAATGGATTAAAAAAAAAAACATCATCCCACTGATGTCTACAAGAAACACATTTGAAACAAAGGGATACCCAATGGTAAAGGTAAGACATTGGAGTTAATATATTATGCTATAGCTAAAATAAAGAAAGCAGGTGTAGCATTCCTTATCTCAGATGAAGGAAAACCAAAACTAGACCTAATTTAAAGTTATAAGGAGGGAAATTACATCCTGCTAAAAGGCACCATTGAGAATGAAGCAATATCATTATTTAACATATATGCACCAAGTGATATAGAGTCCACATTCCTAGAGGAGAAGGTAAAGGAATTAGATGAAGAAACAGATAACAAAATTATACTAGTGGGGGACCTTAATTTCCCCTCTCTGAACTTGATAAATCTAACTGCAATATTGTTAATAGTGAAAAAAAAGTTTCAGTAGTTCAAATCACTGCACTTTGCATAACTTCATAAAAATAATTGATGTTTCAAAAATTCTTCTTGATTTTTATTTAGTGTTACCTATAGTTTTCTTTTTTTATGTTTTTTTTTTAATTTATCTGTTTATTTTTAGTTTACAAGATGCAATTCTATAGTCCTTTGAGTTTCAAATTCCCCCTCCCTAACTCCCCCCACACCCACATTGGATTATAAATCAGTATAGGATATGCAAATACTTTCACAATAGACATTAGTCAAGTTACTAAGGTGTATTGTACAAAATGGGATGAAAAATGTTAAAGAAGAAATAAAACTAAACAATGAAAAGAAAAATATCAATTAGTTTTCTTCCATCAGCATTCAAGCTCAGTTTTTCTAGTTATTTCTCTGAATGTCACATCTCTCTCCTTCATGAGTTTTTGGGATTGACTTAAAAAACTGCATTGCTGAAAAAGAGTCCAATCTATCACAGTTGGTCATCACACATATGTGGTGTCTGTGATTGTATACAAATTTCTCCTGGTTCTACACTTCTCACTCAGTATCAGTTTGTATAAACCTCTCCAGGTAAATATGAAAACCGTCTCTTCCTCATTTCTTATAGCACAATAATAATCCATTACATGTATATACCACAACTTGTTTAGCCATTCCCCAATTGATGGGCACCCCTTTAATTTCCAATTCTTTGCAACCATGGAAAGAGCTGCTATAAATATTTTTACATATAGGTATTCCTCCCACTTCTATGATCTCTTTGTGATATAAACCTAGAAGTGGAATTTCTGGGTCTAAGTTTATGAAATTGTTTATAGCCCCTTCGGCATAATTCCAGATTGCTCTGCAGAATGGCTGGATCAGTTCAAATCTCCACCAGCAATACATTAGCACTCCAATTTGCCCAGATCTTCTCCAGCATTAGTCATTTTACTGTTTTATCATCTTAGTCAATCTGACTGTAGAGATGGGGTAGCTTAAAGTTGTTTTGGTTTGCATTTCTCTAATCATATGCTTATAGAAATCTTTAATTTCCTTCTCTGAAAACTGCCTGTTCATATCCTTTGACCAATTATGAATTGGGGAATGACTTGTATTCTAATAGATTTCACTCAATTCTCTGTATATTTTAGAAATGTGTCCTTTATCAAATACATAGGTTATAAAATTTTTTTCCCAATTTCCCACCTTTCTTTTGATCTTGGTTACATTGGCTTTATTTGTACAGAAGCTTTTCAATTTTATGTAATCAAAATTAGCCATTTTGCATTTTATAATGCTCTCTAATTCTTGTTTGGTCCTAAAGTCTTTTCCTCTCCACAAATCTGACAGATGAACTATTGCTTGCTTTCCCAGACTGCTTACAGTATCATCCTTTATACCTAGATCATGCACCCATTTAGAATTTATTTTGGTAATGGTGTCAGATAATGGTCTCTGCACAGTTTCTGCCATACAATATTCCAGTTTTCCCAACAGTTTTTGTCAAAATATTGCATTCTTATCCCCAAAACCGGGGTATTTGGTTTTATCAAACAATAGATTACCATACTCATTAATTGCTTGAATTTGTGCACCCAATCGATTCCATTGAACCACTACTCTATTCCTCAGCCAATACCAAGCAGTTTTGAAGACTCCTGCTGTATAATACAGATTAAAATCTGGTATAGCTAGTCCACCTTCCCTAGCATTTCTTTTCATTAATTCCCTTGATTTTCTATAACATTCATTCATCCAAATAAATTTTGTTATTTTTTTTTTCTAACTCTATAAAGTAGTTTTATTTTCTTTTTTGGTAAATTGATTGGTAAGGCACTAAATATATAATTTAGTTTGGGTGAAATTGTCATTTTTATTATATTGGCTTGACCCAGGCATGAGCAATTGATATTTTTCCAATTAGTTAGATCTGACCTTATTTGTGTAAGAAGTGTTTTGTAGTTGTGATCATATAAGTCCTGGGTTTGTCTGGGCAGGTAAATTCCCCAAAAATCTATAATGTCTACAGTGACTTTAAATGGGATTTGTCTTTCTATCTCTTGAGGTTGAATTTCATTAGAGATATATAGGAATGCTGAGGATTTATGTGGGTTTATTTTATACCCTGCAACTTTGTCAAATTTATTTTCCATCTCAAGTATTTTTTTTACTTTATTCTCTAGGATTCTCTAAGTATATCATCATATGATCTGCAAAGAGTGATAGCTTCATCCCTTCTTTTCCTAATTTGATTGCTTTGATTTATTTTTCTTCTCTAATTGCTACTCCTAATCATTCTAATACCAGATTAAATAAGAGGAGTGATAGTATATACCCTTGTTTCACTTACTGGAAATGCTTCTAGTTTAACACAATTGCATATAACACTTGTCGATGGTTTAAAATAGATGCTAGCTACTATTTAAAGGAAGGCTCCATTTATTCCTATACTTATTTTTTGTTTTACTTGATGTATTTATATATATATATATATATATATATATATATATATATATAAACAAATGCTTTATTAACTTCTGTTTTACATAATTTATTTCCGCCAGATTTTGAGTTACAATTTTCCCCATTTTTCCCTACCCACCACCCCAGAATAGCAGTCCCACTAGATATCCCCTCATCCAATCTGCTCTCTCCCATATCTTCTCCTCTACCCCTTTCAACTTTGCCATTAGGGCAAGGTGAATTTCTGAGCCCCATTGCCTGAACATCTTATCTCTCAATTACATGTAAAATAGTACTGATAACAGTATTTATATACATTTGAAACATTTAATTTTAAGGCTTCAAATTTCATATCCATTCCCTTCTTCCCTTGTCACCCACTTCCTCTGGAAAGATAAGCAATTCAGTATGTGTTGCAAATGTATAGCTATGCAAAACATTACCATAGTAGATATATTGTAAAAGACTGCTTGTATTTCCCTCCCACCCATCCCACCCCCACCTGGTCCATTCCCTACTTTGATCCTGTCCCTCTTCAAACGTGGGTACTTCCAAACTCCCCTTCCCCCAGAATGCCCTCTCCTCCATCACCCCCTCTCTAATCCCCCTTCCCCTTACTCTCCTGCAGGGTGAGATATCCCATTTATTAGGTATCTGATTCTCTTCCTGAGCCAAATTCAATGAGAATAAGGTTTTGCCTTTTTGCCTTCCTGTTCTTCCCCTCCCCTGCAACTACTTCTCCTTACCTCTTCTACATGATAGTTTACCCTACCCTGTTTCTTCCCATCTCCTTTTCTCACTTTCCTCTCTCACCTCTTAAATTCACCCCTTAAGTATCTTCCCTTCCCACCAAATTCAACCTGTGCCCTCTATACATGTATACATGTAAACATAAATACACACATTCACATATGTCTTCATATGTCCATATACCCTTCTTCAATTATTTTCAAAAAGAGAAAGGTTTCATCAGACAGTTATTGTTTTTCCACTTAGGAATGTAAATAGTTCAAATTTGATAAGTTCCTTTTGATTTCTTTTCGCTGATTACCTTTACAAGCATCTCTTGCTTCTTGTGTCTAAATATCAAATTTTCTATTCAACTCTGTTTTTTTTTCCTCAGTAATGCTTGAAAGTCCTCTATTCCAGGTGTGACGTGTCCCACGCCTGATTGATAGATGATGTGCACCAGCTGTTCCGAGACAAGTATCGAACAGAAATCCAACAGCATAATGCCATGAGTCTACTAAATGGCACCTTTGACTTCCACAGTGACTTTATGCATCTGCTTGAGAAGCAGAGGAGAGCAGTAAGATCCGTGCTCCCACTGCCATGAAGAAGTTTGAAGATTCTGAAAAGGCCAAGAAAACTGTGAGGTCCATGATTGAGATACATGGGGAGAAGCCCAAGGAGAAAGCTAAGAGCAACAAGAAAAATAAAGGGTCTAGGAAAGAGGGTCCTGAAGGCTCCTCACCTGCCGGCAAAGGGGCCCCTACAGGAAAACCTGATTTCCCAGTTGGCCCTGGGGATGGGGTGGAGCTGTCCAAAGAAGAGCTGATGCGAAAGAAGCGTGAGGAATTCATGCAGAAGCATGGGAGAGGTGCTGAGAAGTCCAGTAAATCCTCAAAGTCAGATGCAACAAAGGAGAAAGGCAAAAAGGCACCTCGGGTGTGGGCACTGGGTGGCTCTGCCAACAAAGAAATCTTGGACTATAGCCCACCTACCACCAATGGAACCCCTGAGACTGCCTTACAAGAGGACATCAATCTGATCCGAGGAATTCAGGTTGGGGGGCAGCTACAAGATCTAGACTGCAGCAGTTCAGATGATGAGGGAGTCGCTCAGAACTCAGCCAAACCCAGTGCTACAAAGGGAGCCCTGGGTGGCATTTTTGGGATGTTGAAAGGCTTGGTTGGCTCTAAGAGCTTAAGTCGTGAAGACATGTAATCTGTACTGGACAAGATTCGAGACCACCTAATTGCTAAGAATGTTGCTGCAGACCTTGCTCTCCAGCTTTGTGAGTCTGTCGCCACCAAGCTGGAGGGGAAGGTGATGGGCACATTTAGCACTGTGACTTCGAAAGTAAAGCAGGCGTTACAGGAGTCATTGGTACAGATCTTGCAGCCACAGAGGTGTGTAGACATGCTCCGAGATATCATGGATGCTCAGCGCCATCATCGTCCTTATGTTGTTACTTTCTGTGGGGTCAATGGAGTGGGCAAGTCCACAAATCTCGCCAAGATCTCTTTCTGGTTTTTGGAGAATAACTTCAGTGTCCTCATTGCTGCCTGTGACACATTTCGGGCAGGGGCGGTAGAGCAGCTGTGCACGCATACCCGGCGTCTGAGTGCTCTGCACCCTCCAAAGAACCATGGTGGCCAAACCATGGTGCACCTGTTTGAGAAGGGCTATGGCAAGGATGCTGCTGGCATTGCCATGGAAGCCATTTCTTTTGCTCGGAATTGGGCTTTTGATGTGGTCTTGGTGGATACAGCTGGCCGAATGCAAGACAATGCACCCTTGATGACTGCTCTGGCCAAACTCCTTGCTGTCAACACACCTGACCTGGTGCTATTTGTTGGGGAGGCCTTGGTGGGAAATGAAGCTGTAGATCAGCTGGTAAAATTCAACAAAGCTTTGGCTGATCACTCTATGGCTCAAACACCCTTCCTCATTGATGGCATTGTTCTCACCAAATTTGATACCACTGATGACAAGGTGGGTGTGCCATTTCTATGATGTACGTCACAAGCAAACCCGTTGTTTTTGTTGGAACTGGCCAGACCTACAGTGACCTGCATAGCCTCTTTGCCAAGGCTGTGGTAGCTGCGCTCATGAAGGCCTAACATGGTGCAGCACCCCCATACCAAATCACTGCTTTCCTCTACCCTTTCCACCCCTGTGTCTAGAATGTTCTTTGGAGTATGAGATCAGCTTGTTGTGAATGTATTGCAAACACAGAATAAAGGGAGCTCCAGGGGCTTGCAATTTTCCCAGAACCTTGTCCTGGCCAGCCTTCCCACCCAACCTAGTTTCTACATCTGCAAGGAGGGCCCAATCATGTTTCAGTCACTGCCCATCGACCCTCATTGCAGCCCTGTGGTCCTCTCCCACCAAACTCAGGGGTCCCCTTCACTCTGCCTATACTGTACTGTCTCATTACAGCTTTGACCAATGGCTGGAAGACCCTAACACCAGAGCTTTCTATTTGTCCACACTGTGAGTGTGGTCCAAGGGACCTCTGTGCCTAATAAGCAGCTTCAGATTCAAGCTTGATTTGGGACTTCTACCAAAGCAGACCTAGGTCTTGATTTGGAACTAATCACTGAGGCATACATGGCTTTCATTCCCTATTTATGTGCTGTGGCACAGGATAGAATCCACCTCAGTCAGTGTATGACATATTCTTAATTGCTGCTAATTCTGACAACTGTAGTTTACCCATAACTTTAAACATACAGCTAGGCCAGGGTGACCTGTTACAAGTGAAGAGGCAGAGATAAGTTCCTGCTTCCTTCAGAGCTAAACTTCCCAAATAAGGGGAGTGAAGCTGCAGTGTGCATTAGGCTTGTTGGCCTTTTTAACACACCCTTCCCTAGAATTCATTTGTGAGCTTTGCATGCTGCCCTTCCTGGGAGTCCTACTGGAAAGGCATACCTTTCCCCCTTCCCATTTTTTACCCTTCTCAGCAGATCCTGTTAAGGGAGGCTAGTGGCTTCCTTGCCCCCATCCTCTCCAGAGTGCCTGGTATACAAGTGCTATGTTGAAAATAAAAACTGTTATTAAGATTTGTCTTGTAGCTTGGTAATGCAGATGTGCTGGTAGTGCAATAAGGTAAAGGCTGTCTGCCCAGAGAAATACATAATTTATAGAAAGAAACTAAATTTCATAAATAATGAAAAAAAAAAAAGAAAATCCTCTATTCCACTGAATGACGGTATTTTCCCCTGAAACAAGATACTCAGTTTTGCTGGGTAGGTGACTGTTGGCTTCAATCTTAACTCTTTTGCCCTCTGTATTATCATATCCCATGCCCTTCTATCCCTCAGTGTAGAAGCTGCCAGGTCCTGGGATATTCTGATTGTGTTTCCACAATATTGGAATTGTTTCTTCCTGGCTGCTTGTAGTATTTTCTCCTTGATCTGGGAGTTCTGAAAACTGGCTATAATATTCCTAGGAGTTTTCTTTCTGGGATCCTTTTCAGGAGGTGATCGGTGGATTCTTTCAATGTCTATTTCCCCCTCTGGGTCTAAAACATCAGGGCAATTTTCCTTAAGAATTTCTTGAAGGGTGATTACTAGGTTCCTTCTTTGATCATGGCTCTCAGGTAGTCCAATAATTTATAAATTATCTCTCCTGGATCTATTTTCCATGTCAGTGATTTTTCCCATGAGATATTTCACATTGCTTTCTATTGTTTCATTGGTTTGGATCTGTTTAACAGCATCTTGATTTCTCATAGATTCACTAGCTTCCATTTGCTCCAGTCTAATTATTAAGGAATGATTCTCCTCAGTGAGCTTTTGAGATTCTTTTCCCATCTGGAAAATTCGACTTTTTAGGGCCTTCTTCTCCTCATTGCTCTTTTGGGCCTCCTTTGACATTTGAGTTAGTCTAGTTTTTTAAACAAATGCTTTATTAATTTCTGTTTTACATCATTCCTTTCTGCCAGATTTTGAGTTAAAATTATTCCCCCCCCCTGTTTTTCCCCTGCCCATCCTCCCAGAATAGCAGTCCCACAAGATATCACTTCCTCAAATCTACTCTCTCCCATATCTTCTCCCATACCCCCTTTGAATTTTCCATTAGAGGAATGTGAATCTTTGTGTCCCAATGCCTGCACATCTTATCTCCCAATTACAAGCAAAAGAGTATTAATAATAGTATTTATATATATTTGAAACTTTTATTCTTAAGACATCGAATTTCAGATGCATTTCCTTCCTCTCTTGTCACCCATTCCCTCTGGGAAGATAACTAATTCAGTATATGTTGTACATGTCTAGCTATGCAAAACATTACCATAGTAGATATATTGTACAAGGCTGCTTATAATTCCCTCCCACTCATCGCACCCCCCACCTGGTCCATTCCCTACATGCTCCTGTCCCTCTTCTATAGTGGGTACTTCCAACCTCCCCTCCCCCCAAGGATGCCCTCCTATCCATCATCCCTCCTCTCACCCCCCCTTCCCCCTATTCTGCTGCAGGTTGAGCTATCCCATTTAGCATGTATGTCCTTCTGTCCCAGAACCAAATTCAATGAGAATGTGGTTTTGCATTTGTGCCTTCCTATACTTCCCCTCCCTTGCAACAATTTCCCCTTGCTTCTTCTACATGCAATAGTTTGCCCTACCCTGTCTTTCCCCATATCCTCTTGCCACTTTCCATTCTCACCTCATAATTTCACCCCTTGAGTATCCTCCTTTCCCCAAAAATTCAACCTATGCCCTCTATCCATGTATAACTGTAAACATATATACACACATTCACCTATGTTTTCATATGACCATACACCCTTCTTCCATTATTTTCATAGTGAGAAAGAGTTCATCAGTCACAGTTATTGTTTTCTTCATATAGGAATGTAAATAGTTCAAATTTGATAAGTTCCTTTTTATTTCTTTTCCCTGATTACCTTCTCAGTCTTCCTTTGCTTCTTGTGTCTGGATGTCAAGGGAGTTTATAGCAATAGCGATTACGGCCTCCCCCCCCCCACCCCCAAAGCCTGATCGCTGGATCTCCCTACAGTTCGCAGGCCAGGAAATGGAGCTTCCTCTGAAAACTACAAAATGTTATGTCTCCTCAGCAGCTTCTAGCCCCCGGGGGTGGAATCTGATGAGTTCCCCAAATACTGGTCCCAATGTCCATAGGGCACTAAACTCTCACTTTGTCCTAGGCATGTCTATGTTGATAATTCTGGAATCTCCACAGCTGCTGGTGTTCTTTGGTCCCTCCAGCTGGCTGCTGGCTCTGCCACCCTGGGGCTAAAACCACAATTCAGGCGGACCTGTGCTCGGCTCCCCACAAACTGCGCACTGTGCTGCCGGTGCTGCTCTGGTCCTTCCTGCAGAGCTTCTGGGCTGTCTTCAGTGGGAGGTTAGCTTCTCTGTGTTGTTCTGTGGGTGATGGGGCTCCAGAAGTTGTTCAGGGTCCCCGTTTACATAGTTTGGAGGCAGTCTGGAGAGAGAGTGGCTTGGACACACTGTTTCTACTCCACTATCTTGGCTCTACCCCTAGTCTATTTTTAAGATGTTATTTTCCTCAGTCAGGCTGCTGACTGTCATTTCATACTTTTCTTGCATCTTTCTCATTTCTCTTCCCAGTTTTCCCCCCACTTCTCTTATCTGCTTCTTAAGGTCCTCCATGGCCTGTAGCCAGCTTGAATTTTCATTTGGGGCTTTTCGTGCAGAAGTTCTGACCTCACAGTTCTCCTCCTGTTCCATGTTTTGATCCTCTTTGACCCCAAAATAGGAGTCTAAAGTTGCATTTTTCTGTTTATTTTATTTCCTTTTTTTAGGCATATTGCCACTTAATTACTTGATTTTGGGGATTGTTGCCACAGTAGGACTCTGCCACCAGATAGGAGAGCTTCCATCCCAAATGTTGGGTCTTCACAACTCCTGTAGGTTGGGGGGGGGCTTCTGTAAAGCCTCCACTTGCTCTGGCAAATTGGATACCCACCCCAGGCCTCCCCCCAAGACCACAGTCCAGATCCAAGCAAGTTAAAGCAAGAACGATTGACCCCCTTACTGGTTGCTGGATCTCTCTACAGTTCTCAGACCAGGAGCTGGAGCTGCCACTGATGCTGCAAAATGGCCTCTGTGCCACTTTTCCTCAGAAGCTGCCCCCCCCCCCCCCGGGGAGGAAGCCAACGAGGTCCCCAAATACTGGTCCCAAAGTCCATAGGGCAATAACCTCTCACTTTGTCCTAGGGATATCTGTGCTGATAATTCTGGAATTGCCACAGCTGCTGGTGTTCTGGGGTCCCTCCAGCTGGCTGCTGGCCTGACTGCCCTGGGGCTAAAACCGTGGCTCACAGGGGCCTGGAATCAGCTCCCAGTGTGCTGTGTTGCCTGCTCTCAGAGCCCTGTGCTGGCTGCTCCCTGGAGGGCTGTTGGGCTGTCCTCATCAGAAGGTTAGCTTCTCTGTGTCATTCTGTGGGTCCTGGGGCTCCAGAAGTTGTTCAGATTCCCCTTTTACATTGTTTGGAAGTGGTATGGGGCAGAGCACCTTGGACATGCTGTTGCCACTCAGCCATCTTGGCTCCGCCCCCCAAATTCCTCTACTTTTTAGTACTTTGTTATGTGGAGTGTCTTTTGCCCCAAATTTCAGGGTTTTTGTGTAGCTGTTTTCAGAGATATTTTAGGAGTCTGTAAATGTTCATTTTTGCCAAGGTTGTATGATCAAAGAAGAGGTGTTTCCTCCTCTCCTGGCCTGTGCTCTATTCTATAGGCAACCACAGGCATTCTTTTCTGCTTTGGAATTGTGGAGGATATCCTCTCCACTGCTGCCACAAGCTCCAACACACCATCAATCCTCCTCTCCCCATGACCGCCACCTAGGACTGAAACCCAGATCCAAGTATAAACAAAGCAAGATAATCCTGTCTTAAAGCCACCAAAGAGCTCCCTGCAATTTTGCTCTAATCAGCTGCTCGATTCCCCCACTATCTGTAGGCTGAGAGCTAAAGAAGTAGCCACCTCTGTGGCAATGACTGCTTCTACCCTGAGACTGTTGTTGGGGCTGTGGCCAGACATTGCTCTTCTCTGACCCTGGTGAGAGACCTTACCTGCTGACTTTTGAATTTGTCTTTGGTGTTTCTGGCTTGAGAAGTTGGGAAACTGCTGGAGCTGCCAGTGATTCAATTCCCTGTCTGTGCTGGATTACTCTACACTGGACTGCAATATACTTTTCCTGTTGACCTCCTATATTCTCTTGGTTTAGAAATTTGTTTCACTCTGTCATTTTGTGGCTAATGCTCTTCTAGAATTTTTTTAGAGTTATTTCTACAAGTATTTTGGGGGAGAGCTCAAGAGAGTCCCTGGTTTTACTCCACCATCTTGGCTCTACCTCCCAAAACATTTTATTTTCATGTGGTTATAGATAAATTTGACTGCTTCTAAAAAATTTCACGTTCACAAATATTGACCATTTGTTAATTTGAGGACGGTTTTATTTTTTATAAATTTGGGTCAGTTCCTTATATGTTTGAGAAATTATGTCTTATCAGGAAAAATGCTATCTTTCCCGTTTCCTGCTTTCTTTTTAATTTTGACTGAATAGGATTTTTTGATGTAAAACCATTTTAATTTCATGTAATCACAATTATTCCTTTTATTTGCTGTGATCCTATTACTTGTTTGGTCATAAGCACTTCTCTTATCTTTTAGGTACATTTTTCTATAATAAAATGATTTACTAGTGCTTTCACTTTTTTTTTCTAAATCATGTAATCATTTTGAGCTTATTTCATTTTAGAGTATGAGAGCTTGGTCTATACCTGCACTCTTCCAAACTACTCTCTAGGTTTCCAAGCAATTTTTGTGAATATAGATGCATATATTTGTAAATATAGCCCTAAGAGATTGAATCTTTGGCCTTATCAAATATTAGATTAATATGACTATGTGTTACTGTGTTTTGTGTACTTAATCTATATCAGTCATCCACCATTCTATTTCTTAGATTGTTTTTGTTTGTTTATTGGAGGTTTTTTGCTTTTTTTTTTTTTTGTAGCAGGGAAGGTAGGGTAATTAGGTTTCAAGTGACTTGCCCATGGTCATGTGGCTCGTTTTTGTGTTAAATGTCTGACGCTGGATTTGAACTCAGATCCTCCTGACTCCAGGATTGGTGTTCTATTCACTGCACCACCTAGCCACTCTGTATTAGATTGTTTATATGATTAGTGCCTTGTAAATATGGTTAGAAATCTGGAACTTTTTGGCAACCTTCCCTCACTTTTTTTTCTTTGATTCATTTGCTATTCTTGGCCTCATGTTCTTCCAGATGAATTTTACTTTTTTAAGTTCTATAAAACAGTTTTGGTCCTTTGATTGGCATGACAATAATTAAGTAAATCAATTCAAGTGGAACTGTCAGTTTTAAACTATTGGTTCAGCCTATCCATGAGCAAATCATATTTCTGTAATTATTTAAATTTGTCTTTATTTTGTGAAAAATTATTTTTTAATTTCGTTCATATGGCCCCTTGGTTTTTCTTGGCCAGTAGACTCTTCATTATTTTACATTTTCTCCTATTATTTTAAATAGAATTTCATCTTTCTACCTCTTCCTCCTTGGTTTTCTTGGTAATATATGTGAATATTGATGATTTCGTTTTATCTTTTTCAATTCTCTCCATGCCTTGTTTGGATAAGAACCCTTATACTCTCCTAAGGTCTTAAATGTGTTATTTTTTTTTTCTCTCTGACTTCTTTAAATTATTTAGATGCTATTTTTTATATTTCAATCATTTATCCATTTGGTTCTTAACTTATGTGGCATGAAGTGATAGTCTAAACATAACGTCATACAATGAGTCAGTACTCCATTAGTTGGATCTTTGGTTTTACTGAGGACAAGCATATGTTTATTTGCTTATAATGCTGGGTAGGTAATTTGTAACAGTATTAAGCATCACCATATTTTAATTAATCCCAAATTATTTTGATCATGAATACTTTATAGTACATTTTGAGATATAGTCTTACTCATGCTCACTCCCTTCCATACTGTTTTTAAACTTTATTTCCCATGAGATACTTGACCTCCTTTTTATTCTTTAACTAAATAGTTTTTTTAATTAAGTTTTTCTACTTTTATTAAGTGATTCTTTATAATATGAATGGTATCATAATGAATAAAATTTTTAAAATAGTCATTATTTGCATCCCCCCCTTATTTTATCATGGCCTAATGCGTGATAATATTACTTGAATTATTTAGGTCAGATCTTTTTTTTTTTTTTTGAAGGGGGAAAGGCAGGGCAATTGGGTTAAGTGACTTGTCCGAGGTCACATGGCTAGCAAGTGTTAAGGCTAAATTTGAACTCAGGTTCTCCAGACTACAGAGCTGGTGCTCTATTCACTGAGCCCCCTAATTGTCCCAACTGGTCTTTTTTCTATAAAGATTTATTTTTATTTGGAATAATAGAGATTCTAAGTGTTTCCTGACAGATGAATTCCCAAGTATTCTATACAATCTATATATTTATTTTAAATGGGATTGACTTTGCTGTCTCTTCCTACTGTTTTGTTGTTCTTGATAATATACAGACATAATGATTATTGATTTGGATCATATTACATCTTCCTTTTTTTGAAGTTATTGTTTTGAATAATTTTAGATGGTTTTGGTATTCCCTGATTAAAATACTATCTGCAAAAAAAGGTAATTCTGTTCCTCACCAATGCTTATTCCCATACTTTTTTTTTTACTTTTTTTGGAGGGCAATTGGGGTTAAGTAACTTGCCCATGGTCATTTGCTAGGTTTTTGTTTGTGTGTGCATTAAGTGTCTGAGGCCAGATCCGGACTCAGGTCCTTCTGACAGCAGGGCCGACGCTCTACTCACTGTGCCACCTAGCTGCCCATCCCATACTCTTTTTATCTTGTCCTATTGCTATAACTAGTATTTATAGTACTATTTTACAGAATAGTGGTAATAGAGCTCCTAGTTTTACCTTTGACTAGAAAGTTTTGTTGTTCTTGTTCAGTTCTTTCAGTAGTGTCTCACTTTTTGTGACCCCATTTGGCATCTTCTTGGCAAAAATGCTTGAGTGGTTTGCCTTTTCCTTCTCCAGCTCATTTTATAGATTAGGAAACTGAGATAAACAGGATTAAGTGATTTGTTAGGATCACATAATTGGTAAGTGTCTAAGGCCAAATTTGAACTTAGATCTTTCTGATTTTAAGCCCAACACTCTATCCATCTGCCACCTGCTTAGGAAAGTCTTTTAGTTTACCCCATTTGCACAGAATTCTGGAACTTGGATTTAAATAAGTAATACCATATTTTAATAAGGTCCAATTATATCTGTGATTTTAATTCATTTTTTAAAGATATGGGCATTACCTTTCAAAACACCTTCCTTCATCTATTAATAAGATAGTATGATTCTTGTTGTTCAGGTTATTAATATAAGATATTATATTTATAATTTTCCTGAGCTTTGCATTCCATGTAAAAATTTAACTTCAATATAGCATACTGCTTTTATATGTTCTTATTATTCCTTTGTCAAAATTTTGTAATTCAATATACATTCAGGATATTACTCAATAAATTTTTTTCTCTCTTTTGACTTTCCCTGGTTTAGGAATCAATACCATACTTATGTCTTAGGTGGAATTTGATAGGATCACATAATTTCTATTTTTTATAGTTTATGTTATATTGAAATTAATTTTTCTTTGAATGTTTAATAAAATTTGTATTCAAATACAACTGGGCCCTGGGTTTTATTTTTTCTTTTGGAATTAATTTATGGATTTTTCACTGTCCTTTTCAGAGATTGGTGCAGTTAAATTCTGTATTTCATATCCCTAAAGGGATATAAATCATTATGTGCATAAAAGATATATGCACAGTAGACAGAAGGTAATATCAGAAGGAAAACATTTGTGACAATTCTTAAGTTTTGTCCTGAACTTAAGCTGAATCTTGAAGGAAATTAAAGAAACTAAGAGGTTGAGTTAACAGAGCAGCCTCAGTCCATAGGCAGAAGTCAATAAATGTAATGTATTGTGTAAGGAAAAAAATAGGCAAGTTTGATCATGGAATGAAGAGGATTAAAATGTAAAAAGACTGGAAAAATGGGAAAGGCACAAAATATGAAGTCCTATAAACACCCAAGAGAAAACTTTTTTTATTTATTCCAGTATATATGAGGGAATTCTTATAAATTTACTTAGTGAGAAGTTACATGATCAGACCTGAAGTTTAGTAAATTCACTTAGTCAACTGAAAATATTGCTATATGGCTATGTGGCCCAGTGGATAGTGTACCAGGCCCAGAGTCAGTGACACCTAAGTTCAAATTCCTTCTCAGACATTTATGAACTGTCTGATCATGGGTAATTCAGTTACTGTTTGTTGGCTTCAGTTTTCCCATCTACAAAAAAATGGGGATATTAATAGCATCCACCTCTCAAAGTTGTTGTGAATATCAAATAAGATAATCATTGTAAAATGCATACCATAGTGCCTGAAACAAAATTAGTACTATATTGAAGTTAGCTCTGAAGATGATGATGATGGTGGTATTTTAGAGTGGGGAAAGGCTAAAGAAATGAAGACTACTTATATGACTATGGCAATACTCTGTGCAATAAGTTATGTACACCTGAACTAGTATAGTGGTCATTAAGAAGAGAAGAAGTCATAAATGAGAGATATTGAGGTAGAAGGTGAATTTACAAAAGATTGTAGATATGATATGTATGATAGTGAAGGTGATACTAGTGTTGCAAATCTGGGTGAGAGGAAAGAGTTTGGTATCCTGGGGCGTAATAGGACAATTAGAAAATTTGTTGGGATGTGAAGAATGGAGAAGGTGAGCAGGGAACTTGATTATCTCTAAACCTTCTTCCAAATCTGCATTCAGATAATTCCAAGACATATTTAAAATATTTACCCACCAAATTTTCAATCTTAGTAGTTGCTCTGAATAATTTTCTTCTAAAGATTGCCATTAATGATAAAATAACTGACCAACATATTCCTTCTTTTTAAGCAGAATCTTGGTTAACAAATGCAAGGTTGAGACTTCTTTCCAGGAATATATTTTGCAATTTAAATAGCATAATATATTTAAATTATTGATCTGAAGTTTCATAAAATGTCAAATATGATACAAATTATATGATTACATATAGTTTTAAATCACTTCAAATCACCTCAATAGCTTGTTTTGCTCTTGCTATTGTTTTAAAAATAGGAATTAAAGCCAGTTGTGTCTTCTAATTACCTAGGTTGAACATCTTTTTCAAAAGTTATGTGGTAATGGATACAAGCTTTTCAGCTCAATCTATTGACCACAATGTGAATAGTAAGTGGGTGTGATCAACTCTGACATTTCCTCAACAAGGACATGATATTAGCCTCCCAAACAATAAAATAGTTCCACCCAATTTCCCAGAATGAGTTTTTAATTTAATTGGACATTTGAAGTGCATTTATGTATAGAGAAAGCAGTAGCGTAACATTATCTGGAAGGAAGAAGTCACTTATAGATTAAAATGTTTAAAGTCAAACAAGAACATAAGAAAAATATTGACTGAACTGAAGGTTAAGTAAAAATTGTTATCCAATGAAAAACAGTATAGCTAGTAATCATTACAATCAAAATGAAGTACAAAGTTTAATGTTGTGTAAGTATATGTTTCCACCCAAGTCTATTCAAAAAGCAATGGCCTGAGACAGCCGGGTGTACTGGCTATAGTGCTGAACATTGAGTAAGTGTGAATTGTGCTTCATACTCATTTTGTGACTCCAGGAAAATAATTTAGCTTCTTTCTCTGAAATGCTTTTCTCATCTTTTAAATGGGAATGATAACAGTAGTACTTATCTTAAAGTGTTATTGTGAGAATCACATAATTTTAAGTACTTGGCCAATCTTAAATCTTTTTATGTTATCATTACATAAAGAAGGAATGCAGTATATTGCAAAAAATGACATTATTATTCTTAATAGGTATTATGTGAATGATATACTTGTGAGTTGCTAGAATATTTTAGGAACTAATGACTATTTCAGATGAGGGTGTGAGGGGTGCAAAGTAGCTAAGGACCAGGAGTTTGATGGTTTTGATTAGACTCCTGTCATCCTATGATATTGCATTCTTGCAAAAAGCAGAGAACTAGAATATGTGACTTCAGAGATTGGTTTCAGTCCTGTTATTCTGTGGGCTTTAAGTATTCACTAGGAATTTGTCTTTATTTAAAATAAATTATAAACCCTACCTTTTCTACAAAATGTTGCACACATATCACATGTATCTAATTATAAATATTCACACATGTATATATATATATGTACATGCACATATATGTGTAAGTATGTATGTGTATATGAATATGGTCTGTATGGGATGTTCAGAGAGGATTAACATCTCTAGTGTGATGGTTTGCCAAGTCCTTTTTAAGTCTTCTCATCAACAATAGGAGTCTGCCATCGCCCAACTATCCCCTGTGACTCCAAGAAGCTGTAGCCTTTGCAGTGACTACATGTCAGTAAAACCATTTCAGCAGTCAGCTTAAATCAGAATGACAGTAACTAAAATACTGAAAACCATTGGTGAGGTAGACTTCTGGCCAGTGAATTGGGAAGATGAGATAAATCGGTTCCAATGACCTTAAAGAAATCCGAAGTGGGCACTGTGGAGGGTTAAGAGATTAGTGAGACATCAAAGACAGCAATGTGCCACTTTATTTCAATGACTCTGGGAAGACAATGAAGTTGATGACTTTATGCAACTCTCTTTCAATTAAATCAAATTCGTGTGTAAGTGAAGACATAATCCCATGATGCCATTGGTCCTCTTCAACAATGAAGGACAAACAAAAATAAATGTTTATTTGTATATAACCCTTGTCCAAAAGTCTATTGGTATGGGGCTCTCCCTTCATTGGTGAAGATGAATGATAGGGCAGAGTTACTGACAACGGGAGAGCTCTATCCTTCTTCCATCTTGTTTATGTCTTCTTTGAGGTTTTAGTCACTTTGGACACTTCTTGCTTCCAGATTTGAGAAAGAAGAAAGGAGAGGCTATCCTCACTTCAGATTACTGAAAGAAAAGACATAAAGAATACATGAGAGGCGCTGGTAGTCTCCATCATCTTCATATCCCCATTTTACTACTCTAGAGATTTCAGGAGGCTGAATAATATTGTTCTCAATGTGAGAGCTTCTTTACTCTCTATTTGTCTGGCTTATCTTATCCAATATATAACTTCTCAGATTTTAGTTTTGACATGATAAATAGCTTTCATTCCTAATCACTTATCAATTCATATATTCATTATGGAGCTAGTATTTATGAGAAAGTGGTGTAGCCTTGTATATGGTACTTGGGGTATCCCCTTCCACCACTTAATGTTATACAGTGATGAGAAATTATAATGAGCCTAATCATATCACTTGGACTAATAATAGTTAAGGGATCAGACAGATATAATTTCAGCTTACTGCATCCTCTCCCTGGAGAAAGCCCATTGACCTCTACTACAATCTACTGTGGATCCTCCTCCTGGAAGAAATGTAATTCTCTCTTGGAGAAGAGTGGGGGTGGGGAGAGGCTAGAGATATCTATTTTGCCTCACTTTAGGTGATAAAATAACACTCAATGCTACCGGAGTGGAGACAGTTGTTGCATCACACAAACAAGAGCCTCATCAAATGTTGGAATATCTATATCTAATATCTATACACAAACATGTAAAATGTGATATATTTGTGTGTATGTGTATTTATGCATGTATGTCTATATGTGTATATATTTTTCTCTCCAAATGATCCACTGTTCTTTGATTTTCAGATTCTAGAAGAAATTCTGAGTGATGGAATGGAAATAATATAATACAATTTAATCAACATAATTTAACTTATGTGTGTGTTTGTGTGTGTGTGTGTATTCAATATAAAAACTTTTAAACCTGCAGCAATATTTACTGGTGTTTCTATGTACTTTATACTGTATATCAGGGGAAAATATGTTTTCTCTGACTTTGATTCTATATTTATACATTGTATTTCTGTACAGAGTAAAATCATTTATTTGTAATAAAATAAAGGCAGTAACTTTAAAAGATATGCTTCTATGTCATATTATCCCGTGTGCATTCTTACTTTATATTTTCTTTACTGATAATTTAACTCTGATTTCAAGCTTTTTAACCATGCATAGATTGAATGTAGAACATTACATTGATTGTGTTTTGACATATGCCTGAAGGTATTTACTTCTTTAAAGGTATGACAGTTTTTCAAACCATTAGTAATGGCAAATTGTAGGGAACAAATAGAGTTTGTAATGAATGATAGATAACTTAAATTCCTGGCACTTACCCATGGCAAAATTGCAAATAAATTCTTCCTAAATCTAAAAGGAAAGCTTCATTTATCTTTCTCCTCAAACCTAATGAACATACGTATTTCACATAGTAATTTAATATCTTCCTAGATCCACTAAAATGCTTATTTTTAATGATGACGGAAGTTTGAAGTCCCCTATATTAGAACATCTTGCATATAAGTTTTTTTTTCTTTCCTTTTTTTTTACAACATAGTTTAAATCATTTTTTAAAAATGAAGTCATAGTAAAATATTTTCTGGGTCAGAAGAACGCCTAATGATTTTTAAAATATACAATAAAATCCATCTCATCTAGTTTTATTTTTGTTATTCAGTCATCTCCAACTCTTCATGACCCCGTTTGGAGTTTTCTTGGCAAAGAAATTGGTGTGGTTTGCATTTTCTTCTCCAATTCATTTCATAGATGACAAAACTGAGGTAAGCAGGATTACATGGCTTGCCAAAGGTCACACAGCTAGTAAATGTCTTAGAATCAATTCAAATTTAGATCTGAAGAGTATTCCTTACTCTAATCGTGGAACTCAATCCACTGTGCCACCTAGCTGCCCCACAATTTGTTTTTACCAAAATAAAAATTCTTTAATTCAGGAGATTGAGACACACATTTCTCGATTAAATACTAAAAAATTGTGTTATTTTAATCATGTTTTTCAGTGAGTGCTTTCCTCTCTTTTGCTTTTATTAAAGAAAATTTCATAGCATTCAAACCACAGATAGTACATATCGGTGTCAAATTCAATATCATATTTTATTTCCAAGGCTAGCTATAGTCCTATTTTTAATACTCATTATTTCCTTTTTTTTAATTTATGAAAAAACAAGCATTTACATAGCACGTAACATAAGATAAAAAGATGATTGCACATGAAGCTGTAAATATGCTATGTACAACTTGCTATTCTTTTTAAATGTACATGTTATCATGACGTTTTTTCATATTTTTCTTCTCCCCCCCCAGAGATGACCACCATTAGAAACAAATATCAAATACACACACACACTACATATATGTATATATGTTTATATATTCATATTTGTGTATATGTGTATATGTATATATATATATATATATATTATATTGGTGTAACTAATTTCACTCCATTAGTTTATTCAAGTCTTTCCATGTTTTTTTTTTCTGAAATCATTAAACTTATCATTTCTTATTGCATAGTAGTATTTTATCACAATCATATACTACAACTTATAAAGTCATCTCCCTAATTGATGTAGAAAAAATAGTTTGATAAAGTAAGAAGCTCATTCCTATTAAAAACACTTGAAAGTATTAGTTTAAATGGATTTTACTTAAGCTGATGAAAAAACACATTTATCTAAAATCATCAACAAACATTATTTGTAAAGTGAATAAGCTAGAAATCTTCCCAGTAAGAACAGGTAGGAAACAAGCATACCATCATTTTCAAGTCTAATGGCATAACTCAATTCATTTTACCTTTATCTCATACCAAATTATCTCAAACATAGAATCCTCACTCATTTAGTAGATATAGGTACCTTATACTTGCAACATAATATATTATTTTCCAGCCTTTTGCCTTTATTCTGGGTGTATTTCTCTGCTTCAGATATGTTCCTTGTAGATAATATATTGTAAGATTATGGTTTTTAACCTGCCTCCATTTATGAGAGAGTTCATCCCATTCAAATTCCCAATGATGATTACTGTGTATTTCCCTCCATCCTACCCCCCTCTCAATTTATAATTTTCTCTCTCCTTTTATTTTATCTCTCCTCACCAGTTTTTTTTTTTTTTATTCTGACAACTGCCTCCCTCAATCTGCCCTTCCTTGAATTAGCCCCAGCTTTTCTTTTTCCCTTTACCATCCTACTTCAGGCCTCCCTTCTCTTCACCCCCTCCTTTTCCCTTTCCCTTATTCCTCCTATATACCTATTAGGCAAGTAAAATTTCTATATTCAACTGAGTGTGTATGTAATTCCCTGTTTTAGTCAAATCTAATGAGAGTAAGGCTCAAACAATGCTCAACATCCACCCTTCTTTCCCTCTATTGTGATAGGTCTTTGTGCTTCTTCATATGATGTAATTTACCCTTTTATGCCTCCTCCTGAACTCTTCTCCCAGGACAATACTTTTTTCACCCCTAAAATTTTTATATTATCAGAGCAAAGCCAACTTATACCCACATATTCTCTCTATGTATACCTCTTCTAACTGGCCTAATAAAGGAATGGTTCTCAAGAATAACAAGTATCATCTTTCCATGTAAGGATGAAAATAGTTTGTCCTTATGGAGTAATGCTTTTTTTTCCTGTTTAACGTTATATGATTCCTTTGAATATTATATTTGAAGATTAAATTTTCTCTTCAGGTCTTGTCTTTCCATGAAGAATGATTGAAAGTCAACTATTTCATTTAATGTCAATCTTTTGCCCTGAGAGGTTATGCTCAGTTTTGCTGAGTAGTTAATTTTTGGTTGTAATGCAAGCTCCTTTGCCTTCCAGAATATCATATATCACAAGCCCTTTGATCCTTTCTGTAGAAGCTGATAAATTCTGTGTAATCCTGACTGTGACTCCACAATGTTTCAGTTGTTTCTTTCTGGCTGCTTGAAACATTTTCTCCTTGAACTGATAATTCTGGAATTTTACTAAAATGTTCCTTGGAGTTTCCACGTTGGGATCTCTTTCAGGAGGTGATCAGGGGGCTCTTTCAATGACTATTTTGGCTCCTTTATCTAGTATATCAGGACAGTTTTCATTGACATTTTCCTGAAAGATGTTGCTCAGGCTCTTTTTATTTGTTTGTTTGTTTTTGTTCATGATTTCAGGTAGTCCAATAATTCTTAAATTATATCTCTTGCTTCTATTTTGCAGGTCAGTTGTTTCTCCAATGAAGTATTTTGCATGTTCTTCTATTTTTTCTACTCTTGATTTTATTTGACTGATTCTTGATGTCTCACAAAGTTATTAACTTCCACTTGACCAATTCCGTTTTTCAAGGAATAATGTTCTTTAGTCAGTTTTTTTTGCCTCCTTTTCCATGTGACCAATTCTACTTTTTATGTATTTGTTTTCTTCAGTGGATTTTCCTCCCACTTAGTCAATTGCATTTTTAAAAGAATTGCCTTCTTCCATGGATCTTTGTCTTTCCTTTTCCAAACTCTTGACTCTCTCTTGCATACCTCTCATTCCTGTTGCCTATTTTTCTTCTACCTCTCTATTTGGGCTTTTGAAATACTTTTTGAGTTCTTCCAAGAAAGTGTTTTGGGCTTCAGACCTATTTATATTCCCCTCTGAGGTTTTGGATGTAGGTTTATTGATCCCCAACAACTACTGCACTGTCTTAGACATAGTAGACACTAACAATATGTTGTTGAATTAAATGAATAACTACATTAGTAGATAGATCGATAGATAGATAGATAGATAGATAGATAGATAGATAGATAGATAGATAGATAGTATAAGGCCACACACGAGCAGCTTTCCAGAGGACTGCTGCTATGAACATGAAAAGATTATGATTACATAGTATAGTGAACACTCTATTTATTCTATAACAAATCAGAGGACAACATTCACAGGACATCAAGGAACAACATTCAGAATGTTACAATTTATGACAGAAAATCAAAATACAGCATTCACCATCTCATAACTCAACAGGTTATCGCTAAAATGGATACATAGTTTTCACCAAAGTGGTCATACAGTTTTAAGCAAAGTCCAGTCATTTAGGAACTTAGTCGTTCAATCATCCTTAAGAGCCTTGCCTCCTTATGGGACACAAAGTACAAAAGTCAAAGTTCTGCACTTATGGGGTGCAATCAAGTTAGAACTTCAACAGTTACTACTCAGTACCCTCTTAAGGGGTAGTAAATGTACAAAAGCCGTCCACCCCTAGGCCATACAATTTGATCATTCACTACTCAGTATGCTATTTCATCAGTCACTACTCAGACAATTTCATCAGTCATTACTCAGTACCCACAGAGAGACCTTTTCATCTTGATCAGGGCAGGGATTATGCTTGCATGGTTCCTCTTTCATGGTCCCAGCTCCTGCCCAAATCTAACCAAATGCCACCTGAGTTCAAAGGCACATAGCCCCCCAGTTTCTTGTCCAGCTCATCATGCAATTCCTGCTCCACATTGAAGCTCACAGTGTCCAGTCCACCCCACATTTTCACAGTCTCTGTTCCTGAGAACACAAGGCTTAACAAAGCCACAACAACATTTTGACAAAGTACTGGCATCATAGTCATGCTTCCTCAGTCTTCAGCAGCTCCAGCTGGCCCTTGGAAGTTTTGCCACCACAAGTTCAAGTTTTGCCACCACAAGTCCAAGTTCTACGTCAGTTTTCAGTACTCATTTCTCTTCTTAGTTCTTCTCAATTGTCAGTTTAGTACAGTATTAGCAGTCCAGACTCCAGATGCTCACTGAGAAAAATCCTCTCTCTCTCTCTCTCTCTCTCTCTCTCTCTCTCTCTCTCTCTCTCTCTCTCTCTTTATCTCTCTCTCTCTCTCTTTATCTCTCTCTCTCTCTCTCTCTCTTTCTCTCTCTCCCTGTCTCTCTGTCTCTCCCTCTGTCTCTCTCTGTCTCCCTCTGTGTCTGTTTCTCTGTCTGCCTCTGTCTGTCTGTTTCTCTTTGTCTCTCTTTGTCTCTCTGTCTCTCTCTGTCTCACTGTATTTCTCTGTTTCTCTGTCTCTCTCTTTCTCTATGTCTCTCTTTCTCTATGTCTCTCTCTCTCTCTCTCTCTCTCTCTCTCTCTCTCTCTCTCTCTCTCTCTCTCTCTCTCTCTCTCTCTCTCTCTCTCTCTCTCTCTCCTGCAGCAGATGCTCTGCCTCCATGATGCTTACCCCAGGAAATTCTGTAATTCTATTTGTCCAACTTGTGCTCTTCCTTATATAGGTATTAGCCCCCCCCCCCAACCCCTGTTCAGCCCCTTCCTGTTACATCAGCAACAGGGGTTCATAACCCCTGTTTCTTTACAGAAGCTTAATTTGAAATAGGTGCTAAGCATCTGTCAGCTTGGCCATTCAAATTTCATTACTATTATAGGGAGACAGAGAGAGAGAAAGAGAGACAGAGACACAGAGAGAGACAGAAAGAGAGAGAGACAGAGAGACAGAGAGAGAGAGACAGAGACAGAGACAGAGAGACAGAGAGAGACAGAGACAGAGAGAGACAGAGAGAAATGAATGATAGGTAGATGCCTAAATGTTAGTGAATAAATAGATCTATCACTAGATACATAGACAGATAAAACAGAATCAAATAAACCTAAAATTTCTTTATACCACATTTAGATCTTTTTTCTGTTGTCTCTTTCCTGAGACCTGGGATAACCTGCTTCTTAATCACCAATATGTATCCAATCTTCTTCACAGAATTTTTCCACATTATAAGTAATGATTAACCTTATCAACAGTTAAACTGATTGCACCTCCATAGAAACTTGTATTAGAATGAATATAATAACAGGGATCATGGATGTAGATACCCTTAAACTAATTCACATGTGATTTCAACTTTACTTTTTACGAAGTCTTAGATTTTCTTCATTTATTATTTTATTTAGCCTTATACTATATGTAAAAACATTTTGAAGAAACTTTGATTTAAGTTAATTCAAGAGTGATATATTTACCTCAGAAGTCATTCAGTCTAGGGCAGAGCCAAGATGGCAGAGTATAAAAAGGACTTTCTCGAAGCTCCTGTTTCCACCTCCTCCAATTCATATAAAAATGACTCAAAACAAATTTTGGAGCTACAGAAACCACAAAATGACACAGAGAAGCTAACCTCCAGCTGACGACAGCCTAGCAGACTGGCAGGAAGGGTCCAGCACAGTGCTCTGGGAGCTGAGCCCAGCGTTGTGTGAGCTGGAGGTTTTAGCCCCAGGATGGCCAAAACCAGCCACCAGCTTGAGGAATTTCAGATTACCAGCAGCTGCGGCAATTTCTAGAATTATCAACCCAGAGATGACAAAGAAAAAGTGAGAGCCCAGTGCATTGTGGAATTTGGGAAATGGAAGTCCAGGAGTGTGGTCCAGCCTTTGCCATCTGGATGGGGAAGAGGTTGAAGCGTGGCTTCCATGTAGCCACTGCCATGTGGCTGTGCCAGAACTCTTGGCCTGCAGATTGTAGGGTGACCCAGCAACCAGTCTGAAGGGTAATTGCTCTTGCTTTAAGCTGCTTGAATATGGATCACTGTCTAGGGTAGAGGTCCTGTGGTGCATGACCAGTTTGGCAGAGAGTGTGGAGTGTTCAGAGAGGCAGCCAAATATTAGCTATGGCAGCTGAGAAAACACCAGCAATTAGGACAAAACTCCCCTCTCAGGTAGCAGAGTTCTACTGTGGCAGAAAGCTCAAAAGTCAAGTAATTGAATGGCAACATGAGCAAGCAAAGGAAGCAAAGCAAGCACAGAAATCCGACTTTACACTTCTATTTTGGGGACAAAAAGGATCAAAGCATGGAATGGGAGGAAGACAGCAAAGTCAGATTTCTTACACCAAATGGTTCAAAGAAAAAATATGAGTTGGTTACAGGCCACAGAGGAGCTTAAGAAGGATTTTAACAACCAAATAAGAGAAGTGGAGGAAATATTGGGAAGAAAAATGTGAATGATGCAAGAAAATTATGAAATGAAAGTCAACAACCTGACTGAAGCAAATAACACCTTAAAAAAACAAAGTAACTAAAATTGCAAAAGAGGCTCAAAAGGCCTCTGAGTAGAAGAATGCCTTAATAATTTGAATTTGCCAGATGGAAAAAGAGTAACAAAAGCTCACTGAAGAGAATCATTCCTTCAGAATTAGATTAGAGCACATGGAAGCTAGTAACTTTATGTGAAATCAAGATACTACTAAATAGATCCAAAAAAATGAAAAAAAAATATAAGGCAATGTGAAATATCTCCTTGGAAAAACCCCTGACCTGGAAAATAGATCCAGGAGAGATAACATAAAAATTATTGGCTACCTGAAAGCCATGATCAGAAAAAGAACCTAGAAATTATCCTTTAAGATATTATCAAGGAAAACTGCCCGGATGTCATCAAACAGAGGGCAAAATAGAGGTTGAAAGAATCCACAAATCACCTCCTGAGAAATATCCCCCCAAAAAACTCCTAGGAATATTATAACCAGATTCTGGAGTTACCAGATCAAGCAGAATATACTACAAGCAGAAAGGGAAAAAAAAGAATTTGAATATTATAGTAACACAATCAGGATAACACAGGATCTGGCAGCTTCTACACTGAGGGACTGAAGGGCTTGACATATGATATTCTGGAGGTTAAAGGAACTGGCATTAAAACTAAGAATCACCTACCCAGCGAAACTGAGTATCATGATTCAGGGGAACATATGGTAATTCAATGGAATAGAGGACTTTCAAGCACTAATGATGAAAAAACCAGAGCTGAATATAAAATTTGAAATTCAGATACAAGAAGCAAGAGAAGCATGAGAATGTAAACAGGGAAAGGAAATCATAAGGAACTTATCAAATTTGAACTATTTATATTCCCCCATGGAAAAATGAAAATTGTAACTTATGAAAATTTTCTCATTATAAGAATAGTTGAACGGAATAGAAATTTATATATGTATATATATAATATATATGCACATATATATATGCGTATATGTAATACATATGTATATGTGTATATGTACATATATACACACATTTATACATATATGTCTATATAGGAGGAGATATGACTCTATTTGTGTGTGTGTGTATCTATGTGTACAGATATACAGACAGAGGGCACAGGACCAATTGAATAGGAAGAGATTGTAAAATGTGAAATTAAGAGGTGAGAGGGGACATCATGAGAGGAGATTGGGAGACAGAATAGGGCAATTTATCTCATATAAAAGAGGCAAGGTAATACTGTTATATTGGAGGGGAAGAACAGCAAGCCAAAAGGGAATGAGTCAAACCTTATGCTTATTGAATTTGACTAAGGGTGGGATTGAAATACACACTAAATAGGGTATCTCACTCTACAGGAGAGTAGTGGGGATTATGGAAGGGAGGGCAAGCTCAGGGGGAGGGAATTTGGGAGCACACACTTTTTTAAAATTAATTTATTACTTTAGTTTCAGGCAACAAGATTCAATTCCATAGTTTCTTGATTTTCAAATTTCCTTTACTTCCCTCCCCCCACCCCTCAGGACAGCATATAGTCCAGTATAGGATCTGCAAATGCATTCATATTAGACATTATTCCAATTACAAAGGTGTATTGTACTAGGTGGGATGAAAGATGGTAAGGAAGAAATAAAACCAAACAATGAAAAGAACAAGATCATTTAGTTTGCTTCCATCAGGATTCAGGCTCAGTTCTTTCTAGTTATATCTCTGGATGGAGCATCTCTCACTTTCTTGAGTCTTTCTGGATTAACTTATATCACTGCATTGCTGAAAAGAGTCCAGTCTGTCATAGTTGGTCATCACAGATATGGTATGTCTGTGATTGTATACAAATATCTTCTGATTCTACTCTTCTCGCTCAGCATCAGTTTGTATAAGTCTCTCCAGGTAATTATGAAATCTGTCACTTCCTCATTTCTTATAGCACAATAATATTCCATTACATTCATATACCACATCTTGTTTAGCCATTCCCCAATTGATGGGCACCCCTTTAGTTTCCAATTCTTTGCAACCACAAAGAGGGCTGCTAAAAATATTTTTGTACATATGGGTCTTCCTCCCACTTCTATGATCTCTTTGGGATATAACCCTAGAAGTGATATGGCTGGGTCAAAGGGTATGAAATTATTTATAATCCTTTGGGCATAATTCCAGATTGCTCTCCAGAATGGTTGGATAAGTTCACAACTCCACCAGCAATGTATTAGTGTTCCAATTTGTCCACATCCTCTCCAGCATTTGTCACTTTCTTGTTTTGTCATCTTAGCCAATCTGACTGGAGGGATGTGGTATCTCAGAGTTGTTTTGATTTGCATTTCTCTAATTAATAGTGATTTAGAGCATTTCTTCATATGCTTATAGATATCTTTAATTTCTTTCTCTGAAAACTTCCTGTTCATATCCTTTGACCACTTATCAATTGGGGAATGACTTGTATTCATATAGATTTGGCTCAATTCTCTATAAATTTTAGAGATGAGTCCTTTATCAGAGACACAAGTTGTAAAAATTCTTTCCCAATTTCCCACCTCCCTCTTGATCTTGGTTTCATTGGCTTTGTTTGCACAGAAGCTTTTCAATTTAATGTAATCAAAATTATCCATTTTGCATTTTATAATGCTCTCTAATTCTCGTTTGATCCTAAAGTCTTCCCCTCTCCACAGATCAGTCAGGTAAACTATTCCTTTCTTTCCCAAATTGCTTCCAGTATCATCCTTTACACCTAGATCATGCACCCATTTGGACTTGATTTTGGTATATGGTGTTAGATAATGGTCTGTGCCCAGTTTCTGCCATACCGTATTACAGTTTTCCCAGCAGTTTTTATCCCAAAAACTGGGGTCTTTGGGTTTATCCAACAATAGATAGCTATATTCATTAACTGCTGGGTCTCCTGCACCTAATCTATTCCATTGATCCACTACTCTACACCTCTGCCAGTACCAAGCAGTTTTGATGACTGCTGCTGTATAATACAGATTAAGATCTGGCATAGCTAGTCCACCTTCCCTAGCGTTTCTTTTCATTAATTCCCTTGATATTCTAGACCTTTTGTTTTTCCAAATAAATTTTGTTACTATTTTGTCTAACTCTAGAAAGTAGTGTTTTGGTAAATTGATTGGTATGGCACAAAATATATAGTTTAGTTTGGGTAAAATTGTCATTCTTATTATATTAGCTTGACCCAGTGTATTATTTTTGTGATAAGTTGTTGGAGTCTTTTGGATAATATTTTATTTAGAATTTTTGCTTCTAAATTCATGAGGGAAATTGGTCTATAATTTTCTTTCTCTGTTTTATCTCTTCCTGATTTAGGAATCAGTATCATAATTGTGTCATAGAAAGAGATTGGTAGGACTCCTTATTCACAAATTTTCCAAAATAGTTTCAAGAGTATTGGAATCAACTGTTCTTTAAATGTTTGATATAATTCACTAGTAAACCCATCTGTCCCTGGAGATTTTTTCCTAGGGAGTTCATTGATGGCTTGTTTCATTTATTTTTCTGAGATGGGGTTATTTAGGTAATTCACTTCCTCTTCAGTTAATCTGGGCAACTTGTGATTTTGTAAATATTCATCCATTTCACTAAAATTGTCATATTTATGTGCATACAATTGGGAAAATAATTCCTCATTATTTTTTTGATTTCCTCTTCATTGGAGGTAGATTCACCCTTTTTATTTTTGATACTCGTAATTTGGTTTTCTTCTGTCTTTTTTTATCATATTGACTAAGGGTATATCAATTTTGTTGATTTTTTCATAAAACCAGCTGTTAGTTTTATTTATTAATTCAATGGTTTTCTTAATTTCAATTTTATTAATCTCACCTTTGGTTTTCAATATTTCTAATTTAATGCTAAATTGGGGATTTTCAATTTGTTCTTTTTCTAGCTTTTTCAATTGCATGTCCAATTCATTGACCTCCCTTCTCTCTGCTTTAATTAAGTATGCACTCAGGCATATAAAACTTCCCCTGAGAACTGCCTTTAGTGCATCCCACAAATTTTGGTATGTTGTTTCATTATTGTCATTCTCTTGAATGAAATTATTGATTGTTTCTATAATTTCTTGTTTGACCCACCAATTTTTTAGGATTAAATTGTTTAATTTCCAATTAGTTTTTAGTCTATCTTTCCCTGGCCCTTTATTGCATATAATTTTTATTGCATCATGATCTGACAATGATGCATTTAACATTTCTGCCTTTCTGCACTGGATTGTGTGGTTTTTATGCCCCAGTACATGGTCTATTTTTGAGTATGTACCATGCACTACTGAGAAGAAAGGAAATTCCTTTTTATGCCCATTCAGTTTTCTCCAGAGATCCATCATATCTAGTCTCTCTAAGATTCTATCCACCTTGTCAACTTCTTTCTTGTTTATTTTGAGGTTATATTTATCGAGTTCAGACAGGGGAAGATTAAGGTCCCCCACTAGTATAGTTTTGCTATCTATTTCTTCCTCTAATGCCTTTAACTTCTCCTCTAGGAATTTAGATGCTATACCACTTGGGGCAAAAATATTAAGTAGTGATATTGCTTCATTCTCAATGGTGCCTTTTAGTAGGGTATAGTTTCCTTCCTTATCTCTTTTAATTAGATCTATTTTTGCTTTTGCTTTATCTGAGATAAGTATTGCTACCCCTGCTTTTTTTACTTTAGCTGAGGCAAAATAAATTTTACTCCAACCTTTTCCCTTTACCCTGTGGGTATCTCTTTCTTTCAAATGTGTTTCTTGTAGACAGCATATTGTGGGATTATGGTTTTTAATCCATTCTGCTATCTGCCTCTGTTTTATGGGAGAGTTCATCCCATTCACATTCAAAGTAATAATGACTATCTGTCTGTTCCTCTCCATCGTATTCCCTCCCCTGTTTATGTTTTTGTTTCTTCCTTCTCCCTTCCCCTCCCAGTTTTCACTTTTGACCACCCTCTCCCTCAGTGGTCCCACCCAGTGATCCCTCTTCTTAACCTAACCTCTCCCCTTACTACTGTTTCCCTCCCTTCTAATCCTCCCCTTTAGTGTCCTCCTTTTCACACCCCCCTTACCCTTCTGCTTTCTATAGGACGAAATAAGTTTTTATACTTATCAGGGTGAATTACTCCCCATTTGATTCCAAACCAATGAGAGTGAATTTCAAACATTGCACCTCTCCCTACCTCCTTTTCCTCTATTTAATGAATTTATGTGTCTATTCACATTAAAATTTTACGCTTCACTGATTTAAGTTGATCCCTCTTTGAACCAGAACCAGTGAGAATAGTGTTTAAATGATGTTCCTCTCCCTCTTTCTTTCCCCTCTTCTATAGTGTGTTTTAATGCCTCTTCAGATGCCATATTTTACCTTTTCCTATCTAATCCTTTCCTTTTTCCCATTACAGTCTCTTTGATCCCCTTAATAGTTTTTTTTTATTTTTTTATTTTTTTAAACAAATGCTTTGTTAACTTCTGTTTTACATCATTCATTTCCGCCAGATTTTGAGTTACAATCATTTCTCCCCATTATTCTCCTACCTAACCTCCCAGAATAGTAGTCCCACAAGATATCGCTTCCTCCAATCTGCTCTCTCCCAAACCTTCCCCCATACCCCCATCGACTTTTCCATTAGAGGAAGGTGAATCTTTGTGTCCCAATGCCTGCACATCTTATCTCCCTATTACAAGCAAAAGAGTATTAATAATAGTATTTATATATATTTGAAACATTTAATGTTACGACCTCGAATTTCAGATCCATTTCCTTCCTCCCTTGTCACCCATTCCCTCTTGGGAGATAAGTAATTCAGTATATGTTGTACATGTCTAGCTATGCAAAACATTATCATAGTAGATATATTGTACAAGGCTGCTTATAATTCCCTCCCACTCATCCCACCCCCACCTGGTCCATTCCCTACATGATCCTGTCCCTCTTCTATAGTGGGTACTTCCAACCTCCCCTCACCCCAAGGATGCCCTCCCATCCATCATCCCTCCTCCCATCCCCCTTCCCCCTATCCTGCTGCAGGTTGAGATGTCCCATTTAGTATGTATGTCATTTTCTCCCCGAACCAAATTCAATGTGAATGTGGTTTTGCCTTTTTAGCCTTCCTTATTCTCCCCCTCTTTTGCAACCACTTCCCCTTGCTTCTTCTACATGGGATAGTTTACTCTCCCCTGTCTCTCCCCATCTCCTCTTGCAACTTTCCTCTCTCACCTCATAATTTCATCCCTTGAGTATTCTCCCTTCCTAACAAATTCAACCTATGCCCTCTATCCATATATAACTGTAACCATATGCACACACATTCACATATGTATTCACATGACCACACCCCCTTCTTCCATTATTTTCATAGTGAGAAAGATAAGATCAGTCACAGTTATTGCTTTTCCATATAGGAATGCAAATAGTTCAACTTTGATAAGTTCCCCTTGATCTCTCTTCCCCGATTACTTTCTGAGGCATCTCTTCCTTCCTGTGTCTGGATGTCAAATTTTCTATTCAATTCTGGTTTTTTCCTCAAGAATGCTTGAAAGTCCTCTATTCCACTGAATGACCATGTTTTCCCCTGAAACAAAATACTCAGTTTTGCTGGGTAGGTGATCCTTGGGTTCATTCCCAGTTCTTTTGCCCTCTGGAATATCATATTCCATGCCCTTCAATCCCTCAGTGTAGAAGCTGCCAGGTCCTGGGCAATTCTGATTGTGTTTCCACAATATTGAAATTGTTTCTTCCTGGCTGCTTGTAGTATTTTCTCCTTGATCTGGGGATTCTGGAATCTGGCTATAATATTCCTGGGAGTTTTCTTTTTGGGATCTTTTTCAGGAGGTGATCTGTGGATTCTTTCAACCTCTATTTTGCCCTCTGGATCTAAAACATCAGGGCAGTTTTCCTTGAGAATTTCTTGAAGGGTGATTTCTAGGTTCTTTCCTTGATCATGGCTTTCAGGTAGTCCAATAATTTTTAAATTGTGTCTCCTGGATCTATTCTCCAGGTCAGTAGTTTTTCCCATGAGATATTTCACATTGCCTTCCAATCTTTAGTTTGTTTGGATCTGCTTAACAGCATCTCGATTTCTCACAAAGTCACTAGCTTCCATTTGCTCCAGTCTAACTCTGAAGGAATGAATCTCCTCAGTGAAGTTTTGAGATTCTTTTTCTATCTGGCAAATTCGACTTTTTAAGGCATTCTTCTCCTCATTGCCCTTTTGGGCCTCCTTTGCCATTTGCGCTAGTCTATTTTTTAAGGTGTTGTTTTCCTCAGTCAGGCTGTTGAAACCTCATTTCATACTTTTCCTGCATCCTTCTCATTTCTCTTTCTAATTTTTCCTCCACTTCTCTTATTTGATTTTTAAAGTCCTTCTTAAGGTCCTCTATGGCCTGCAACTCGCTCATGTTTTCCCCTGGGGCTTTTGGAGCAACACTTCTGACCTCACAGTCCTTTTCCCGCTCTATGCCCCCAAAATAGGAGGCTAGGGTTGCATTTTTCTGTTTCCTTTGCCTTGGCATGTTGCCACTTAGTTGCTTGACTTTTGGGCTTGTTGCCACACTATGGCTTTAAGGCCAGATAGAGGATTTTTCGTCCCGAACGTGTGGGGGGCAACTTCCGTTTCTGGCAAGCTGTAAACCCACCCACAACTTCCACCCTAGATCACAATCCAGATCCAAGGAGGTTAAAGCAAGAGTGATTACCCCCCAAGACTGATTGCTGGATCTCCCCACGATTTGTAGGCTGGGAGCCGGATCTGCCTCTGAAAACTACAAAATGGCGTGACTCCTCAGCGGCTTCTAGCCCCCAGGGGAGGGAGCTGACCCATTCCCCAAATACAGGTCCCAAAGTCCATAGGACACTAACCTCTTACTTTGTCCTAGGCATGTCTATGTTGAAAATTTTGGAGTCGCCACAGTTCCTGGTGTTCTGGGGTTCCTCCAGCTGGCTGCTGGCCCTGCTGCCCTGGGGCTAAAACCTCGGCTCACGCAGACTTGGGCTCAGTTTTTTTTTTTTTTTAGACATCAGGTTAGTCCATTCATAACCACACCCTCTAAGTATAACCCTTTGAGGGTCATGATAATCATAAAGATTTTGAATATTGACAGTTATCAGCTCCACATATAGGGATGTGAACATTTTGCTCTTGTTGCATCCCAAGTAATGAGCATGTGTTTTTGGGTGTGGGTGTGTGCACTTATACATGAGTGAGTCTGTGTTTCTCTTGTTTACCTTTTTATGTCTTTCTTGAGTCTTGTAATTGGAGATCAAATTTTCCATTGAGCTATGGCTTTATCATCCTGAATATCTGGAAGTCCCTTATTTCATTAAACCACTATCTCCTTGCCTGGAAGATTATGCTCAGTTTTGCAGGATAGTTTATCTTTGGTTGTAGTCCTAGCTCTCTTGCCCTACAAAATATCAAATTCCAGTCCCTCCACTCTTTTAATGTAGAAGCTGCTAGGTCCTGTGTGATCCTAACTGTAGTTCCTCGATATTTGTATTGTTTCTTTTTGGCTGCTTGTAGAATTTTTTTCTTTAATCTTGTAAATCTGGAATTTGGCTACTATATTTCTTGGAGTTTTCAGTTTTGGATCTCTCTCAGGAGGAGTCCGGTGAATTCTGTTGATAGCTATTTTATCTCCTGATTCCAGGACCTCAGGACAGTTTTCTTTGACAATCTCTTGGAGAATGTTGTCTAGGCTGCTTTTTTCATCATGGCTTTCTGGTAGACCTATAATTCTTAGGTTGTCTCTCCTGGATCTGTTCTCTAGGTCAGTTATTTTTCCAGTGAGATATTTTACATTTTCTTGCAATTTTTCGATTGTCTTGCTTTGTTTGATTGACTCTGGCTGCATTATAGAGTTCTAAGTTTCAGTTTGATTGTATCTAATTTTTAGTGATTTAGGGTCTTCAGACATTTTTTGAAGTTCCTGTTTTACGGAGGTATTTTCTCCAATTACTTCACTGAGATATTTTTCCAAGTTGGTCAATGCCTCCCTGATTTGGTCTTTAAAGTTTTTCTTAAGCTCCTCCAGGAATGCTATTTGGGCTTGAGACCAGATCATGTTTCCTTCTGTGGTCTCAGGTGTGGGTAGAAGAGTCTATATTGTCCTGTGTATTTTGTTGTTCTTGCCCTGCATAGTATGCTTGAATAGACTTTCTTGCATTCCCCTTCTCCTCAGCTTCTTTTTTTTTTCCCATTGTGACTTCCTGTCTCTTAGTTTCTCAGGCTGAGTTTAGGGCCTGATCCTTGACTTTGAATACCTCTGGCTGGCTAGTTTATGGTTAAGTCAGGGAAGTCAATGAGGGATGTAGATGTGTAGGTGTGGGTGTGTCTGACCACTTCAGATTTTTGCCTCTATACCCCTGGGCTATAAGTAGGCTTTTGTTGGTGAGGTGAGGTGGGGCTTGTTGGGACCCCACCCTCTCTTCTCTTCAGACTCCTGGCTGTTTCAGTTACACCCCTTCTTGGAGACTCTCAAGCCTGGGGCTATTTCCATTAACTTGGGATTTCAATCTGGGTGGGAGACTTATCTTTGGGTTTTCTGCTCCATGGAGGAGGGATGGGAGGATCAGAGAAGCTAGAATTTACTTTGCCATTCCAGCCCCTGTATTATACAGGCAGGCAGTTTCTAAACTTCCAGGCTGGGGGTGAATGCAGCCAGAGAAGCCGCTGTTTCCACTGAGGGCCCAACTCTGCTACCTGGCTCCAATGATCCTACCCAACTGAGAGATGACTGTGATTTGTCCTCTGTAAGTCTGCAGGCTGGGGCTTTTGCTCTCTCTGGTGTAGTTTGCTTGTCTGCTCTTAGGTCTGGGCTGTGCAGACCCCACGTGCTCTGTGCTCGACCAGTCCAGACACACTGGGCAACCTCCTGGGCTGGACTCTGCCATACTTTGTCTTCCAGTGGGCTCAGTCACTCCAGATTCTGCTCAGATTCACCCTTTGAGCCTTAGTGACTGAGGAGCTCAGGGAGGTTACTGCTTCCTTTCCGCCATCTTGGCTCCTCCCGGGAGCACACACTTTTGAGAAGGGACAGGAGCAAAGCATAGAACAGAACAAGTCAGGAGTGGGATAGGATGGAGGGAAATATAGGTAGTCTTTCACAATATATCCACTATGGAAATTTTTTACTTAGTCTCTTTGAAATAGTCTGAAGTTAATCATTGTAGTTCCTAAGCTTCCATATCCATAATTGAATTTAAAGCCTCTGTATATTTTCTAAGAAGGAATGATTAAAAATAATATTATCACTGCACTCCCCATATCCCTGGACACCACACCTGTGTTAATGAAGCTCAATTTTATATATGGACATATAATGATATATATGAATATATGACTATTAGCAAAGAGACAACAAGCTTAAAAATTCATTTACCTAATTATGTTTGGAATTGGCCAGAAATTCAGATTAAAAGTTGTATGATTATATTAACTCAGAGGTATTTTAGAATTTTAATGGCCCAAACTTCTACCTATAATCTACCAAAATTTACCATGAAAGGAAAAAGGAGGGGCAGTCCTTGTTCTCAAATAGTCCCAATTTTTTGCAAGAGTATATATGCATAGATAATATGCAAATAGCTATGTACAAATAAGTTATATGCAATATTGTTTGGAGAAAAACAAATAGAAAACATACTAGCAGTAAGTGAGTTTGGGAAAGGTTTATTTTATAAGGTCAGATTTTAAACAGTACTTGACATCAGCCAGTAGATGCAGTCAAGGACAGGAATTTCAATAATGGGGTACAACCAATGAAAATGAAATCAGGAGATAGGGAGTCTTGTGTAGTAATAACAAGGAGGGCATTGTCATGAGATGGTAAAGTAAAGGGAAGGGAGTTAAGAGAAAGAAGACTAGTAACCTACGGAGGGTCTATGTTATAAAGTATATATGATTATTATGTCAAATGGAATTAGCTCAGAAACATATAACATACTGCAGGAAAATCTCTTTCAGATTAAATACATGTCATGAAGTAATGACAAACAGATAATTTATGGTCAAATATGCCAAATTCAGGCTATTGGCTATTTTGTGGAAAAAAAAAAACATTTAGCAAGATCTAAGGTGTCATTAAATATTTTAATAAGTTTCAAAAATTGTTTATTAATAAACTTAGTGACCATATTTCATGAATTTTAATTTTACTGTTATTTTCCAACTTGGCTTTAGGAAATGTTTCCTCCATAAAAACGTATTAGTACTGTTAATTTTCATGTTGCGTTATAACTCATAAAAGAGACATAGTTTATATATTGACACAAATATTTAAAGATAAGCAATTTATTTGGATCAACAAATATGCCTCTTCACAATGAATATGTGAACTAACTCCTGAATCATACATTTTCTCTAACTATTATGGATAGTAGCTGAAATAAAAGCTGTAGATGTTCATTACATAATAACAACATGCATGAAAACACATACACATATACATCTATTCAGTATATTAATTCATAATAATTCATATTGTCATATATTATGGTTATGCAAAGGTTTAAGAATATATATGATAACTAGCAAAATTAAAATTTAAAATATGCTTTTTAAGATGGAATCTGGGTTGAAATAAATGAGGTAAAATATAATACAGTGTGTATAAGTTATTGGATTTTGATGCAAAAATAAACAGAATTGAGAATAAAATATGGCTTGGAGGCAAATATCTACAAATAATCTTGGGATTTTTGTTGATTGCAATTAGTTGGTTATTAGAAGAAACTTTTTTAAAAAGAGATGAAAGCTTAGGTTATATTTAAGTAAGAACCTAATCAATCAAATTAATATAATATGAATATGAATATATTTTGTGCATATGTGTGCGTATGTATATCTATATATGTGTATATATTCATATATATGTATATATGTGTATATATATTTAATCATTTTGTGGAAGGTTAAGTGTTGGAGGTTGAAAAAAGAAGAAAAAAAGGCATTCTCCCATGATATTACATTCTACTGGATAGGAAGGTATTAGTATTTATTTTTATCGGAATTAATCAAAATGCATTTGATATACCATTTGCATTTTGGGACACCATATAAAAAAGGCATTAGCGGACAAAAATATGTTCTGTTAAAGTCATTAAGGATGGTGGGTGAAAACAAAATTTTATCTTTTGAATAGCAGATGAAGAAAGTATAGACGTAAAGCTTAAAGGAAAATATGACAACTGTCTTCAAATATTTGAAAGGATGTCATTATCAAGTGCTAATTAATTAGGCCTACAATTGAATACATTAAAAATGTGGGATACATTATATATGGAATATTGTCATGTGCTTTCAGAATGATCAACCTGCTGCTCTCTGAAATAGAATGCCAAATTTTAAACATTAATAAAATTCTGTATATGTCATTTTATTGTGGATCATGGAATACTAAAATCTTCAGGAAATCGAAATTGCTGCCTAATGTAATGGAAATGCAGATTTGAAGATCTTCCCTGCCCCTAGGCCCTTTGATTGGCTTAAGAGACTTTGATTGGCTTTAAGAGACTCTGAAAACCTTCCTTGATTTGAAAATATATTCTGCCTCCTAATAGGCTGAATGTGGTCACATGGAGCCTGTGGTAGGAGGCTTGGTTTTCAGGAATGTCCACACCTTGATGCTGTGTGATTGGGTAGTGGGTCAAGAGGGTGATTACATTCTCTGAGCCAGGAGAAGACTAATCCCTGATTTGAGGCTTTGCTTTGGGGCTCACTTTGAGAAGTGTTGTGTGATTTGACCAGATGAGACTCTGGGCAGCTGTTGAGAGCCCCCTGGCTTTGAAAACCCAGATGTTGATGCTTCCCTCTCTGGTAACTGTGATTTTGGTATTCATAATTGTTGGACAGTTTGGAAGCCTGTCTGTTTGATCTGTCTGTATACTCTGAAGTTCAGGGTGCTGACCTTTTTCCCTGAACTAGGTAATACATATTTGTTTGATTAAAGTAAGCTTGTTAACCCAATTTGAGTTGCTTTCCTTTTGAAAAGCAGATCTGAGAACCTGTATTGGCAGCCACCCTGGTGATGTTGCGGTGCTTACTGCTACACCTACCCAAAGGGCAATGGAAATATTCATAGTGAACACAGAGAGCCTACGGGTATTGTAACAATGAATTGAATGCACACATTATAACAACAAAAGGAAAGCCTTTTTAAGGAAATCATTATTACTCTTTACTAAGGCAAAATGTGTCTTTTCACCTACCACTCTACCATACTTCCTAAATTAAGAACACATGCAAAACAATTTAATTTTAAAAAATTTATAATCTAGGGGCGGCTAGGTGGCGCAGTGAGTAGAGTGCTGGCCCTAGAGTCAGAGGGACCTGGATTCAGATCCGGCCTCAGACACTTAACGCACACACAAACAAAAACCTAGCCCTGTGACCTGGGGCAAGTTACTTAACCCCAATTGCCCTACAAAAAGCAAAAAAAAAAAAATTATAATCTATTCAAAGAAATATTGCATTGGCTTTGTCCAAAAAAACAAAGAAAACTGTCTCATTCTACTTTTTGATCCCCTCACCTCCTTATCAGAAGGTATGTTAACGTCATTCATCACTACTTCTATGGATAGGGTGGTTGGTTATTACACTTAAAAAGTTCAGTATGATAGTATTTAGTCACATTTCTATATCATACCTTTCTCATCTATTCACCAATTTTGGTGTCCCTTCATATTTCTATTATTTTGCAAAACAAAACAAAAAATCTACACGTTTGTATATCCTTAGACTTTGTTTTCTCAAACCTTCCCTTAATGTGCCTTCCTTTTAATTTCCCTTTCTTCTGTCTCCTTTTTCTAATTGCCTCCCTGTTGACTAAAAATATTTTTCTGTACCCAGTTGTGTGTGTCTGAGTATGTGTGTGTGTATTCTTCCTTGATATGATCAGTTCAGATGTGAGTGACGCTCATGTGTCAATCATTCTTCCCTATCTCTTTCTTCTTGCCTATATAGATGTATACTTGAACATCATGATTATTTGTGATAATTTCTCCTCAAATTATTTTTCCAAGCCCTTCAGTGTATTCCTCTTGCCCTCTCTTTCCATTCTTTTCTTAAAATAATTAAGACATAACAAAACTGCTGCCAGGTCTTGTCTAATTGGACACCCTTTATGAAACAGAAGGAACAACTAACATCTTCCCATATTTGAATGTAATCACTTTATGTTTGTTTATTTGTTATTATTATTCATTCTTGTTTCAACTTTTGTTTCTTTAAATCCTATTTGAACACCAAATTTTTTGGACAGCTCTTTTTTTTTTTTTTTAAATCAGGAAAGTTTGTACATCTTCCATTTCACCATAAGCCATTTTTCCCCTCATAGCAATGTACTCAGCTTTATAGATAACTTCTTCCCAGCTATAACTCCTATTATTTGCCTTTTGGAATGTTGTATTTCAAGTTATATACTTCTTAATTTTGGTGGGTGCTAAATCATATGTGATCCTTACTCTTATTCCTTGATACTTGATTTTTTTTCTTCCTGCCTGCTTATAAGATTAAGTGTTTGTTTCTTTTTTTTTCATTTGTTGTTGTTGTTATAGTTTATCCTGGGAGTTCTGGATTTGATTATAATTTTCCTGGAGGTTTTCCTTTGGAGCTTTCTATCTGGAGATGAGAGGTGGATTCTTTCTATATCCAGTTTCCCCTGTGCTTCTTAGTGATCCAAACAGCTTTAAGATTTCTTGAAATTCAATGTCTTGATTCTTTATTTGATTATGGAATTCAGATAATCCAATGAATTTTATTTTTTTCTCCTTGTTCTATTTTTATATCAGTTGCTTTTCTACGAGATACTTTGTTTTCTTCTATCATTTCAGGTTTTTTCAAACTTCATATGTGGTTTTTTTCATATAATTTTAGAGATTATTCTCTTCTTATGGGTTTTTCTTGAGTTCCCCTGCCAGTATAATAACTCTTTATGCTTGAATTTTTTTTTAAGTTTGCTCATTTTTTACACTTAATTCCTGAGTTTTGACTTGATTATAGGACTGGACCCTATAGCAGTTCTGTAGGAAAGGTCTGGACTGTTCTTGTTGCTGCCTTCTTGTGGTATTAAATGTGATGTTATTCCAGGATATGAGGTATTGCCTCAGACCAAGTGGGGCCTAGAAAAGAACTTAGTTTACAAAGGCCAATATATCCTTCTGCATCTCCAGTTGTACCGCTCTATATTTTGCCACTGGACCAAGAAGTCTCTGGAGTAGAAAATGAGGCTGATGACTTTGCATAGCTCTGCCTTACTAAAATATAATTCACTTGCAAATCAAGATATCACCTTCCTAATGTCATTTGCCCATTTTGAAAATGAAGGATAAACAATAATATGTGAGTAATAGTAGCTGCCTCTCTTGGGATCCAAGTGGTCAGTTCTAGTTGGGAAATGCTGCTCTTCCTTCCTTACTTCTTTCTGTCTTTCCTTCCTTCCTTCCTTCCAAACTCAATATTTCATTGTGTCAGGCCCCTGGTTATTCTTAGATGATGAGTTGCTGAAGGTTTTAATTTAATAAACATGTCTATTAAGGCTTTAGTGAGTTGGTGTATTACATTTTATAGGAGATCAGATGCATCAATCAGTTAAAATGATTAATTCTACATTTCCTTTTAATTTTCAATCTAATTTGAGGAATTTGAAGCATCATGGCAGCTTAATGGGTAAGGTATTTTCATTCAGATGAATTGTTTAGGACTCATCAAAAGCAATATATAGAAAACTCACTCCAATAATTAACTTTCTTTTTACCTAAAACAGCCATTGGCTTGAATAATGCAGGGAAATAAGCTTCATCACATTTATGTTGGCCCTAGTAAAGGAGTGAATGACATAGATAACTGCCCCAGTTATATCAGGTATTTTAGCAGGTGTGAATTCTTCTCAATCTATATGGAAGAAGTGATTTTTGTACTTAGGTAAGGGGATTATTCCAGTTGAAAGGAAAAAAAGTGAAGGTTAAACAGATAGATTATTTTACAACTACCATCCTGTCAGTGTGACTTAGGATGCAGAGGAACAGAAAAACAGAAAAATATTTTGGAGTCACAAAGATACAGGTTCAAGTCCCACTGTTGATATAATTTTTTTGTGTCACCCCGGGCAAATCACTTATCCTGTATTGTCCTCAATTTCTACATATATAAAATGGAAATAAAAATTGCACCTATGTCATGTTGTTGTTGTGAAAATAAAATATAAGTAAATATTTAAATTCTTTTTTTATTCTGACAGCTATAATAAATGTTAGATATTATTATTACAATGTATGCTCTTAAAATAGTTGACATATATGCTGGGAAAATAAAGAATAGCATAACATTTAAGAAATAATGGATTTAACAAATGATTCAACAGCACAAAACTCATGATAAAGTAGGGTAAGGATAGTTTTTCCCCCCTAGATATTTGCAAATCCTAAAGGGAATCAATAGAGTTGGAAGGACAAAATGTATCCAAACTTTTGTAGAAAGTATAGTCGAAAGAGTTCATAACATCTAGCTATTTTATTGTCAGCTGTACCTGTTCACTTGGTAACTCGTCAATGTAGAAACATGATTTTAAAGGGACTAATTGCTTCAGTAATGTTCAAAACCTTTAATTATACCACAGAACATAAAGCTGGAAATAACAAGGGGTTTGGAGATTCGGGCTATGGCCAATAGAGTCATTACAAGCAGTTCTAGCAAAAGAAAATCTCTCACCAGATGTGCAAGAACATCACTGTGTTGTAAATATTCAGAGGGGAATATGTGTTCTCTTGAAAATGGTGGGAAATAGTGAGAAAATTCATTTTTGTGAAAAAATAAACCTTCACAGTTTTGCTATTTCTGGCAGTATTTTATGGTTGAATGGCTAAATTAGCAAAAAGAGGTGATGTGTTACATAAATTTCAGGAGCTTATCTTTTCCATGTTGACTTGCATAATCTGTCCCTTATTACTAATCTAAAATAGGGTGGGAATATTCACATTACATGTCTGCCACTATGCTTAGCAACCTTCATTAATCCTTGAGACACTCACCCAAAATTACTAGAGAAAGCAATAAAGCTCATTAGTAGCAAATTAATTAGACTCCAAATCTCAGATTTTTTTCCCTCCTTCAGCATTTCCTAAAGTTATGGCAAATGGAAAAGGAAATGACAAACCACTCTGGTATTTTTACCAAGAAAACCTCAAATGGAGTTACAAGATATTGTACATGACTGAAAGAGTTCAACAACAATAACAAAGCAAAACTTATTAAAAATACAATTGAGCAGAAAAAATCTGTACTGAAATGAGCTCATGCAAAGTGAAAAGTACTGTATACAAAGTAACAACAATGTTGTAAGATGATCAGCTGTGAATGACTTAGCTATTTTCAGCAACACAATGATCTTAGACAACTGTGAAGGGCTTATGATGAAAAATGCTCTCAATCCCCAGAGAAAGAACTCATGATGTTTGAATAGAGATTGAAGCATCCTTTTTTTTCTGCTTTTTCCACTTTTCATAAGATTTTTTTTATTCTATGTTTTCTTTCACACCATGAATATTATGTAAACGTTTTGCATGACCATGATTGCATAACTTATATTTATTCGTTTGCCTTCTACTTGTGGGGGGGTGGGGTGGGAACAGAGGAACGGAAAGAATTTGGAGATAAAAGTTTTAAAAATGAATGTTAAAATTGTTTTTACATGTATAGGGAAAAATAAAATTCTATTTTTTTTTAGTATACCACTGAGAGGAAAAAAACAAAGTCATATTATGCTGCAGAGTTTTTTTGAAACGGTTGAGAAAAAATAAATATGGTATTTGGCCAGAATCAGGGGTGGGTAATCTTGCAGCCTTGAAGCCACATGTGGTATTCTAGTTCCTCAACTGTGGCTCTTTGATGGAATCCAAACTTCACAGAACAAAATTAAGGGAATTTGATCTGTGAAGTTTGTATTCAGATAAAGAACCTCACTTGAGGACCTAGACATGTGGCCTTGAGGTCACAGGTTACCCTCCTCTGGGGCAGATACTTACAAGGCAATGAAAAATACTACTTGTTTTAAGAGCTTCTTTCTCTTCAAGCCTAACTTTAAGACTTAAGGAAGTTTTAACATCAAGGTGAGAAGGATCAACATATACTGTGATTCACATTCCTTGATGGGATCTTTTCTGAACTGGCATTTTTTTTTAAGTTGAGACAGTGAAAAAATGTCCAATCAACCCAACTGTTGTTTGCTCAATCAAGAATTTTATTATAGCCTTTAAGAGTTAATGAATTCAGGACTTGGAGAATTAGGCAGAAATTCAGGATATGCTATCATTAGCAATTGGAGTGGGTAGTAGGGAATTCATGCAGATAATAAAGGTCAAGAATCCCGGTAGGGAAATTGTCAAATCAAGGCACCCTCATGTATTTGAAGACACTTTTACATGAAAAATCCAAAATGCATATATATTAAGTAGCTTATACTACCTGTAGTTGGATTACTACAATGAGTGACTTATTTTAAAACAAAATGTAGTTTGTTCCAGGCACTGGGGATATTTTTTTTTTCCAAAGCAGAGAATGGGGCCAGGACATAGAAGGACACAAGCCTTGGGGCAGCTAAGTGTTGCAGTGAATAGAGCACCTGCCCTGGAGTCAGGAACACCTGAGTTCAAATCCGGCCTCAGACACCTGACACACTTGCTAGCCATTTGACCTTGGGCAAGTCACTTAACCCCAACTGCCCTTCCTCCCCTTCCAAAAAAAAAGAAAAGAAAAGAAAAAGTCACAAGCCTGTAATCTGAAAATATTCTCAATAATAATATTATTAGGCATATTTTACAAATTTCAATTTTGCATGTCAAAATGGTGAAATGATATCCCCAAATTCACGTAGTTATATTCACGATGTCATAGTCATGATGCAAATCCATTTACCTCAAGATGAACATTTTTCCCAATATGCTATTCAACCTATCAAGAAAATGGGCAAATAATTACAGCTGGCTGAGGAGGATGAGAGTTTTGAGAGAGCCTAAGATGAGAAAAAATAGGTTTAGAAGAAGTATATACAAGGAAAGTTGAGAGAATTTAGAAAACACATGAATTCTGACTATCATTACTCTAGATATTGGAAATACCAGCTCACCCATCAATTTCAATCTTTCCTTTTCATTGAAAAAAATCATATTCTGCTTATCCAAAGCCCAGTTATTTATTCAAATGAAAACCAAATAAAAAGAAGGGAGAATAATGTAAGGGAAACATTATAATACAATTTGTCATTTTACAAACATGTAAACTGAGAAAAAGTAGGGTGAACAAATTATGTAAAGCCACAACAATAAAGCTGATAAATTTGAGAATATTTTCAGTCTGCCAAGTGATGCGTCATTACAAAAATTTGTACGTGATTTTCTCCTTTTATATGGCAGCTTGATGTCAAGCTAAGAAGAATACCAATGCTTGACACATTAAGGATTATTGTCCTTATAGTAATTTCTTATGGGTTCTGACCATAAATAGAAGTGTGTTCAGGGATGGTTTGTATGTGAATGACTTTACTATCTTTACTTACCAGAGCCTTAAGAATTGATATATTTCTCACTGTCACATCCAGAAAGAGAATATTTGGTGGATTCATGAATGTGTATTTATGAGCCTCTATAAGAGACCAACTTTCTTCTGCATGTGAATGAGAAAGTGAACAGTTTAAACAATACAGTCCAATAGGTAGTTCAGATAATATCTAATTCACCAGATTTTAGAGATCAAATTATTCAACTAATTATCAATTTTTTTCCTACATTTCAATCTATATACCCTCAAAGATTATTTTTAACTATGACAAATTTCTAATAAATAAAAAGTAGATAACTAAATGAATAAAGTAATTAATAAAGTAATATTAGATATTTAATTTTGTTTATTTTATATTCATGAAAGTGAATGTAAACACTAACTCAAATGATATAGATTTATTTATTTGGTGATTTTTCCCTCCTAACAACATCCTACTTGAAAAGATTTTCACATCACATGACAGTTACTATGCTTTGCAGAAGTGAAATAAATGTGGAGTTTCTTTAACATAGCCTTTTTTTTCTGTTGTTTCTCCCTTTCAATATTTTATTCTCTCATTTTTTTGTTAACTGGTACAGAATTTTAAACCCCATTCCCTGGACTTATAAACTCTAAGAAGACTCCAATATGGCACTGACACCAGTATGTTCCCTGATTCCCAAGAATCTCTTTATTATCTCTGTGTAAGCTTTCTAGTCAATTCGTTTGGATTTTATTTAACATTGCAAAGAAGAAATAAGAAACTATGAAATGGGATTTCTGGATAATTATTCCAAAAGGAAGAACATATTTCTATCATTTTTTTAAGTATGAAAAGATAGAGGAACATACCTATGTGGACTTTCTATTTTCTCCAATAATATCTTTTATTTTCTTTTTGGAGGGCAATTGGGGGTTAAGTAACTTGCCCAAGGTCACACAGCTAGTTTTTTGTTTGTGTGTGTGTGTGTTAAGTGTCTGAGGCCAGATCTGAACTCAGGTCCTTCTGACTCCAGGGCCAGTGCTCTACTCACTGTGCCACCTAGCTGCCCCAAATTATTTGTACCAATAATATCTTTAATATCTAGATTCCTTACAATGATAAATAATTCTGATACCATTTGATATACTTTGTTTGACTTTAAGATTAGAACTAGAGCTTAATTTTTACATTGTTGTTCAGTAATTCAGTCATTTCTGACTCTAGGTGATCCATATCATGCTAGGCCCTTTCTATCCTTTACTGTCTCTTTGAAATCTGTCCAAGTTCATAATTGCTGTTTCCATGACACTATCTGTCCATATTGCCCCCTGCTGTACCCTTCCCCATTTGTTTTCAATATTTCTGAACATCAAGACATTTTCCAATGAGTCCTATATTCTAATTAAGTGACCAAAGTATTTAAGCTTCAGTTTCAGTATTTGACCTTCCAGTGAATAACCTGAATTAATTTCTCTAAGTATTGACTGATTTCATCTTCTTGTTTAACATTTATACAGTATGTTATAAGATAAGGTAAGTGAAGTCACCTCAATCTTTGTGTTTCTATAAATAACATGAGCACCAAAAGCTAAGAAATTTAAAGATGAAGACATACAAAAGGAATTTGTGTAAGAAAAGGATTTTTTCAATATTCCTTGTGGTTATATTTTTTTTCTCCTGGAAGCAATTCAGATAAGAGTGAATTTTAAGTGTCAACAACACTCTTTTGCTGTTCTTTTTGTTTGTTTAGAAATCTACTCCTGTACTCTCATCATGATAAGGAGATGATTTCCTAAACCATTCTCTCCTTTTTCTCTCAGGACACATTCATCTTTTCCTTCCTTTTCTACTGTTGAAATCATCAAAATATAAGAACACATCTAAAACTTTGAGGATGATATAGTTCAGAGGGGATTTATATATCATTTTTCCATATTCAAATTTAAGCTGTTTTTCTTTTTTTAGTCCATTGTGAATGTTCATATTTTTCTTTTTATGCATGATTTGAATCCTGTATTTGAACTTAAAATATTCTATGACACTCTAGTTGTCTTAAATTCTTAGAAGTCTTTTTGTTTTTTCCATTGATGGTCCATTTTCTCCATAGATAGTTTATTCATGGTTATAAGCCCATATCTACCATTCAGGGAAATTATATTACAAATTTCTCCCATTATTTTAGTGGTAGATGCTGAATTTTAGTGAGCTTCTGACTGTGACCTCTCAGTACTTGAATAATTTGTTTTCTCCTAGGTGTTTGCAATATATATATATATATATATATATATATGTGTGTGTGTGTGTGTGTGTGTGTGTGTGTGTGTGTATGTATGTATGTATACATACACACATATGTGTATATATACATATACATACATAAACACACACATATACCAAGAAGCTCTGAGTTTTGAGTATAATATTTGGGAGAGTTCATGTTGGGGTTTGAAGTTGTTCAGATTTCCCTTTTACATTGTTTGGAAGTGGTGTGGGGCAGAGCACCTTGGAAGTGCTGTTTCTACTCCGACATCTTGGCTCTGCCACCCTCTTGGAGATGTCATAAAGCCTGTTTTCTCCTTTCACTGTAAAATATCAATGTTTACATTATAACTAACACACATTTATTTGGAATGCTCATACATGGATATTTGTGCTAACATGACCAGAGAATCACAGAATTTCAATGCTGGAAGAGAACATAGACACTATCTAGATTAGTTCAAGGTTGAATCGGGTCTGTAAAATAATAATACTGTGCATACATTATTATGAAATTTAGCTTTCCTTTCATAATGTTGTTATTTAGCGTAGTGTAATATTTAACTTACCTACATTTCAGTACATTTTATGATTTCCATAAAGCTATTATTATGTGTATGCCTTTATTTTTCAGTCCAAATGGAGTATGTAAGTAGGAGTAAATTCATATTATCTAAAAATTGCTTTATGTAGAGATATGTAGAATGGTCCACTCAATTATAGCAAAAAGTTCTTCTGTGTGTATATACATACACAGATACATGCATATATTTATGGATATATATGTATATATATGTATGAATGAATACATATTTATCTTATATGTATGCCCCTGCATATACCCATATTTGTATATGCATATATGTAAATTTACCCATGTGTATATACATATATACATATACAAAACCCCATTTTATACACAGAGACATGCACACACAGAAATGTACTATCTCAAAAGTTCCAGTGTTATTTTTCACTTTATTGGAAATCTATATATAAAAGTTAGTAATTTATTTAGTATCAGTTCTATCACTAACACAGATTTTTTTTTTCTTGCTAAAATTTACTCTAAACCGTTTCTCTAGAAGGAAATTTGCAATAGGTAAAATGCTAATGTGAAAGATACTTTAGAGTAGGGGATAGACAGTGGGCAATAGAAATAAGAAGATCTGGGTTCAATTTCTGGCTTTGACGATTATTGGAATGTGCATTTGGGATAAAAACTTAGAATCTCTGATCCCCAAATACCTCTTTAAAATAAAATAGCAGGAAAATTTCCAAAATGAATGGCTAGAAGATGTTTTATAGCCAGGGAGTTTCTTATACTTGTAAAATTGCAACTCCATTTCCTTTTGTTATCCTAAAATCCTTGATAAAGATGCTAGGATTGTGAAGAAAATAACAGAAATATTTTTCAGTTTCAATGGTAATTATAAAGAGTATCTTTTAGAAGTAATAGTCTTAAAAATATTTATGTAGGGGCGGTTAGGTGGCGCAGTGAGTAAGAGCGCCAGCCTCAGAGTTGGGATGACCTAAGATCAAATCCGGCCTCAGAAAATGAGCACCCACACAAATAATGACTAGCCGTGTAACCTTGAGCAAGTTACTTAACCCCAATTGCTTTAATTAAAAAAATATATATATTTTAGGTAGAAACAGCACTTCCAAGATGCTCTGACACACACCACCTCCAAACAATGTGAAAGGGGAATCTGAACAATTTCTGGAGCCCCAGAACCCACAGAACTACACAGAGAAACTAACCTCCTGCTAAGGACAGCCCAGCAGTCCTGCAGGGAGCGGCCAGTGCAGAATTCTGAGAGGGGGCAGCACAGCTAGCTGGGAATGGACAACTCAGCCATCTGGGAGCAGAGCCCTGGCCTGTGTGAGCCTCGGTTTTAGCCCCAGGGCTGCTGGGCCAGCAGCTGTCTGGAGGGTCCCCAGAACACCAGCAGTTGTGTCGATACCAGAATTATCAGCACACATATGCCTTGGACAAAGTGAGAGGTTAGTGCCCTATGGACTTTAGGACCAGTATTTGGGGAAGGCATTGGCTTGCTCCCCTGGGGGCGAAAAGCTGCTGAAGAAATGCAACACAGAAGCCATTTTTGCAGCATATCTGGTGGCTCTAGCTCCTGGTGTTCGAACTGTAGGGAGATCTAGCAATCAGCCCAGGGGTTAATCTCTCTTGCTTTAAACTGCCTAGATCTGGATTGTGGTCTGTGGGGGAATTTGGGGTGGGTATCCAATTTGTCAGAGCAGGCAGAGGCTTTACAGAGGCCACCCAACTGGCAGAAGTTGTGAAGACCCCACGATTGGGACATAAGCTCTCCTGTCTGGTGGCAGAGTCCTACTGTGGCAACAAGTCCTAAAATCAAGAAATTAATTGGCAAAAGAAACAAATAAACAGAAAAAATTCTACATTGTACTCCTATTTTAGGGGCAAAGAGGATCAAAGCATGGAGGAGGACTGTGAGGTCAGAACACCTGCACCAAAAGCCCCAAATGAAAATAAAAGCTGGCCACAGGCCACAGAGGACCTTAAGAAGCAGATAAGAGAAGTGGGGCAAAAATTGGGAAGAGAAATTATAAAAATGCAAGAAAAGTATGAAATGACAGTCAACAGTCTGACTGAGGAAAATAACACCTTAAAAATAGACAAACAAAAATGGCAAAAGAGGTTCAGAATGGCAATGAGAAGAAGAATGCCTTAAAAAGTCAAATTTGCCAGATGGAAAAAGAATCTCAAAAGCTCAATGAGGAGATTCATTCCTTCAGAGTTAGACTGGAATAAATGGAAGCTAGTGACATTATGAGAAATCAAGATGCTGTTAAACAGATCCAAACAAATGAAAGAGTAGAAGGCAATGTGAAATATATCATGGTAAAAACCACTGACCTGCAAAACAGATTCAGGAGAGATAATTTAAAAATTATTGGACTATCTGAAAGCCATGATCAAAGAAAGAACCTAGAAATCATCCTTAAAGAAATTCTCAAGGAAAATTGCCCTGATGTTTTAGACCCAGAGGGCAAAATAGAGGTTGAAAGAATCCACAGATCACCTCCTGAAAAAGATCCCCAAAAGAAAACACCCAGGAATATTATAGCCAGGTTCCAGAATCCCCAGATCCAGGAGAAAATAATACAAGCAGCCAGGAAGAAATAATTTCAATATTGTGGAAACACAATCAGAATAGTCCAGGAACTAGCAGCTTCTAAACTGAGGGATAGAAGGGCATGGAGTATGATATTCCAGAGGGCAAAAGAGCTGGGATTGAAGCCAAGAGTCACTTACCAAGCAAAACTGAGTATCTTGTTTCAGGGGAAAATATGGTCATTCAGTGGAATAGAGGACTTTCAAGCATTCTTGAGGAAAAAAACCAGAGTTGAATAGAAAATTTAGCATTCAGATACAAGAAGCAAGAGATACTTGAGAAGGTAATCAAGGAAAAGGAATCAAAAGGAACTTATCAAAGTTGAACTATTTACATTACTACATGTAAAAACAATGATTTTGTCTGATGAAACCTTTCTCATTATGAAAATAATTGAAGAAGGGTATATGGGCATATGTTTACAGGTATACATGGATAGAGGGCACAGGTTGAATTTGATGGGAAGGGATGATTCTTAAGGGTTGAAGTCAAGAGGTAAGAGATGAAAGTGGCAAGCGATGGGGAGAGACCGGGTAGGGTAAACTATCTCATGTAGAAGAGGCAAGGGGAAGTAGTTGCAGGGGAGGGGAAGAACAGGAAGGCAAAAAGGCAAAACCCTATTCTCACTGAAGCTGGCTCAAGGAGAGAATCATATACATACTAAATGTGATATCTCACCCTGCAGGACAGTAGGGGGAAGGGGATGAGAGAGGGATGGTGGAGGGGAGGGCATTTTGGGGGGAGGGGAGGGGAGGTTGGAAGTTCCCACTATCAAAGAGGGACAGGATCAAAGTATGGAATGCACCACGTGGGAGGTGAGATGGATAGGAGGGAAATATAAGCAGTCTTTTACAATATATCTACTATGGTAATGTTTTGCATAGCTATACATGTAAAACACATACTGAATTGCTTATCTTCTCAGAGGGAGTATGTGACAAGGGAGGAAGGGAATGGATCTGAAAATCGAAGTGTTAATATTAAATGTTTCATAAGATGTCCAGGCCTTGGAGTACAGAGCTTCACCTTGCCCTAATGTCAAAGTCGAAGGGGGTATGGGAAAAGATATGGGAGAGAGCAGATTAGATGAGGGGATATCTAGTGGGACTACTATTCTGGGGTGGTGGGTAGGGAAAATGGGGGAAAATTTTAACTCAAAATTTGGTGGAAATAAATTATGTAAACCAGAAGTTAATAAAGCATTTGTTTAATGAAAAATATTTTAATTAGGACAAACTATTAAAAATAATATTTGTCATCACAAGAATGTTTGAATGTTATATGGTGCTCAAATTGGTTATAAAATTAATATATTGACCAAAAGTTAGAATAGAAGCATAAAAATGAAGTTGTTCCCCACTAAGAGGGATATGGTTGCTCTGGAGACCCCAAAATACCATCACACCGTGCCCTGCCTAATGAATTCGACTTGAGTCTTCTCAGCCAAAGAAAAGTAAAATTTATTAAAAGTTCACTTGTATTAGACACAGAGTATGTCTGTGCTAGGTCTTTCGATTGCACTCTCACAGCACTCACTGTTCTATGGCTTTCCCACATACATTCTTCTCTTGTACCTTTATATAGTAGAATGATTAGTAGACAGTAGAATTTTAATAGATGGTAGAAGATTAGTAGATAGTAAAACGATTAAGGGTTATGTAGCCCTTTTTTCTGAATTGATTTTTTTTAAGTTGCCTTGGAGATAGGAAGGCTCAGTTCAAATTCTGGTTCTTCAACTTACTAATAAAATATGAGAAATAAAGCCATATTTCCTCTTCTTTAAGAATTGAAGGGTTTAGATAGATATTTGTCATGGTACTTTTTACTGCCTATGTTGGCATAATGAATTATCAGGCAAGGGTTTAAAGGATATAATTTTGAATCTTGCTTCAGGTATTACAAATTCTATGATCTTTAGGAAATCCCTTCAAATGTGCTTTATCATACATTAAGGAGGCATATACTAGCATCTATCTCAAAGTGTTTTTTTCTAGTCTCAAATGAAGTAATGACAATAAAGTAAATGCTTTATGGAATCTTAAGATCAATAACTTTTATTCTTGCCTTCATATTTATATATATTTTTCTCTCTGTCTTTTGCTTCAGGAAAACAGATCAAATGGAATTCTAACTCAAAGAATGGAGTTGATATCAACTAGTTCCTGTGCTGACTTCTAATATCCCTTAAGGAACATGACAGCTTCAGTATGCCTACATTCTTTATTCCAATGTGATATAAACTTCTTGGAGGCAAGGATAGTTTGGTTATAGTCTTTCCATACCTTACAAAGAGTAGATGAGGAATAAATGTTTGCTGAACTTAAATGGATTGAACTTGGACTCAGTTACTGAAAACTCACATAGACTCAAACCAAATTTTAAGTGGAAAATCCACCTCCACTATATGCTACTCAAAGGGGCCATCTGCTGTTCCCTGTTTTTGTATTGGCTTTGAATGAGGTCACTATGTTCTAGATTATTTCTACTCTTTGCTGCTCATAATTTTTATCCTATGTTATATCTGCTTCTCTAGTCATTCATCTGCTACCTTATTTCATAACCATACTTCTATATTCACTATAGTTTCAGTGTTTCCATCCACGCTCCTGCCCTCACTAAATGTTTCGCAAGCAGATTTCCTTGAAATGAAAAACAAAACAAAACAAAAACTAACATTGGTTGTACTGGCAGAACCTCATTGATCCTGGAATGATACAACTCTTATCAATAAAAACCCTGCGACTCTTCTAGACCACTGCTGCCCTCATCTGACCCTGAAAAAATAATCCTGCTTAGTCAGAGTTTAATTTGTATATCAAGGAACACACCTTGAGCATTAATGATGAATGCTTTATAGAATTATAAAGCACTGAGTTACGGAGTATAGGGGGAAATAATAGGAAACATTTCTTAGTCAAACTAATTTAACCAAGATTCATGAGAAACTATAAAGATTATTTGATATAGAGAAGCAGGAGAGTTCAGTTCAAATTGCTAGAGGGGCTTTTTAAACTAAAGTGGTGTGAAGATCCTAAGCTATCCTAGAAAAGCTATGAGTCCAAATTGAAGAATCAGAATGAGTTTCAAAGTATTGAAATGAAATCATGAATAGTTTAATCAACGATTGATAACAATCAAATGTTCATGAAAAACTATAGTTAAGTAGATGTTTTCTCCACATTTACTATCTAATGTAGTTATTTAAGTGATGAGTTCTGTAAGAATATATGACTGCTTTCAAAGAAAAGGTTTCTTAATTCAGCAGAAAAAATGGAGCTTAAAATATATACTTGTTGTTCAGATCATATCCTACATAAATGATGTACTATATTTCACAAGTTGACCTATGTGAAAAAATGCTTAAAATGAAATATCTATTATATTTGTTTCTGAATTTACTAACCAAATCTATTAAAAGGCAGTAATGTTAAAGTTATACACAGGTTAATTGTAATGTTTATCATTATTTTTATGAATTCCTGTTAATTCCTCTATAGCATATAACATTATTGATGAGAAAATTAAATTTGTTCTAAAAAGAGACATCTATATTAAATAACAATAAATAGAATATCTTTTAGATTTAACATTTTTATTCTAACTTGTCCACCCAACAAGAATTTCATTTATTATTTTAAAATATTATTTTACTTGGCCAAAATCCTCCCTACCCAACATTACTATCCCGTAACAGAGGTCATATGAAAAACAAAACTAATTGTAAAAATTCGGAGTGAATCAAATCAAATATTCTCATTGAGTATGCATATATACATATATATATATACATATATATATACTCATATATATATATACACATACACACACAGACACACAGACACACACACATACACAGACACACACACACTGACACACACAGACACACACACAGACACACACACACACACACATATATATATATATATACATATATATATATATATATATATACATATACATATCAGCTTCATTCTGAGCCCTTTATCTCTCTATGAAAGTACTTAGGAAAAAAACCACTATTTTATAAAGACTAATGGCAAAAATGGAAAGATGACTATGACAAATTAGGCATAGACTAATATCTAATACCATAATCTACAATAAACCCAAAATGGATACATTAAAGTACATACCAAAAAATAAAATAGAGATAAATCACAGACCATTCACAGCTTTGAGCATTATTATTTAAGAATTATTACTTAAGAGTAAAGTAGCCAAGAGATAGAGTCAGTTACAAAAGATTTAAGAGATAACTTTGATTACATTAAACTGAATGTCTTTTAAAAGCAAAGTTAATAAAAGGTTAAGAAGGAAAAAAGGACAAGTAGGGAAAATATATTTGTATCAAGTTTTTCAGATAACGATTTGGTATACAAGTTATATTATAGTGCCTGCATATATGCATATAAACATACCTCATAAATGCTTAAATATATTCTTGCATTTTTATGTATACACATGGACACATGCATAGCATGCAATCATAAGCATTATAGGTATATGTGTAGTTATGTATACATATATTATTGTTATGGGAATTTAAGATCTTCCATGCCCCTAGGCCCTTTGATAGGCTTAAATGACTCTGAGAACCTTCCTTGATTTGAAAATATACTCTGATCCCTAATAGGCTGTATGTGGTCAAATGGAGCCTGTGGTGGGAGGCTTGTTTTTCAGTAATGCCCACACCTTGATACTTTTTGACTGGGCAGTGGGTCAAGAAGATTGTGATATTCTCTGATCCAGGAAAAGGCTACATATACCCTGCTGTGAGGCTTTCCTTTGGGGCTCACTTTGAGAAGAGTTATTTGATTTGACCAGATGAGACTCTGAGCAGTCATTGAGCCTCCCGGCTTTGAAAACCCAGATGTTGATGCTTCCCTCTCTGGTAAATAACTAGGCAGGGATGTTGGACAGTTGGAAGTTTCTCTGTCTGCTTGTAACTTCTTCTTGTAATGTGTTTGTATTTGCTGAAGTTTGGGGTGCTGACCTTTTTCCCTGAACTAGATAAATGACATATGTTTGATTAAAGCAAGATTGTTAACCCATTTGAGTTGCTCTCCTTTAGAAAAGCAAATCTAAGAACCCATGTTGGCAGCTACTCTGGGTGAGCTAAGGTGCTTGCTGCTACAATTATATAAATATATATGCATATATAAACATATATGCATATATATATTTGTATTTAAATGTATATCTTTATTTTTGCTACACAATTTCCCAATAGATAATTATCAAAGGATATGATTATTTTTTCTAAAAACTAAATCCCTTAATAATCAGGTGAATGAATGTTTTCCAATCACCAATAAAAAGAGAAATGCAAATTATAGCAATGCTATTGTTTCACTTAACATCCAGAAAATTGGCAAAGAAAGTAGAAGATAAGAATAATTAATGTTGGAGCATTTATAGAGAGATTGGAATGCAAGTATGATATTGGCAGAGCTGTGAATCAGTGGACCCATTTTAAAAGCAACATTTAAAATACGTGAATAAATGATTTAATCACCCATAGTCTTTGATCTATTGATTGCAATTCTAAGCATATATCTAGAGGAAGTCATTTAAAAGAAGAAAACTCCCATATGCTCCAACATATAGTAGCAGCTTTTGAATTAGCAAGGGATAGGAGTAAAAACTCTTTTTTGTGCTGGCAAAGAATTGGAAATCAAGGGGATATCCATCAAACGGGAAATGGCTAAACAAGTTATGGTATATGAATGTCGTGGAATAGTATTGTGCTATAAGAAATGAAGAGTAGGCAGACTTCCTAATAACCTAAAGAGGCTTGTATAAACTGATGATGAGTGAGAAGAGCAGAACCAGGAGATCTTTGTATACAATTACAAACATATCTTATCTGTGATGACTAACTTTGAAAGACTGGGCTCCTCTGAGCAATACAAGGTTAGAAGACAACTCCAAAAGTCTCATGATGGAAAGGAAGATCAAATTGTGAGAAAGAACTACAGAGTCTGAATGCAGATTGAAGCAAACTACTTGCTCTCTCTTTTGTGTTTTGTCCCTTTTTTCTCATTGTTCACTCCATTGCTTATAACCCTTCTTTACAACTGACTAATGTCAACTGTGAAGGTATTTGTACAACCCATATTTCATTGTATGCCTCCATGGGTGGGGGGAAGTGAAGGAGGAGGAATGGAAGGGGTAGAAAATTTGGAACTCAAGGGATTGTGTTTGAAACTGAATATTGTAAAATAAAAGTAAATAGATAAATTTAAATAATGATTTAAAAATAGATACTAATTGGGGAATGAGTAAATAAAGTGTGACACAAATGTAACATAATACTACTGTGATGTTAGAAAAGACAAATAAAATTAATCTAGACAATTTTGGAAGAAGTTAGATGAATTTATACCACAGATTTAAATAAGCTATAAGAAACAGATGAGAAAAAATACACATAAATCATTACAACCACATGAAGAGGTAGAGAAAAAAGCTACAACATAACAGTCAAACATGACTGTTGCAAGATTATAACAAAGATGCATATCCCTAAAGAAGAGGTATAAAAAATTCCCTAATTCCTTCACTTGCCGAGATGGTTGGTCTATAGGTATTGTAAATATACTTATTTTTGATGCATTGATCAGTTTTGATACTATTTTCTTTTTTTCTTTGTGTTTTCTTTAAAGCTATTATTTCTTATATGTTATGACTCTCCTTGGAGTAAAAGGAGAAGGATTCTAAGATAAAATTTGGTTATATATAAGAAAAGATATTATTTTTTTTCAAAATGAGCATTAGAAAAGCTGAATATTGAGCTCGACCTAAATTGAATGGGAATCTCTCTCTACTCTCTATACATCATATAAAACAGAATAATTTTGTCTGGGGTTAATTATATTATATAGAATAATATGGTAGAATAGATAGAGGGCAAAAATCCAGGATCAGGAACTTTTGGCTCAATTCCCAAGACTGACAAATTCTGGAAATTTGAAATTGGTCTGTTACTTAACCTCTAGATACATTCAGTCTATTCTTTAAGGTTATAAGTTGTACAGAATGTATAGAACTTCATTGGTGGAGCTGAGAGTTCTCCAAGCCAATGAAATCACAAGCCTAGTTGCTATTCCTTATTTATCATTATTATATAAACATCACACACACAAAACCACACTCACATACACCAACCACCACATCTTATTTTAGGTCATGTTAAAAAAATATCAATTAATATTTGCCACATCTTAATATATTAGGTCACTGTTGTCAAGCTCAATCCCTGATCTACTATTAAAAGAAAATTACATTTAATAAAGTTGACTCTAAAAAGAACTTTTTGCCCTGTGAAGTGCCTATTTTTATTGGAAGAGCAGACCATAAATTTTTGTATAGAAATTGAATGATGTTTCAAAAAATATGACCATTCAAAAGCATTAAAAACAAAATGGACTTATCTGTATACTTATGAAGCATAGAAATTCATTATAGGTTTTCATCAGCCAACTTTTAAATACATCTTTCCTTATTCTCATTTTTCTTTTCTTTAAACCAAAGCAATTTTCATGAAAAGAGGATTATTATAGTTTTTTTATGAGTTCAACAATTCCTGCTGCTTACATACTATATGAAGTTACCATCCTCTTTTAATATCAATGCATTTGGTTGCCATGGAGATATGATGATTTCACTCATTATTTGGGTCTAGAAATAAATACCAGCAAGAGAAGGACACTTGAGAATGAAGCATTTTAGTTTTAAGGGAATTGTTGTCAGTAAGAAGGAACAAAAGGTTACATCTTCTTTCCCCCCAAAATAGTAGTTGAATTATGATTATGTTTCCATCATTTGATTGTATCTCTTTCAAAAATAGAAGAGTGTTATAAATATACAAAGTCCAGTTTATTGTCAGTTTGGTTGTCCTTAAAGTTATATTGATTATTTCTTTTGTATTGACAATAATTTGCTGATGGGAGTCTTGCCAAGATAAACTATCAGTATGCATATAAATATATTAGACAATCTAATAATATTCTACAATTGGCAAATACTATCATTCTCATATTTATGTTATATTTCTATTTTGATTCAGAAAGTATATCACAATGAGGCCAGCAAGTGCCATATGTTTCTTGAAGCATTTTAAACTACAAAACTCTAAAAAGATATGTTATATTAAGTTTCATGAAGAAAAAATATATAAAAAATGAGAGATGAATTGTCTTATTTTCAGCTCTACTCAGTCCACTTCTATAATAATATATTCAGTTCTGGGCATCATCTTTTTGTAAAATTAGAGATAAGTTGGTGTATATCCAGGCACAATGTGCAATCAAAATGAAAGGAGTGGAGAAGAGAACATTCCATTTGCAGGAAAGTTGAAGAAATTTGGGAGGTTTAGAATGGAGAAGGGAACACTTATGGGGAGGAAGAAAAGTGATATATGTGTTAAAGCATCTGAAGGACTATCAAGAAGAGGAATTAGATTTGTCCTTCTTATAACCAGAAGGCAGAACTGGGATAACTGGTTGAAAATTGCAAGGAAGCATATTTAAGTTTGATGTATGTTGTTTGGCTCATGGAAAACTTCAGTTTCTGAGGAACTGAGAAGCACCTAGGAGTAATGAAGAAATAGCTGGTGGTTGATGTGAAAAGAATGTTACAGAGAAGAATGTTGAAGTATAAGTGGATCAAATAAATATATGTTCAAAAAAGAAAATGGACTGATCACATTGCAAGACTGAGGATGTTTGGCTCTTTTTCTTGATTTAGTTTTAGCCAATCAGAGACTTGCATGTGAGTTCTAACCAATCGAGTACCTTTTACTGAGTCTTGCCTTTGACTGAATCAAGAGTCTTTTATTGAATAAAGAGTCTTTGATTGGAAACAGTATATATTGTGTTGCTTGGGGGGAGAGGAGAGAGGAGAGAGAGAAGCAGGAAGTGAGCCTACAATCAAGATGACAGAGAAATTTACTTGAACACTCTGTATTGATTGATGAGATTGTGACTTAATGTTACCTACTGGTGGATGGTGCTTGTAATTTCAGTTAAGGATATGTTGTGTTAGGGAATACCCTAGCCTGGGACCTCTTAATTTTGGGAATGCAATGATATATCTATGTGCCATATGTTATACTGAGTGTCATGTATATGTGTGTGTGTGTGTGTAATGTGTAAGCATTATATATATATATATATATATATATATGCATATATATATGCATATATACATATATATCTGACGTTTTACTTGAGTATGCTGTTATCAATGCTATCTTTTAGTTTATTGCTAAATAAACAGAAAGCTCATTATACTATGCAATTAGACACTTGAAATTGTTCAAAGCAGCAGTCCTAGGGTGTGCTGCCAAGATTGTTGTTGCACATATATAAGAGGGATATGACTTATTCTGTTTGGCCCTAAGGTGCAGAATTAGGGATAATAGATGTAAATTCAATCAATTTACCTCAAAATAGAGAAGTTCTAGATAAAATAAATCTTCACAAAAAATAAGGTTTTAGAAATGGGAAATAGGATAGTTCAAGAGGGTGTAAATGTCTGTTTACTGAAGGACTTCAAATAAAGACTAGTTTTTTTGGAAAGAAATATTAACATTCATTTAAAAATTGAGTTCTAAATTTTCTTTATATATAGGGCAGAGACAAGATGGTGGAGTAGAAAAAGCTCATCCAAGCCACTCTGCCCCCAGATTGCCCCCAAACTATGTAAAAGGGGACTCTGAACAACTTCTGGAGCCCCAGCACCCACAGAAGGACACAGAGAAGCTAACCTCCCACTGAGGACAGCCCAGCAGCCCTACAGGAAGGACCAGTACAGTGGTCTGGGAGCCAGCAGCGAGCAGCACTCAGAGCACAGGGAGTCGAGCCGAGCCGAGCCCAGGTCTACATGAGCCGAGGTTTTAGCCCCAGGACGGAAGGGCCAGCAGCCGGCTGGAGAGACCCCAGAACACCAGCAGCTGTGGCGACTCCAGAATTATCAACATAGACATGCCAAGGACAAAGTAAAAGGTTAGTGTCCTATGGACTTTTTTTTTTTTTTTGTGTGTGTTAAGTATCTGAGGCTGGATCTGAACTCAGGTCCTTCTGACACCAGGGCCAGCACTCCCACTGCTTTCTCAAGGCCATATTTTCGTAGATTTAGAGTCTTTATTGGTCATCTGGTCCAACACTTCCCTATTTTTTTTTTATTTTTTTAAAGCAATTGGGGTTAAGTAACTTGCTCAAGGTTACACGGCTAGTCATTATTTATGCATGGGTGCTCATTTTTCTGAGGCCGGATCTGATCTCGGGTCATCCAAACTCCGAGGCCGGCGCACTTACTCACTGTGCCACCTAGCCGCCCCTTTAGGGCAATTGGGGTTAAGTAACTTGCCCAAGGTTACACGGCTAGGTTTTTGTTTGTGCGGATTAAGTGTCGGAGGCCGGCTCCGAACTCAGGTCCTTCTGATTCCAGGGCCGGCGCTCTATTCACTGCGCCACCTAGCCGCCCCAGTGTCCTATGGACTTTGGGACCACTATTTGGGGAATGCTTCCGCTCCCTCCCCTGGGAGCTAGAAGCCACTGAGGAGACAAGCCATTTTGTAGTTTTCAGAGGCGGCTCCAGCTCCTGGCCTGCTAATGGTAGGGAGATTCAGCGATCAGTCTTGGGGGGTAATCACTCTTGCTTTAACCTCCCTGGATCTGGATTGTGATCTAGGGTGGAAGTTGTGGGTGCGTTTACAGCTTGCCAGAAACAGAAGTTTCCCCCAACACTTTCGGGATGAAAAATCCTCTATCTGGCCTTAAAGCCATAGTGTGACAAGAAGCCCAAAAGTCAAGTAATTAAGTGGCAACATGCCAAGGCAAAGGAAACAGAAAAATGCAACCCTAGACGCCTATTTTGGGGGCATAGAACGGGAAAAGGACTGTGAGGTCAGAAGTCCTGCTCCAAAAATCCCAGGGGAAAACATGAGCGGGTTGTAGGCCATCGAGGACCTTAAGAAGGACTTTAAAAACCAAATAAGAGAAGTGGAGGAAAAATTGGAAAGAGAAATGAGAAGGATGCAGGAAAAGTATGAAATGAGGGTCAATAGCCTGACTGAGGAAAACAACACCTTAAAAAATAGACTAACTCAAATGTCAAAGGAGGCCCAAAAGGGCAATGAGGAGAAGAATGCCTTAAAAAGTCGAATTTGCCAGATGGAAAAAGAATCTCAAAAGTTCACTGAGGAGATTCATTCCTTCAGAGTTAGACTGGAGCAAATGGAAGCTAATGACTTTGTGAGAAAACAAGATGCTGTTAAGCAGATCCAAACAAATGAAAGATTAGAAGGCAATGTGAAATATCTCAGGGGAAAAACCACTGACCTGGAAAATAGATCCAGGAGAGAAAACTTAAAAATTATTGGACTACCTGAAAGCCATGATCAAAGAAAGAATCTAGAAATCACCCTTCAAGAAATTCTCAAGGAAAATTGCCCTGATGTTTTAGATCCAGAGGGCAAAATAGAGGTTGAAAGAATCCACAGATCACCTCATGAAAAAGATCCCAAAAAGAAAACTCCCAGGAATATTATAGCCAAGTTCCAGAATCCCCAGATCAAGGAGAAAATACTACAAGCTGCAAGGAAGAAACAATTTCAATATTGTGGAAGCACAATCAGAATAGCCCAGGACCTGGCAGCTTCTACACTGAGGGATCGAAGGGCATGGAACATGATATTCCTGAGGGCAAAAGAACTGGGAATGAACCCAAGGGTCACCTACCCAGCTAAACTGAGTATTTTGTTTCAGGGGAAAATATGGTCATTCAGTGGAATAGAGGACTTTCAAGCATTCTTGAGGAAAAAACCAGAATTGAATAGAAAATTTGACATCCAGACACAAGAAGGAAGAGATGCCTGAGAAGGTAATCAGGGAAAAGAAATCAAAAGGAACTTATCAAAGTTGAACTATTTACATTCCTATAGGGAAAAGTAATAACTGTGACTGATGATATCTTTCTCACTATGAAAATAATGGAAGAAGGGTGTGTGGTCATATGAATACATATGTGAATGTGTGTGTATATGGTTACAGTTATATATGGATAGAGGGCATAGGTTGAATTTGTTGGGAAGGGAGAATACTCAAGGGATGAAATTATGAGGTGAGAGAGGAAAGTGGCAAGAGGAGATGGGGAGAGACAGGGTAGGGTAAACTATCCCATGTAGAAGAAGCAAGGGGAAGTGGCTGCAAAGGAGGGGGAGAATAAGGAAGGCTAAAAAGGCAAAACCACATTCACATTGAATTTGGTTCGGGGAGAAAATGACATACATACTAAATGGGATATCTCAACCTGCAGCAGGATAGGGGGAAGGGGGTTGAGAGGACAGATGATGGATGGGAGGGCATCCTTGGGGTGAGGGGAGGCTGGAACTACCCACTATAGAAGAGGGACAGGATCATGTAGGGAATGGACCAGGTGGGGGGTGGGATGAGTGGGAGGCCATTATAAGCAGCCTTGTACAATATATCTACTATGATAATGTTTTGCATAGCTAGACATGTACAACATATACTGAATTACTTATCTCCCAAGAGGGAATTGGTGACAAAGGAGGAAGGAAATGGATCTGAAATTCGAGGTCTTAACATTAAATGTGTTTAAAATATATATAAATACTATTTTCAATACTCTTTTGCTTGTAATAGGGAGATAAGATGTGCAGGCATTGGGACACAAAGACTCACCTTCCTCTAATGGAAAAGTCGCTGGGGGTATGGGAGAAGGTATGGGAGAGAGCAGATTGGAGGAAGCAATATCTTGTGGGACTACTATTCTGGGAGGTTGGGTAGGGGAATAATGGGGGGGAATGATTGTAACTCAAAATCTGGTGGAAATGAATGATGTAAAATAGAAGTTAATAAAGCATTTGTTTAAAAAAAAAAAGAAACATCCATATTGCTGTCCTAATTATAAGGAAAGTGTCAGGGCCAATACCATAGATTAATCATATTTCTGCTCATCACATTTACCTGGATATCCTAAATAATCTTCAACGTTATTGTTATTTGTTCATATGCCTTATCTCTTCTATTATTCCGTAAACTGATTCAGACCAGGAAAACTATTTACCTTAGAAATTTACTAGAAGATTGAATACTGTTTCTTTTTAATATGTAAAGTCCTGTGTAAATATGTTACATATAGTTAGCATAAATTTATGCATATCTATGGCACCAAGATATGTGTTGAAATTAATTCACTAAAATGTATTAAGTGCCTATTATGGGCAATGCAATATTCTCTGTTAGATGTAGATTTTGATTTATGGAATAAGAAAAATAATAAACACATAGAGTAAAAAGACTTAGAAAATATCTCTTGGATTTTACACATACTTAAAATAAGAATTTATACCAAATAGGTTAGCAAACTGGGAATTCATTCAAAATAAGAAATGCAAAATTAGCTATATTTGAAACATTTTTAAAATTTATGAACTTTTAAAAATATCGATCTTATTTGATCAAATGTTTTGCTAATAAAAGTAGTATCACCATGTTTACTTAGATAGCAGAGATGGTATTTAAGAAGAATAGCAGGGTGTCTTCACATTCATTTGTTTTTCTTCTATAGCTGAACTGATGACTGAGAGATACAGAAACATAGATACAGAGATAGGCATGGACAGAGACAGAGAGAAAGAGAGACACACAATACAGAGTGACTGGGAGATGAAACGGAAGAAAGACAAAGAGAAAGGGTAGGAGAGTAAATTCTGGTGCCCAGATTTTATGGCCCCTTTTTTCCTTATTCTACAAAATTTCTGATTTTGTTTCTTGTTTAATAGGAACAAAAGATATATTCTTGGCATAGGGGCTCTACCTTTACTTTTACCTCATGATTTCTAAAAGATTTATTTTGAATAAAATAAACGCTGCTAACTGATTACAATATTTTTCCATTAAAATTTGATCTCTCCTTGTAGTAGTTTGATTTATATCAGAGTAACCATGTTTACTTAAAATGATAAAAGTAGATTTCCTTTGAAAATCTTTCATAATTCTGCTTCTTCACTAATAAATTTTACCCTTGTACCAAATAGTTAGAAGTTAGTGAGATATAATTTTATATAGTCAGTCAATCAACAAGCATTTATTGAATATTTACCAAGTGGCAAGCACTGTTCTAAGCACTGAAGATATAAGAAAGGAAAAAGCAGTCTCATTCTCACTAAAGAACTAATTTAAGAAGATACATATGTGATAGATAGTTATGGTGAATCAATTTCATGTATACTTTTTCAAAGGAAGCTTTTCATTAGCATATTAAATGTACTTTTATGTTCCCTTCTCTCTTCCCCACTCCTTTTTTTCTTCCTTTCCTCACTTGGATGCCACCATCAGGACTTTTGCTCTTTGCAAGTGATGGGACACTATATATGGTTAGCTGCTTGAATAAGAAAATAAATTAATGGTAATTTGGTAATTTAAACTTCAGTTTACTTGATATGAGCAACTAATAGAAGGAAGTGAATCAGAACTCAACAGTTATATTCCCTCTACTTGCTGTCTCAAATCCATTTTGTTTCAATGTTCACTGCAGTTAGGAAGCTCTTTTTCTTTCTGATTTTTCATAGACATAGCCAGTATGTGTGTTTGTGTGTGCATAGGTGTGTTGTCTATAGATCTTTATCTGAAGATTGATAGTGTACCGCTTCTTTTTTACTCTTCCATTACTAAGGAAGCACAGAAACTGTAAAATGGATTATTGAATTTTTGTCCTAAAAATCAATTACCAAATTTCCTGCTTTGAACCAGCAAATTAGGTACTATAAGGGAAATATTTTGAGATTGTTCAAACACATTTATTATAAGAACTAAAGGTTGTTATCATGCTGTAAACTGAAATGATCTGTGTCCCTTTATACATTCTCTTTTATTCCTTCTAATTCAAAGAAGCTTTCATTCCCTTATATCATTTGGCTACATGAATTTATTTGAAGTATAATTATTGATACTTACACTTCTGTTAGATGGATCTCATAAAAATACAGGATAGTGACCTTACACTTCAAAGTACCCTATCTCCAAATACACACACACAGATGCCCATACTCAGTGTTTATTAAGAGAGTATTTTATGTTATTATTTAATTATAGTGAAGAAAATCTGTCTTTATTTTTCATTTATTTTATATGTGGGGGGGGTAAAGGAAAAGAGGAGAATTGGAAAACATTATTAGAAAATATCATTGAAAATGTTTATTTAGCTGTGACCTTTCCTCAATTGTTTCTGCTTTCTCATTTAAAAACAAAAATTATTAAATTCTAGTTTTTAAAATATTTATATTTTATATATTGATTTACATATTATATTATAGTTTTTACATATAATAATATTTATATGTTAATAATAAATATTAAATTATTCAAAGAAAAAAAGAATAGTGTTGTTGCATCCCCTTTCAAGACTTTAGCTTACTCATATAATAATGGATTTGGAAAACTGGCAACCAAAAGAATTTTTTTTTTAAAGTGGACTACTTTGTATACCATTTAGTAATATCCAGTGAGTCTCAGCAAAACCATGCCCTCTATGTATATGTCTTCTAACTGCCCTAAGAAGTATAAAGTCCTTTTGAACTATAAATGTCATTTTATCATATAGGAATGTAAGCATTTTTATCTAATTGATTTCATTATTATTTCTCTTTCACTTTTATCTCCTTATGCTCTCTTGGGTCTTGTATTTGAAAGTATTTTTTCAAATTGAGTTCTGGTCCTTTCATGAGGAATGCATGAAATTTTTCTATTTAATTATATGTCCATTTTTCCATCAGACGATTATATTTAGGTGTTCTGGGTAGGTCATTCTTGGTTATAATCCTAATTCCTTTTCCTTCCAGAATATCTATTTTAAGCCCTACAGTTATTTAATATAGAAACTGCTAAAATCTTGGGTTTTCCTGGCTATGACTCCACAATATTTAAATTACTTCTTTTTTGTTGTTTACAGTATTTTCTCCTTCATAGGAGAATTCTGGAATTTGTCAATAGTATTGCTAGGAATTTTCATTTTGGGATCTCTTTAATAGATTGATTGGAAGATTCTTTTAATTTATATTTTATACTGTGATTACAGCATATCAAGAATCCTTTCTTTTAGGCTTTTTGAAAAATGTCATCTAGGCTCTTTTTTTGGTCACTGCTTTCAAGTAGTCCAAACTTTTTTAAATTGTGTCTTCTTCATCTACTTTCTAGGTCAGTTATTTTTTTTTCCAGTGAGAAAGTTTACATTTTCCTTTTTTTCTCTTTTTCTTTTGATTTTGTTTTATTTTTTTCTTGGTACCTCATGGAATCATCACCTTTCTGTATTTTCCTTTCTCCCTATGGGATCTTGCTGGTTTTGGTGGCAGCACCATATTTATCTCATAAAAAGAATTTGGTAGGACTTTGTCTTTGCTTATTTTGCTAAATAAGTTATATAGTATTAGAATTAATTGTTCTTTTTAAGGAATGCAATATGTGCAAGCTAAGTGTCACAGTGAATAGAGCACCAGCCCCAGAGTCAGGAAGATCTGAGTTTAAATCTGTCTTTAGACACTTGACATTTATTAGTTGTGTGTCCTTGGGCAAGTCACTTAACCCCAATTTTCTTGCCTTCCCCATACAAAAAAATATAAAAAAATAAATAAAAAAAAAGATAGGTGGGACGCACTTGTAAATCTTTTTGGCCTTGCATATTTTTTCTTAGGTAGTGCATTGATGGTGTGTTCAATTTCTTTTTTCTGAAATGAGGTTATTTATTATTTTATTTCCTCATCTCTTAATCTGGATGATTCATATTTTTGTAAATATTCATGCACTATGTTTTAATAGAACCAGTTCTTAACTTTATTTATTAGTTCAATAGTTTTCTTCTTTACAATTTTATAGATCTCTCTTTTGATTTTAAGAATTCCTAATTTGGTATTTAATTAGAGGTTTTTAATTTGTGCTTTTTGTAGTTTTTTTTTTGCTTGCCCAATTCATTAATCTCTTCTTTCTCTATTTTATTCATGTAAGTATTCACAGATACAAAATTTCTCCTAAGAACCACATTCACTGCATCCCACAAGATTTTGTATGTTGTTTCATTATTGTCCTATTTGTGAAAATTATTGGTTCTTTGTATGATTTTTTTGTTTCACCCACTCATTCTTTAGGATTAGATTATTTAGTTCCTAATTAATTTTTAGTCTATAATTTAATGGCTCTGTATTATATGTAATTTTTATTGAATCCTGTTCTAAAAAGCATGATTTTTATTCTTTCTAAATTAGTTTGTGAGGGTTTTATTGCCTAATAAACAGTCAATTTTTATGTCAGTGCCATATATCACTGAGAGAATGATATATTCCTTTCTATTACCATTCAGTTTTCTCCAGAGGTCATGCATATCTAACTATTTAAAAATTCAATTGTCCTCCTTAGTTTCTTTCTTCTTTATTATGTGGTTAGATTTATCTATTTAAGAGATGGATAGGTTGATGTCCCCCACTGTAAGGTTATGGGACTTGAAGATCTTCCATTCCCCTTGAGTTTGCTGACATAGCAGGAAGGGGCGGGGCAGGAGGAAGTGGAAGCCAAGCTACAGTGCTTGTGGTGACTGACAGTTGTGGCAGCAGCAGTGGTGGTGGAAGTTGCGGCAGCAGCAGTGTTCATGGTTGAGGCAGAGGTGGAGGCTCGAACTCTCTTTTGAGCCAGCCAGAATTTCTGCTAAGGACTCCTGCTGAGGACTGCCAGGGATGGGAACTGCAGGGGCTGGAGCTGCTGGGAGCACACTTCCTGAATATTGAGCAGTTGCCTTGAGTAGGGAGAGGAGGACCTTTGCCTGATGTAGCTTGAAGGCTTGAGAATGTGGGTGTTTACTACATTAACTATGTGTGCCAACTTCATAACTACTTTGAGGGCTTTGACTTTCTGGTCTTGGGACTTAGTTTTCTGGTATTTGAATAAATGTTCTAGCTTTATTTCCACATGTAGAGAGCCTGATATATTTTGTGATTTATAACCATCAGTATATTTATAGTTACCGTAGGCACTGTGAATATTGTATTGTTGATACACCCACTACTACTACTGTCTATTTTTTCCTGTAACTCCCTTAAATTCTTCTACAAATATTTGGATGCTATTCCACTTGGTTTATATAGGTTTAGTGTTGATATTACTTCATTATCTAAGGTACCTTTTAGCAGGATGCAATCTCCTTATTTTTCTCATTTAATTAGATCTATATTTGCTTTGTTTTGTCTGAGGTCACTAGAAGTGTAATATATTCTAAAACCTTTTATCTTTACTCTGTGTGTATCAAATATGTTTCTGATAACCAACATATTTTAGGATTATAGTTTTTAATCTACTCTAGTATCTGCTTCCATTTTATGGGAGCTTTCATCCCATTCATGATTACAGTTATGATTGCTAAGTATGTATTTCTCTCCTTCCTATTTCCTCTCCTGTTTACCTTTTTCTCTCCTTTCACTCTTTCCCTCCTCATGATTTGTTTCTTGCCACTGCTTCCCTTCAACTCCCCTCCTTTCTATCAGCCCATCTCCCTTTCTTTACCCTTTCTCCTATAGATTTTTATCTCACTTTGGAATATGTTATTCTGGAGGGCTGTGTATGTGAGTAACTCTTTGAGTCAAATCTGATGAGAGTATGGGTCTAACAATGCTCACCCCTTCTTATCTTTCCCTTTATGCTAATTGGTCTTTTGTATCTTTTTAATGTGATGTAATTTACCCTATTTTAATCCCTTTTCCTCTCCATCTAGTACAATCATTTCTTTCAAAGCCAATTATTTATTTTTTATCATCAGGTCAGTCAACTTATGCCTACACCCCCTGTCAATGTATACCTTCTTATATACCATAAGAATGAAACAGTTCTCTAGAGTTACAACTGCTGGAGTGGTTAGCTGGTGCAGGGAATAGAGCACTGGCTCTGGAGACAGGAGGACCTGAGTTCAAATGTGGCCTCAGACAGTTAACCCTTACTAGCCATGTCACCATGGGCAAGTCACTTAACCCCAATTGTCTTGTCTTCCTCCCCTCCAAAAAGCAAAATAATAATAATAATTAATTAACTTTTTAAAAGTGTTGCAAGTATTATCTTTCCATGGAGGGATATAAACAGTTTTACCTTATTGAATATCCTGTATTTTTTATTTTTTTTCTATTCACCTTTTTATACTTCTTTTGACTTTTGAATTTGAACATCAAATTTTCTATTCAGTTCAGGTCTTTTCATCAGGAATGATTGAAAGTCCCCAATTTCATGGCATGTTCCATGAAAAAATTTTTTTTCCATGAAAAAATAGGCTCAATTTTGCTAGGTATTTGATTCTTATTTGTAAGTCAAGTTTCTTTGCCTTCCAGAATAACATATTCTAAGTCGCCTGATTATTTAATGGTAGAAGATAGTAAAATGAAATCCTTACTGTGGGTCCATTATATTTGAATGATTTCTTCCTACTGCTTCTTGTAGTATTTTCTACTTGATCTTATAATTCTGAAATTTAGATACAATATTCCTTACCATTTTCATTTCTGGATCTCTTTAAGGAGGTGATTGGTGGAGTCTTTCAATGACCAATTTAACCTCAGGTTCTAGGACTTCAGGGCAGTTTTTCTTGATAAGTTCTTTTTTTTCTTTGAATTTATTCATTTTTTTTAGTTTTCAACATTCATTTACACAGTATTTTGAGTTACAATATTTTCCGCTATCACTCCCCTACCACCATCCCAAGATGACAATCACACTGAATACCCCTTCCCCTAAGGTACCTTTTCTTATACCCCTCCTCATTTTCCCCTTTTAGTTTTGTGAAGATGGATTTCTGTGCCCCAATGCCTGTATAACTTATTTCCCAGTTGCATGTAAAATATAAATATATATATATATATATATATATACACACACACACACACACACACACACATAATATTTGTTTTTAAAACTTTGAGTTTCAGATTCTCTCCTTTCTTTCCTCCTCACACATCCTCTCTGGGAAGACAAGCAATTCAATATAGGTTATACATGTGTAGTTATGTGAAACATTTCCATAGTAGTCATATGGTGAAAGACTAATTATATGTCTCTCCATCCTATCCCAACCCCCATTTATTCTATATTCTTCTTTGACCCTGTCCCTTTTCTAGAGTGTTTCCTTCTGACAACCCTCTCCCTGAAATTGCCCTCCCTTCTATCATCCTCTCTTTTATCTCATTCCCCCTACTTTCCTATAGGGTAAGATGCCCAGCTGAGTGTGTATGTTATTCCCTCCATAAGTAAAATCCAATGAGAATAAGGATGACTCACTCCCATTTCAACTTCCTACACTTCCCCTCAATTGTAACAGCTTTCCCTTGCTTCTTTCACATGAGATAGTTTACCCTGTTCTATCTTTCCCTCTATCCTTCTCCCAATATTTTCTTCTCTCACCTATTAATTTTATTTTTTAGATATCATCCCTTCATGTTGAACTCTTCCTGTGTCCTCTGTCTATGTATATATGTACACACATATACATACACATACAGCCACCTATACATACATGTATATGTATGTCTACATAAATATGCATATATATTCCCTTCAACTATCCTCATACTGAGAAAAGTCTCATGAGTTGCAATTATTGTCTCTCCACATAGGAATAAACAGTTCAACAATAATAAATTCCTTATGATTTCTCTTTCTTGCTTACCATTTCATGTTTCTCTTGATTGTTGTATTTGAATATCAGTTTTTCTGTTCAGCTCTGGTCTTTTCATCAAGAATGATAAAAAGCCCTCTATTTCACTGAATGTCCATCTTTTTCCCTGAAGTATTATACTCAGTTTTACTGGGTAGGTGATTCTTGGTTTTAATCGCAGTTCCTTTGATCTTTGGAATATCATATTCCATGTACTTCCATCCATTAATGTAGAAGCTTCTAGATCTTGTGCTAACTTGAATTTGTTTCAACAACACTCACATTGTTTCTTCCTGACTGCTTGTAATATATTCCCCTTGATCTGGGAACTCTGGAATTTGGTTATAATATTCCTAGGAGTTATCTTTTTGGGGTCCTTTTCAAGAGGCAATCAAGGAATTCTTCCCATTTATATTTTACCCTCTGGTTCTAAAATATCAGGACAATTTTCCTCGATAATTTCTTCAAAGTTGATGTCTAGGCTCTTTTTTTTTTTATCATGGCTTCAGGTGGTCCAAGAGATTTCAAATTTTCTCTCCTGGATCTATTTTCCAGGTCAGTGGTTTTTACAAAGAGATATTTAAAATTGCCTTCTATATTTTTTTCATTCACTTGGATCTGTTTTATATTATCTTGATTTCTCATGAAGTCATTAACTTCCATTTGCTCCAAAATAATTTTGAAGGATAATTTTTTTTTCCTTCAGTGAACTTTTGAAAAATCTTTTTCTGTCTGTCCAGTTCTGCTTTTTAAGGCATTCTTCTCCTTGCTGACTATAGGGACCTCTTTTGCCATTTGAATTAGTCTATTTTTTAAGGTGCTATTTTCTTCAGTATTTTTTAAGTCTCCTTTAGCAGGCTGTTGACTTTCTTTTCATGATTTTTTTTGCCTCCTCATTTCTTTTCCCAATTTATCCTTTACTTCTTTTACTTTATTTTCTAAATCTTCTTGAGCTCCTTCATGGACTGTGACAAATTCATATTTTTCTTGGAGGCCTTTGATGCAGGAGCCTTGACTTTGCTGTATTCTTCTGATTCTATGTTTTGACCATCTTTGTCACCAAAATATGATTCTATAGTTTGATTATGCTTCCTCTATTTGCTCCTCTAGCCTGTCAAATACATGATTTTTTAACTGATTGTTGTGGTAGAACTCTGTTTCCTGAATGGAGAGTGATATTTCCTAAATTTCTGGGGTTTTGTGCAGCTGTTTTCTGAACTTCTTCTAGGCACCTGACTCAGAAATATGAGGAGAACTGCCTCTCAGCAACTTCAAAAGCTCTGCCATGTCAGTGATCCTCACCCTAGGACAGCCCCCCAATACTGTGACCCAGATAGAAGCAGGGCAAAGCAAGAGAATCCTGCTGTGCCAGAAAAGAGAGTCTTGTAATTGATGTCTGGACAATCACTCAGTTCTCCCATGATCTATTGGTATGGAGGTCAGGAGACAGCCACCAAGGAAGCAGGTGCAGACTCCATCACCTTCACCTCCCCAACGGCAAGGGCCAGACAGTGCTCTTCCCTTAGCCTGTTTCAACAGTTTCTCGACTGACATTTTACTTTCTCTTTGGTGTTTATAAGTTGAGGGGAATCTGGAAACTGTCACAGCTGCCAGTGATTAACTCCCCTGAAGTCTCCTGAGACTCATCTGTGTTGCTCGTCCTGGGGTTTGGCCAAAGTAGGACTGTGCTCTACTCCCAGACCAATGTTATTGACCCTTCCTGACAGTTTGTGAGACTGCCTTCAGTTGGAGATTTGTTTCCTTTTGACACTTTGTGGATTCTGTAGCAGTAAAATTTGTTTAGTGTAATTTATTTACAAGTATTGCAAGTGTTTGGAGTGTGAGTTAAAGCGTGTTCCTAATTTTACTCTGCTATCTTGCTATCTGCTATCCTTCATAATTTCTTGAAAGATGCTGTACAGGTTCTTTTTGTTTTTTTTTTTTTGGATCACGGATTTCAGGTAGTTTAATAATCCTTAAATTATTTCTCCTGTATCTCTTTTCTTTCTTTCTTTCTTTGTTTCTTTCTTTCTTTCTTTCTTTCTTTCTTTCTTTCTTTCTTTCTTTCTTTTTTTTTTTTTGAGGGCAATTGGGGTTAAGTAACTTGCCCAAGGTTACATGGCTACATTTTGGTTTCTGTATCCCTTTTCTAAGTTAGTTATTTTTCCAATGAGGTATTTTATATTTTCTTCAATTTTTCATTCTTTTGATTTTGTTTGATTAATGAATTATGTCTTTAAGAGTAATTAACGAAGATGGCAGGGTAGAAACAGCATGTCCAAGCCACTCTCCCCGCATATCACCTCCAAACTATGTAAAAGGGGACTCTGACCAGCTTCTGGAGCCCCAGCACCCACAGAACGACACAGAAGCTAACCTCCCGCTGAGGACAGCCCAGAAACCCTGCAGGAAGGACCAGCACAGCGCTCTGGGAGCCAGCAGCCCAGCCCACAGCATGCGGAGAGCTGAGCCCAGGTCCCCCTGAGCTGTGATCTTAGCCCCAGGGAGGCCGAGCCAGCAGCTGGCTGGAGGGACCCCAGAACACCAGTAGCTGTGGCGATTCCAGAATTATCAGGACAGATGTGTCTAGGACAAAGTGAGAGATTAGTGACTTATGGGCTTTGGGACCAGTATTTGGGGAACGCGTTGGCTTCCTCCCCTGGGGGCTAGCTGCTGAGGAGACATAACATTTTATAGTTTCCAGTGGCAGCTCCAGCTCCTAGCCTGCGAATTGTAGGGAGATCCCGCGATCAGTCTTGGGGGGTAATCACGCTTGCTTTAACCTCCCTGGATCTGGATTGTGATCAGGGGTGGAGGTCATGGGGTGGATATTCAGCTTATCAGAAATGGAAGTTGTCCCACCACACGTTCAGGACGGAAGCTCCCATGTCTGGTGGCAGAGGTATACTGTGGCAACAAGCCGAAAAGTAAAGAAATTAAGTGGCAACATGCCAAGGCAAAGGAAACAAATTAAACAGAAAAATGCAACCTTAGACTTCTAATTTGTGGACAAAAAGGATGAAAGCATAGAACAGGAGGAGGCCTGTGAGGTCAGAAATCCTGCTCCAAAAGCCCCAAAGCAAAACATGAGTGGGTTTCGGACCATAGAGGACCTTAAGAAGGACTTTAAAAATCAAATAAAAGAAGTGAAGGAAAAATTGGAAAGAGAAATGAGAAGAATGCAGGAAAAGTATGAAATGAGGGTGCACAGCCTGACTGACGAAAATATCACCTTAAAAAATTGACTCAAATAGCAAAGAAGGCCCAAAAGGGCAATGAGGTGAAGAATGCCTTAAAAAGTCAAATTTGCCAGGTTATGATGTGAGAGGAAAGTGGCAAGAGGAGATGGGGAGAGACAGGGTAGGGTAAATTATCTCATGTAGAAGAAGCAAGGGGAAGTAGCTGTAAGGGAGAGGAAGAATAGGAAGGCAAAAAGGCAAAACCACTGTATCATTGAATTTGGTTCAGGGAGAGAATGACACACATACTAAATGGGATAGCTCAACCTGCAGCAGAATAGGGGGAAGGGGGGGTGAGAGGAGGGATGATGGATAGGAGGGCATCCTTGGGGGGAGGGGAGGTTGGAAGTACCCACTATAGAAGAGGGACAGAATCAAGTAGGGAATAGACCAGGTGGGGCGTGGAATGGGTGGGAAGGAATTACAAGAAGCCTTGTACAATATATCTACTATGGTAATGTTTTGCATAGCTAGACATGTACCACATATACTCAATTACTTATCTTCCCAGAGGCAATGGGTGACAAGGGAGGAAGGGAATGGATCTGAAATTCGAGGTCTTAAAATTAAATGTTTCAAATATATATAAATACTATTATTAATACTCTTTTGCTTGTAATTGGTAGATAAGATGTGCAGGCACTGGGGCACAGAGATTCACTTTCATCTAATTGAAAAGTCGAATAGGGTATGGGAGAAGAAATGGGAGAGAGAAGATTGGAGGAAGCGATATCTTGTGGGAATGCTATTCTGGGAGGGTGGGTACAGGAAAAAACAGGGGAAAATTGTACCTCAAAATCTGGCGGAAAGGAATGATGTAAAACAGAAGTTAATAAAGCATTTTTTAAAAAATAAAATAAAATAAAAAAATAGAAAGACAACAAAAAAGAAGAGTAATTAGCTTCCATTTTTGACGCTCTCTTGTATACTTCCCATTTGTTTCCCCAAATTTCCTAATATCCTTGTTATTTGAGCTTTAAAATCTTTCTTGTGATCTTTCAAGAAGGCATTTGGGGCTTAATACCAATTTATATTGCCCTTTGAGTTTTGAAATGTAGGTATATTGACAATGTTTTCCTCTTCTGAGTTTGTGTTTGGATCTTTCCAGACACCATAGAAACTTTATATAGTCATTTTTTTTTGCTTTTTACTTATGTGTTATGCCTCTTTCCTTGCTTTTAAAGTTGAGCTGTCCTGTTGGAGCACAGGGGTCACTGACACCATCTTCTTTGCTGAGGACCAATGGCCAGGTCACTAGCTTTGTTGCTGGGACCTTACATGATGGTACCTGGAGACTGTAGGGGTCTGAAGCTAATCTGGTGCTGATCTGGGTCTTATAGGTGTCTAGTGTGTGCTGAGGCCTGGTTGGGTATGTTTGTGTTTTTCCAACTACACTGAAATTTGTGACTGTCTGGCTACTAGAGCATGCCTTCCTGCCCAAGTCAGTACTGAGACACACAGTGGTCCTCTGAACTGGAATCTGCCAATTTTCCTATCTATTCTAAAGGATGAGGGGGTCCTTCTGTGCCTGCTCCACCACCTTGGGGGTTATTATTTCCAATTATCTTGCTGCAGTGGGGCTTCCTTCTGGCTTGCTGGGATGCTTCCTTCAAGACTGAACTTTCTTGCCCATACTCAAATATTCCTGGGCTAAAACACTAATCTACCTTGTCTTTCTACTGGCTTTGGTTTTCCAGGATTTTTTCTGGGGCACTGTTTTATGGTTGTTTGTATTTTCAGAGGTGAATACAGAAGAAGGCCAATATGTTACTGCCTACTCTGCCATTTTGGCTCATGGAATTCAATCCTCTGAATTTTACATCATTTCATCTTCTTTTCAAAATTGAGGGTGCAAATTTTCATTGTTGGTTAGTGATTTGGCTTTCTCTTTTGCCACATATAATCTAAATGATCAGATGTGAAGATTTTGTAATGAGAAGCAGCGAATGAAATATATTTTCATGTGTTTGAAGGGGAAATGAAACATAGACAAAAAACTTTTATAAATTAGCTGCCAAAGAAAGACTGTCAGAACAGAAATGATATCATTCTAGAGATCATTTCAAATGTGCTGTGAAATACAGCATTTTCTTCATTTTAACTTACAGTATTTGTGTTTTTCCATTAATTGCAAAGCTGAGGTGTCTTTTTCTTCCTACAAGTGCTGAATCAAGTCCAAGTTTCAATATAATTCACAAGACAGAGTCTGTTGTGCTGACTATATGTCTTCAGCACAGTTAACAGTATTCCTAATGAGTTGTTAATGAGCTGTCAGTTTCTAATACTTGCTATAAAGGTGGAGCAGCCATTGAGAAAATCTTGTAGTTAAAATGCCATGGATTCCAAAACATGTACAAATGAATTTTTCTAACATTTATAATTATGTGTAGGTATCCCTTAAACTTTCAGAATTCCTTACTCTGCATAAGTATGCTTTGAGATTTCAGTATTTACATTTGTGTTTTAAAAAAATAACCACAGAACTATTTATATTGCAAGAATCAAAATTATCCCTTTTAATTTATGTATACCTGGCAGTTTAGGGAAAGTACTTTCCTTTGAAGTATTCTTTAAAGGGATAGATGGCAGGGGATTTCTGAATATAATGGAAAATACTTTAAAATAAACTACTTTTATACTTACATATTCTGAGAGAAAATGCCTTTTCTTGCATTGGGGTAGCTAGGTAACTCAGTAATTAGAGCACTGGGGTTGGATTCAGAAATACCTAAATTTAGCTCTTACCTCTCACAACTTACTGTGTGAGTCTCAGAAAGTCACTTGACCTTCGCCTGCTTCAGTTTCCTCAACTGTAAAATGAGAATTATAATATCACCTACCTTACAAGGTTGTTATGAGGATTGTATTCAATGATATTTTTTAAAGTATTTAACAGATTTTGACATGTAGTATGTGCTTAAAAATTTGTATTACTCCCATGTTGGTCTCCCATGTTTTATTTTATAAAATAAATGTGCACATAATTAAAAGAGAAATTTTTCTTTCAGAGAAACATTACCTTCCTTGTATTACAGGCATTGATTCTGTACTGAAGGCCTTAAGGGAAAGGGTGAGAGTTCTGTGAATGTGTAATATGTTTAGAAATATATTATATTTGTGAGTTATTATTAAAACCAAGGGAGGTCAAAGTATTAGAAAGTTGCCTGGGGATACTGAGAAGGTAAACAATTTGGCCAGTATAAGTAAGAGGTAAAAATTGAACCAAGATCTTTCTGACCCTGAAGCCATCTTTTTATCCACTATGTCACATTTCTTCTAAACACACATACACACACACACACACACATCTATACATTCAAACTAGCACTTTTTTGTAGTACCAAAACGGTTGATACAAAATGGATCATCACCAATTAGAGAACAGTTGAAGAAATTTTGCACTTATATGGATATATTGAAAATATTATGAAGGATTCAGACTAAATGGTCTCTTAGTTCCCTTCTGGCTGTAGTTTTATGAATCTGTGGTATGCCTGAGAAGATTTATAGGAAGTGATGCAGAAAGAAATAAACATAACAAAAAATAATTTAATGACTTCAATGGTTTAAAGTAAATTTTTGAAAGATATGCAATGCAATGACCAATCTAGACTTCCTAAGACTAGACATTAAATACAAGAGATTTTTGGGAACTTGGAGGAGTAGGTCAGAAAATTCCAAGTTCTCAAGGTTTCCCCCCACAAAACAGACAAAATAGCTCCTTAGGGCAAGCAAAATGTAGTTAAAATGAGTAAGAATAGTACCTGGGTCTTCCCAGAACAATTAGAGAAGATCAGAAGAAAAATCCCAGGATAAAGTCTGAAAAGCAAACACCTACAGGCTAGGGTCAGCTTTAACAGTAAGTGGCAAACCTTAAACAACAAGTAACAAGCCCTGTTTTGAGCGGCCATTTCAGCCCCAACCATGGGAATTTTACCCCTAGGGTAGTGAGAAGAGTTGGGCATCTGAGCCCAGGAAGAATGAGGGGAACCCCTGCTGACAAGGAGCACCAGACCCAGCTGTGCTGGGAAGAATACCAGGGGCGAAAAGGAACCAGCATACTGCTGGTGAGTGCAGAAGCAGTGGGGCAGAAAGTCTCTAGCTATGAGAACTCATAGGAGGGGTCAAGCTTGAGGTTTGGCTTTGGTTTCAAAGGGGAGAATTGAGGGTGTGTGTGTGTCTTTGTGTGTGTGTGTGTGTGTGTGTGTGTGTGCATGTGTGTGTATGTAAGACCATTCTATACATAGTTCTCTTTATCAATTCTTTCTGTGTATGGCAATAGCATTTTCCTTCATGTGTCCCTTGCAGTTAGTTTGGGAATTTTAATACTCCAAATAATTCATTTGCTCCAAGTTATTTTCAAACAATATTGCTGATATCATATACAGTGTTTTCTTGGTTCTGCCATTTTACTCTTCCTTATTTTGTGCACAGCTATCCATTATTTTATTATATCAAATTCATCATTTATTATAACACAATAGTATTCTATCACAATAATAAAGGAAAACATGTTCTTTCATTTCCCTGATAACAAGTTCTTTGCCACCACAAAGAGAGCTGCTATAAATATTATAGAGGATAAAGACAAACTCTTTTCCTTCTCCCTCAATCATCTTGTTAAACAGACCTAACACTGGTGTTGATGGCCAAAGGTATAGGCAGATTAATTGGGCATAATTCAATATTGCTTTTAAAAAGGGATTTATAAGTTCACAGTTCTACAAACAGTGAATTAGATTCCCAGTTTTTCCACATGTCCCCCAATATTTATTTATATTTTCCCTTCTATCGTGTTAGCAAATTTGATAGGTATAAAATGCTACATTAATGGTGTTTAATGTGCATTTCTCAAATCAATAATGATTTAAAATATTTTTCATATGCCTATAAATCATATTCATTTCTTCACTGGAAAACTGCCTGTTCATATCATTTGATGATTTATCAATTGGGAATTGACTTGTATTCTTATAGATTTGTCGAAGTTCTTTCTTTATTAGAGATATGAGAATCTAATTATATTTCCCCTCAATTTCCTAATTTTCTTCTGATCTTAGCTACATTTAATTTATTTGTGCAAAACTTTCTAAATTAATGTAATTAAAATTTATCCAATATCATGCTGCTCTCTATATCTTCTTTATTCATAAAGTGCTCACCTATCCATAATAAATATGTTCATGTTCTTCATTTAAAAAAAATATCTCTTTATATTTAAGTCATGTATATATATTCTTTTCTTGGTAAATGGTGTAAGATATTGGACTATGACCAAATTCTACCAGACCACTTTGCATTTTCTCCAACAATTATATATACATATATATATATATATATTACCAAGTAAAATTTTTTTGTTAAATAAAACCTTGTCTTTATACTTGTCAAATACAAAGTTATAATATTAATTTGCTGCTATAAATTGTATGTCTATTTTGTTCCATTGACTTTTCTATTTCTTAGCACGGATCAGATACTTTAGATAATTATAGCCTCATAATAAAATTTAAGATCTGGAACAGCTAAAACTTCTTCCTTTACATTTTTCATTAATTCCTTTGATATTTTTGATGTCTTGTGTTTCCAAGTGATTTTTTTTATAATTCTGTAAAAAAAATGGTAATTTAATTCAGATGGCATGTAATAAATAATTTTGTTTAAGTGAAATTTTCATTTTTATTATATTGCCCCGGCCTACATAAATAATTTATATTTTTACAACTATTTAAATTTATATAAAACATTTTAAATTATTTTGTTCATATAGTTCCTGGTTTTATTTATTTATTTTGGAGGGGCAATTGGGGTTAAGTGACTTGCCCAAGTCACACAGCTAGGTTTTGTGGTAAGTGACAGGGGCTGGATTTGAACTCAGGTCCTCCTGACTACAGAGCTGGTGCTCTATTCACTGTTCCACTTAGCCGAGCCTTCTGGGTTTATTTTTGCAGGCATACTCATACACTAAATACTTTTTTTGAATTATTTTAAGTGGAGTATCTCTCATAATCTCTTCTTTCAGAGTTTTGTTTGTGGTATATAGGAATTTAATAATTCGTGTGGATTTACTTTATATGCTGCTACTTGTAATAGAAATGCAGAATTAAAGATCATCCCTGCCGCTAGGCCCTTTGATTGGCTTAAGAGACTCTGAGAACCTTCCTTGATTTGAAAATATACTCTGCCCCCTAATAGCCTGAATGTGGTCACCTTGAGCCTGTGGTAGGAAGCTTGGTTTTCAGGAATGCCCATACTTTGATGCTGTGTGATTGGGCAGTGGGTCAAGAGGGTGGTTACATTCTCTGACCCTGGAGAAGGCTATATATTCCCTGATGTGAGGCTTTGCTTTGGGACTCACTTTGAGAAGTGTTGTGTGATTTGACCAGATGAGACTGGGCAGCCATTGAGAGCCTCCCAGCTTTGAAAACCCAGATGTTGATGCTTCCCTCTCTGGTAACTGTGATTTGGTATTGATATAATGGTTGGGCAGTTTGGAAGACTGCTAGATCTGTTTGTTTATCTGTCTTGTAAGTTCTGTCTGTATACTTTGAAGTTCGGGGTGCTGACTTTTTCCCCCTGAACTAGGTAAATGATATATTTTGATTGATTAAAATAAGCTTGTTAACCCATTTTGAGTTGCTTTCCTTTAGAAAAATCAGATCTCAGAACCTGTGTTGGCAGCCACCCTGGGGATGTTGGGATACTTGCTGCTACACTACTTTACTAAAATTACCAATTATTTCAACTAACTTTTTAGTTGAGTCTGGTAACATTTGGCAATATTCATTTTAAAATTGTTCTTAATTACAAGTTATCGCCTTTCCTCCCTCAAAAACCCTTCTCCCACCAAGACAATTAGCACTTTAATATGGATTATTTGTGTGCAATCATTAGTCATTTTGTAAAAGAAGAAGCAGGTCATAAGAAAAGTCCTGAAAAAAAATAAATACAATTCAAATATTGGATCATTGTGTTGCTGAGTAGAGCTAAGGATAGTTGTTCATTGCAAAATGTTCCTGATTCTGTGTACAGTCTTCTCCTTGTTCTACTCACTTCACTTTGTATTAGTTTATGTAAGCTTTTTCATGGTTTTCCTGAAATCGAAACTTTTGTAATTTCTTACAGCATGATAGTATTTCACCAGATTCATATATAACAACTTGTTCAGCTAATCCCCAACTCATGTATAATCCCCAAATTTCCAATTCTTGGCCACCACAAAAAGTGCCTCTATAAATATTTTTGTACACGTAGGTCCTTTTCCCTTGTTTATGATCTCTTTGAGATACAGACCCAGTAGTTGTATTGCTGGATCAAAGGGTGAGAGCAATTTGATTGCCATTTGGACATAGTTTTAAATTGCTCTCCCAAATGGTTGGGTCATTTCACATCTCCCCTAATAATCTTCATATTTACCCATATCTTCTCTAACATTTATCATTTTCCTTTTCTTTCATATTAGCTAATCTGATAGCTATGAAGGGATTCCTCAGAGTTATTTTAATTTGCACTCGTCACATCAATAGTGATGTAGAGCATTTCTTCATGTGACTATAGATGCCGTTGAATTCTTTATCTGAAAACTGACTGTTCATTATCCTTTGACCACTTATGAATTTCAAAATTACTTGTATTCTTTGAAAATTTGAATCAGTTCTCTCTATATTTGAGAAATAAGACATTTGTCAGATTTCATTTCATGTGAAAATTGCTTCCCAGTTTACTGTTTTCCTTCTAATGTTGGTTGCATTGATTTTATTATAAAAAAAAAACTTTCAAAATTAATATAAAAATGATCAGTTTAACACTCCATAATGCTTCCTATTACTGATTTTGTCACAGATTCTTCCCTTATCTATATATCAGAAAAGAAAACTATTCCCTGCTCTCTGAATGGACTTATGGTATTGCCAGTCATGCCTAAATCATGTACACATTTTGAACTTGTATTGCAAGACACTGTAAGATGCTGGTCTAAATTTTTTTCTGCAAAATTATTTTTTAGTTTTTGTAAAATAATGAGCTGGTATTGCAGAATCTAGGAGATTTGATTTTGTCAAACACTGGATTACTATGGCTATTCATTATTATGTCTGGGCACCTAATCTATTCCACTGATAACAATATTTTTTTAGCTAATACTAAATAATTCTTATGATAACTTATTTATAAAATATTTTGTGATCAGGTATGACTAGGTTATTTTTTTCCTGAATGCTTTATTAACTTGTGGTTTACATCATTCATTTCTGCCACATTTTGCTTTATAATTTTTACCCATTTTTTCCCTTCCCCCTATCCCCAATAGCAGTCCCACAGGATATCACCTCATCCCATCTGCTCTCTACTATATCTTCTCCCATACACCCTTCAACTTTCCCAGTAGGGGAAGGTGAATCTCTGTGCCCCAATGCCTGTATATCTTGTTTCCTAATTACATGTAAAATAGTATTAAAATAGAATTTATATATTTTTTACATTTTATTTTAAAACTTTGAATTGCAAATTCATTCCCTTCCTTCCTTGTCACCCACCCTTACTGGGAAGATAAGCAATTGGGTATATTTTATACATGTGTACCTATGCAAAACATTGCATTGTAGATATACTGTAAAAGACTGACTATATCTCCCTGTCTCCTATCACACCTCCCACTTCATCTGTTCCCTACTTTGATCCTGTTCCTTTTCAAAATGGTTGCTTACAACTTCCCTTCCCCCTTCTCTCATTCCTTCCCTTCCATCATTACCCTTCTCATCCCCTTTCCCCCTACTCTCCTGTAGGGTGAGATATCCTATTTAGTACATATGTCATTCTCTCCCTGATCCAAATTCAGTGATAATAAGGTTTTGCCATTTTGCCTTCCTGTTCTTTCCCTCCTTTGTAACCATTTTCCCTTGACCCTTCTATATGAGATATTTTACCCCATTCTGTCTCTCCCCCTCTCCTCTCTTATATTCCTCACTCAACTCTTAATTTCACCTTTTAAGTATCCTCCCTTCTTATTAAATCAACCTGTGCCCTCTATCTATGTATACCTGAAAACCTACATACTTACATTCAGATAAGTATTCATATGTCCATATACCCTTCTTCAACAATTTCCATACTGACAAATGTTTCATCAGTTACCATTATTATTTTTCCATGTAGGAATGTAAATAGTTCAATTTTGATAAGTTCCTTATGATTTCTTTTCCCCATTTACTGTCTCAAGCTTTTCTTGCTTCTTATATCTGAATGTCGAATTTTCTATTCAACACTTCTCTTATCTCCTTCTTAAGGTCATCTATGGCCTGTGGCCAGATTGTATTTTCATTTGGGGTTTTTGGTGCAGGAGTTATGACCTCCTAGTCCTCCTCCTGTTTCATGCCTAGATCCTCTTTGCCCCCCAAAGAGGATTCTAATGTTGAATTTTTCTGCTTATTTTGTTTCCTTTGCCTAGGCATGTTGTCATTCAATTTCTTGACTTTGGGGCTTGTTGCCACAGTAGTACTTTGCCATCAGTCAAGGGAGCTTTTGTCCCAAACACTGAGGTTTTCTCAGTTTCCAGAGCTATTAGTTGGGTGCTCTCTCTGAGGCCTCCCCACACTCTGTCAAGTTGGTCACACACCCCAAGACCTACACCCCGGACTGCAATCCAGTTCCAAGAAGGTTAAAGCAAGAGTGAAAACCTCCAAGACTGATCACCTGGTTTCCCTACAGTCAGCAGTCCAGGAGCTGCATCTGCAGCATGATTGTGGCTTCACTGAAGTGTCTCAGTGGCTTCTCATACCCAGGGGAAGAGGCCTAGCCACTCTCCCAAAGTCTATAAGGCATTAAACTCTCACTTTGTCCTTGACATCAATGTGTTGGTAATTCTTGAAACACCACAGCTGCTGGTGTTCTGGGGTCCCTCCAGCTGGCTGCTAGTCTTGCTGCCCTGGAGCTAAAAGCTCTGACTCCTGTGGGCCTTGCCTTGACTCCCAGAGCTGTGCTGGCCACTCCCTGCCAGGCTGCTGTGTTGCTGGGCTCTCCTCAGCGGGACTTTAACTTCTCTTTGTCATATTGTGTGTTCTGTAGCTTTAGAGTTTGTTCAGAGTCCCCCTTTACATGAATACCTAAGTGGTGGGAGCCAGAACTATGTAGAAATGCTGTTCATACTCCACCCTCTTGATTCTGTCCAACATGATTAGGCTAATTTCCTCTGCATTAAAGAAAATCATTCCCTTGATACTTGTGTTGTTTTTAAATTCACATTAATTTTGTTATTATTTTTTTTTCTATCTCTGGGAGTTTTCTTTTTGGGATCTTTTTCAGGAGGTGATCGGTGGATTCTTTTAACCTCTATTTTGCCCTATGGATCTAAAATATCAAGGCAGTTTTCCTTGAGAATTTCTTGAAGGGTGATTTCTAGGTTCTTTCCTTGATCATGGCTTTCAGGTAGTCCAATAATTTTTAAATTGTCTCTCCTGGATCTATTTTCCAGGTCAGTGGTTTTTCCATGAGATATTTCACATTGCCTTCTAATCTTTCATTTGTTTGGATCTGCTTAACAGCATCTTGATTTCTCATAAAGTCATTAGCTTCCATTTGCTCCAGTCTAACTCTGAAGGAATGAATCTCCTCAGTGAACTTTTGAGATTCTTTTTCCATCTGGCAAATTCGACTTTTTAAGGAATTCTTCTCCTCATTGCCCTTTTGGGCCTCCTTTGCCATTTGAGTTAGTCTATTTTTTAAGGTGTTGTTTTCCTCAGTCAGGCTGTTGACCCTCATTTCATAATTTTCCTGCATCCTTCTCATTTCTCTTTCGAATTTTTCCTCCACTTCTCTTATTTGATTTTTAAAGTCCTTCTTAAGGTCCTCTATGGCCTGCAACCCGCTCATGTTTTCCCCTGGGGCTTTTGGAGCAGGACTTTTGACCTCACAGTCCTTTTCCCGCTTTATGCCCCCAAAATAGGAGTCTAGGGTTGCATTTTTCTGTTTCCTTTGCCTTGGCATGTTGCCACTTAATTGCTTGACTTTTGGGCTTGTTGCTACACTATGGCTTTAAGGCCAGATAGAGGAATTTTCGTCCCGAACGTGTGGGGGGCAACTTCCATTTCTGGCAAGCTGTAAACCCACCCACAACTTCCACCCTAGATCACAATCCAGATCCAGGGAGGTTAAAGCAAGAGCGATTACCCCCCAAGACTGATCGCTGGATCTCCCCACGATTTGTAGGCTGGGAGCCGGAAATGCCTCTGAAAACTACAAAATGGCGTGTCTCCTCAGCGGCTTCTAGCTCCCAGGGGAGGGAGCTGACGCATTCCCCAAATACAGGTCCCAAAGTCCATAGGACACTAACCTCTTACTTTGTCCTAGGCATGTCTATGTTGATAATTCTGGAGTTGCCACAGCTCCTGGTGTTCTGGGGTTCCTCCAGCCGGCTGCTGGCCCTGCCGCCCTGGGGCTAAAACCTCGGCTCACGCGTACCTGGGCTCTGCTCGGCTCCTGCGCTCTGCATGCTGCGCATTGCCGGCTCCCAGACAGCTGCACTCGTCCTTCCTGCAGGGCTGCTGGGCTGTCCTCAGCGGGAGGTTAGCTTCTCTGTGTCGTTCTGTGGGTGCTGGGGCTCCAGAAGTTGTTCAGAGTCCTTTTTTACATAGTTTGTGGAGAATCTGGGGGCAGAGAGACTTGGACGAGCTGTTTCTACTCCGCCATCTTGGCTCCGCCCCCATTTTTTTTCTTTCTCTGTAAAATAAGTTTTGTTATTTGATTTGGTGTTGGGGCCCTTTAAGACTTCACCCGAACTTTGAGAACTCAAGGAAAACTCAGCCAAATGACAGAGCAATTCAGGCTGGGTTAGAGGCACCTGTGCATGTGTACTGCCCTGTGATTGTGGGGTATCAAGCACGTGCTGCTAACAGAGGAGCACTCCCTACCCATGAGGAGCCTGCTGCTGAGGCACCTGGGGGAACAGGGTCTGGGGTAAAGGAGATAAAAGGAAGGAGGTGAGGTGAAAGAGAGAGGAGATATAGAAGAGGGGATTTTGAACAAGAAAGAGATTAAATGGCAAGATACATTACATCTTGCTGTCAGGACTCCTTTGTTCAGGAGGAACAGGCTCCACCGAGGGCTTCTTGGTGGGGACCCAGAGGTCATAGTGGGGTCACCAGAGATCACAGTGGGGTGACCAGGAGAGGAACTGTCCAAGGGATCGTAGTGGGGTGACCAGAACCATGGAAGGTGGTTGGAGAGTTGTAGAGGTGGCTGGAGAGGTAAGTTTGGTGTCAGCCCAGGTATGGCACTGAATAAGTAAATTAATATAGGTGAGATTGTAATTTTTTTATAATGACTTAGTCTACCCTTGAGCTTTCGCTAATTTTCCAATTCCTTTGATTTGACTACATATGTGTGAAACATCTTGTCTACTTGTATTCATATCATTCATGACTTTGCCTTGGTAGGTAGTCTCCAGAGTATTTTGTATTGTTTGCATTTATTTTATATCAATTTACATTTTTATTTCTCTCTGCTTTACTTTGTTAACTATGTATAGAAATGCTGATGGTTTACTCAGGGTTTTTTTTGCTAAAGTTGTAATTGATTTCAACTACTCTTTTTTAGTTAATTTTTCTAGTATTCTTTAAGTATACCATGATATTATCTGTAAGGAATGATAGTTATGTTCCCTCATTGCCTATTCTTACTATTCAGCTTCCTCTTATTCTCTTATTCCTATAATCAATATTTCTGGTACAATATTCAATAACAGTGGTGATAATGTTTAACATTGTTTCACAATTAATGATATTGGGAATGCTTCTGGTTTACCCCCATTATATATCATCCTTGCTGACAGTTTTAAATGCATGCTACTTAACATTTTAACAAAACCTGATTTATTACTATGCACTCTAGTGTTTTTAATATAAATCAGTCTTTTATTTTGTTAAAAAAATTTTGCACCCATTGACATAATCATATATTGTCTGTTAATTTTATTATTGATGTGGTTAATTATCCTGATAGTTTTCCTAACTATTCATAGTATATTATTATTGTGATAAGTCACTGTATTTTCTTTGCTAATATTAATTTTAAAATTTTCACCTATATTCATTAGGGAAATTGGTCTATAATTTTCTTTCTCTGTTTTGGCTCTTCCTAATTTAGAAATTACTACCATATTTGTCTCATAAAAATAATTTAATAGGATTCCTTCTTTACTTATTTTTTTTTCCAAATAGGTTGTATAATATTGGAAATAATTGGTCTTTAAGGGATTGATAAAAATCACTTGTAAATCTATCTGGTCCTGGAGATTTTTTTCTTATGGAGATCATTAGTGGTTTGATCGATTCCTTTTTTATGAAATTGGTTATATAGCTATTTTATTTCTTCCTTTAATATGGCTAATTCATATTTTTGTAAATATTCATGCCCTTAGATTATCAGACTTTTTGGCAAACAGTTGGGCAAAATAGTTCCCAATTATTGTTTTAATTTCCTCTATTGGTGGTGAATTCATCCTTTTTCTTTTTATAATGGTAATTTGTCTTTCTTTTTTCTTTTTTAAAATCAAATTAACCAAAGTTATATCTATTTTATTGTTGTTTTTATCCAATAAAGCAAGCTCTTTGTTTTTATTTATTAGTTCAATATTTTTCTTACTTTTAATTCTATTGATCTCTCTTTTGATTTTCAGAATTTCTAATTTGGTATTTATTAGGGCATTGCAATTTGTACCTCTAGCTTTTTTAGTTGCCCTCCCCATTCATTGATCTCTTCTTTCTCTATTTTATTCATGCAAGATTTATGAGATATAAAATTCCCTCTAAGAAGAGCCTTGGTTAAATTCTATAAGTTTTGGTATGTTTTCTCATTGTTGTCATTCTCTAGGATGAAGTTATTGGTTGTTTCTATGATTTGTTGTTAGGCCCATTAATTCCATAGGGTAAGATTATTTTGTTTCTAATTAATTTTTTGTCTATCTTTCTGTGACAGTTTATTGCATGCAATTTTTATTATATCATTATCTGAAAATGATTCATTTAATATAATTGCTTTTATGCATTGGATAGTAATTTTCTTTAATGCATGTACATGGTTAATTTTTTGCGGAGGTGCCATATACTACTGAGAGAAAGGTATATTCCTTTCTAGTTCCATTCAGTTTTCTCCAGAATTCTACCATATCTATTAAAAATATTTTCACCTCCTTGATTTCTTTATTTCTTTATTATTTATTTTGTATTTAGACTTATCTAGTCCTGAGAGAGATATGTTGAGCCTCCCCACACCCAGTATAATATTGTTGTCTATTTCTTCCTGTAATTCCCTTAACTCCTCCTCTAAGAATCTGGATGCGGTACCACTTGGTTAATATAGGTTTAGTATTGGTATTACTTCATTTTCTATGGTACCTTTTAGCAGGAAGGAATTTCCTTCCTTATCTCTTTTAATTAGATCTATTTTTGTTTTTACTTTGTCTGAGATCACAATTGCTCCTCCTGCATTTTTTTAACTTCAACTGAAGCATAGTACATTCTGATTGAACCCTTTAACTTTACTCTGTGTGCATCTCTCTGCTTCAAATTTGTTTCTTATTAACAATACATTTTAGGATTATAGCTGTTAGACCACTTTGCTATCAGCTTTCATTTTACAAGAGCATTTATCCAATTCACAGTCACAGTTATGATTACTATCTATGTCTTTCTATATATTCTATTTCCTCCCATTTCCACTTTTCTTTCTCCTTTCACCCTTTCCCTCCTCACCAGTGCTTTTCTTCTGACCACCACCTCCCTTAATCTCCCTTCCCTTCTGTTAGCCCCCCTCTCTTGTATTTCTCTTTTATCCTACTACATCTTCCTTGCCTTCATCCGTGCCTTGTACACCTCCTTCCTTTTTCTTTCCTCTTTCTGCTCCTACTTCTCTATGAAGTGAGATAGATTTCTGTATCCAAATGAATGTGTATGTTATTCCCTCTTTGAGCCAAATAAGATGGTAGTAAGGTTCAAACAATGCTCACCTACTCCGTTTTCCCCTCTATTGTAATTGGTCTTTGTGCTTCTTAATGTGATATAATTCAGCATATTTTGCCTCCCTATTTCCTCCTTTACCAGTAGAATCCTTTTTTCACCCTCTTAATGAATTTTTTTTTTATCATTACATCAAAGTCAACTTATACCCACACTCTCTGTCTAGGTATTCACCTTCTGAAAGCCAAGAAAAATGATTCTTAACAATTACAAGTATCATCTTTCTGTGTAGGAATGTTAACAGTTTAATCTTATTGAATTCATTTTCTCTTTTCTGTTTACCTTTTTATGCTCCTGATTCTGGTATTTGAATATCAAATTTTCTGTTCAGCTGTGATTTTTTTATTCCTTTCATAACTAATACGTGAAAGTCTACTATTTCACTAAATGTTCATCTTTTTCCCTGAAATATTATGCTCAATTTTGCTGCATAATTGAATCCTGGTTGTAAACAAAGCTCCTTTCCTTTCCAGAATATCACATTTCAAATCTACTGATCCTTTATTTTAGAAGTAGCCAAGACTTGAACATTTTAGACTGTGCCTCCACAATATTTAAATTGATTCTTTCATCTGTTTCTAGTATTTTCCCTTTGACCTCATAATTTCTGAAATTTGGCTACAATATTCCTTGCCATTTTCATTTGGGGATCTCTTTTAGGGGGTGATTGGTGAATTCTTTCAATGACTAATTTGCACTATGGTTCTTGGACCTCAGGGGAGTTTTCTTTGATAGTTTCTTGAAATATGCTATCCAGGCCTTTTTTTTGGGGGGGGGATCACGACTTTCATGTAGTTCAATAATTCTTAAATTGTAATTTCTGTGTCTCCTTTCTAGGTCGTTTATTTTTCAAGTGAGGTATTTTACATTTTCTTCAATTTCTTCTTTCTTTTGATTTTGTTCGGCTGATTCTTGACATTTCTTAGTGTCATTAGCTTCCACTAAGCTTCCACTAAATTTAATTTTAATAAATTATTCTCTTTAGTTAGGTTTTGTACTTACATTTCCATCTGGCCAATTCTGTTTGTTACAGAGGTCTTGTCTCCAGTGAATTTTTGAACCTCCTTTTCCATTTCTGCAATTCTACTTTTTAAGGAATTGTTTTCTTCAGTGGATTTTTTTTTCCTTTTGGTCAGTTATACTTCTTGAGGAATTTTTTTCTTCAGTCAATTTTTCTCATTTTATTCTCAGCTCTTAATTCTTTCTTGCATACCTTTCATTTCTTTACCTATTGTTTCTTCTAGCTCTCATATTTGACTTTCAAAATCCTTCTTGAGGTCAAGCAAGAAGACATTTCTGACTTGGGACAAATTTGTATTCTACATTGAAGTTTCAGATGTAGGTATATTAACAATACAGTCTTCTTCTGGATTTATATATGTATCTTCACTGTCACCATAATACTTTTCTATGGTCAATGTTTGCTTTAGATTTTTGTTCATCATGTTTTGTTTGCCTCTTTCCTGTCTTTTAAAGTTAAGTTCCCTTGTTGAGGCACAGGTGGCACTGTCCTAAGCTTCTTGGGCTGGAAACAGGGCCCTGCTCATTTGTTTTGTGTGCTGGGGAATCAGGTGCTAGCAATTGGATTATGTAGGAGACAGAGCTGGCAGCTTACACAGGTGATATTGAGTTGGGTCCCTAGTTGATGTGTCTGGTTTTTATTGAGGTCAAGTGGGGGTATTCTCTGTTTCACCAGTGCTATACTGAAGCATGTGGAGGTCTGGCCAATGGAAAACAACTGCTTGCCCTGGGCTGCACTGAAGCATATGGTGGTTCTCCAAGCAATGCATCAGTGTTCCAATTTGTCCACATCCTCTCCAGCATTTGTCATTTTGCTGTTTTCTCATCTTAGCCAATATGACAGGTGAGATATGGTACCTAAGAGTTGTTTTGATTTGCATTTCTCTAATCAACAGTGATTTAGAGCATTTGTTCATATGCTTATAAATATATTTAATTTCTTCCTCTGAAAACTGCCTGATCATCTACTTTGACAATTTGTAAATTGAGGAATGACTTGTATTCTTAAGTTTTTGACTCAAATCTCTGTATATTTTAGAAATGAGTTCTTTATCAGTGACATAGGTTAAGAAAATTCTTTCCCACCTTTCCACATCCCTCCTAATCCTGGTTACATTGGCTTTGTTTGTATAGAAGCTTTTCAATTTAATGTAATAAAAATTTCCACTTTGCATTTTGTAGTGCCCTCTATTTCTTGTTTGGTCATAAAATCTTCTGCTCTCCACAAATCTGACAGTCAAACTAATCCTTGCTTTCCAAGATTGCTTACAATATCAGCCTTTATACCTAGGTCATGAACCCATTTAGACTTGATTTTGGTATATGCTGTTAGATAATGGTATACACCCAGTTTCTGCCATACTATATTCCAGTTATCCCAGCAGTTTTTGTCAAATAGTGAGTCCTTATCCCAAAAGCTGGGCTCTTTGGATTTATCTAACAGTAGATTACTATAATCATTGACTGCTGAGTCTCATGTACCCAATTTATTCCATTGATACAGTACTCTATTCCTCAGCCAGTACCAAGTAGTTTGCAGTACTGCTGCTTTGTAGTACAGATTAAATATGGAAGAGATATTCCATCATCCCTAGCATTTATTTTAATCAATTTCCTTGATATTCTGGACCTTTTGTTCTTCCAAATGGATTTTCTTCCTGTATTTTTTTAGGTCTATAAGATAGTTTTGTTTTTTTTTTTTTTTTTTTTTGGTAAATTTATTGGTATGGCACGAAATACATAATTTAATTTAAGGAAAATTATCATTTTTATTATATTAGATCAACCCAGCCATGAACAGTTAATGTCTTTCCACTTAGTTAGATCTGATTTTATTTGTGAGATAAGTGTTTTGTATCTGTGTTCATTAGGTCCTAGGCTTGTTTTGGCAGGTAGTTTTCCAAATATTTTATAATGTCTACAGTAACTTTACATGGGATTTCTCTTTCTATATATTGCTGTTGGATTTCATTAGAAATATAGAGGAATGCCTAGGAATTATGTGGGTTTATTTTATATCCTGCTACTTTGCCAAAATTTTATTGTCTCAAGTAGTTTTTTTTTTTTACTTGATTCTTTAGGATTCTCTAAGTATATCATCATATCATCTGCACAGAGTGATAACTTGGTCCCTTCTTTGACTAATTTGATTGCTTTGATTTCTTTTTCTTCTTTAATCGCTACTGCTAACTTTACTTTTACCACATTGAATAAAAGGGGTGATAGTGAACATCCTTGTTTCATACCTAGTCTTATTGAAAATGCTTCTAGCTTATCCACATTACATATAATACTTGCTGATGGAATTAAATAGATGCTTCTTATTATTTTAAGGAAAGCTCCATTAATTCCTATACTTTCTAGTGTTTTTAATTGGAATGAATATTATATTTTGTCAAAACCTTTTCTGTATCTGAGATAACCATGTGTGTCTGCTAGTTTTATTGTTAATATTATAAATTATACTGAACATTTTCCTAATATTAAACCATTGCTGCATTCCTGGAATAAATCCTACCTGATGAAAGTGTATTATTCTTGTGATAAGTTGCTGTAGTCTTTTTTGCTAATATTTTATTTAAAATTTTTGCATCTATATTCATGAGGTAAATTTGTCTATAATTTACTTTTTCCATTTTATCTCTTCCTGATTTAGGTATAATTATCATGTTTGTGTGATAAAATGTGTTGAGTAGGACTCCTTCTTCACTAATTTTCCCAAATAGTTTGTAGAGTATTGGAATCAATTGTTCTTTAAATATTTGGTAGAATTAGCTAGTTAATCCACCTGGCCATGGTAATTTTTTTCTCAGAGTTCACTGATGGCTTGTTCAATTTCTTTCTTAGAGATGGGAATTTTAAAGTAATTTACATCCTCTTCAGTTAGTCTGGTGAACTTATATTTTTGTAAATATTCATCCATTTAACTAATGTTGTAAAATTTATTCGCATAAAATATTTCAAAATAATTCCTAATTATTGGTTTAATTTCCTCTTCATTAGAGGTAGATTTAACCTTTCATTTTTGATACTCATAATTTAACTTCTTTTTTTATCATATTGGCTAAGGGTCTATCAATTTTTTGTTTTTTTCATTAAACCAGCTCTTAGTTTTATTTATTAATTCAATAATTTTCTTAATTTCCATTTTATTAATCTCTCCTTTGGTTTTTATTTTCCTAATTTAGTATTTAATTGCAGATTTTCCATTTGTTTTTTTCTAGCTTTTTTAATTGCATGACCAGTTCTTTGACCTCCCTTTTCTCTAATTTATTCACATATGCACTCAGGGATATAAAACTTCCCCTAAGAACTGCATTTGCTGCATCTCACAAATTTTGGTATGTGGTCTCATTATTGTCATTCTCTTGAACGAAGGAACTGATTGTTTCTATGATTTCTTGTTTGACCCAGTCATTCTTTAGGATTAAATTGTTTAGTTTCCAATTAGTTTTTAGTCTGTCTTTCCATTGCCCTTTGATGCATATAATTTTTATTGTATCATTATCTGAGAATGATGCATTTAATATTTCTGCCTTTCTACATTGAATTGTGAGATTTTTATGTCCTAGTACATGGTTGCTTTTTGTGTATGTGTCATATACCACTGAGAAAAAGGTACATTCCTTTTTATCCCCATTCAGTTTCCACCAGAGATCTATCTTTCCTACCCTCTCTAACATTCTGTTCACCTCCTTAACTTCTTTCTTCTTTGAGTTTTGTTTTATCAAGTTCAAAGAGGGGGATATTAAGGTCCCCCACTGGTATAGTTTTGCTATCCATTTCTTTCTCTAATTCCCTTACCTTCTCCTGTAGGAATTTGGAAGCTATACCACTTGGTGTATATATGTTAAGTAATGATATTGCTTCATTCATGATGGTGCCTTTTAGCAAGCCATAGTTTCCTTCCTTATTTCTTTGAAATAGATCTATTTTTTATTTTGCTTTATCTGAGGTAAGGATTGCTACCCCTGCTTTTTTTTTTTTTACTTTAGCTGAGGCATGATATATTTTACTTGAGCCTTTTACCTATACCCTGTGTCTATCCCTCTGTTTCGGATGTATTTCTTGTAAACAGCATGTTGTAGGATTATGTTTTTTAATCCATTCTGCTCTCCGCCTCTGTTTTATGGGAGAGTTCATTCCATTCATGTTCACAGTTATGATTACTATCTGTTTCTTTGCCACCAACCTCTTCTCTCCCCTGTTTATGCTTATATTTTTCTCCCCTTCTCCCTTCACCCCTTAACAGTTTTTTTTGACAACTGCCTCCCTCTGTATTGCCTTCTTATTAGTTCACCTCCCTTTTCCTCCCCTTCCCCACCTTCTAACAACCCACCCCCTATTCAGAGCACATTCCCCCTCCAACTGCTTGCAGGATATTTTTATATTTAATGTAGTATGTTATTTCTTCTTTGTACCAAGAGTGACAAGAACAAATCTCATGCAAATTATGATACATTTTGTGTCTGTTCTCCATAGTGTCCTTTGTTTAACTGGTTGCGTTATTTCCTCCTTGCACCAGAAATAATGAGGGAAAAGTTCATATAATACTCATCTCCCCCTTTTCTTTCCCTCTGTTATATTGATTTTATGCCTCTTTATGTGGCATAATTTACCCTTTTACAATTCATTCTTTCCTCTTCTTCCATTGCAGTCCCTTTGTAGCCATTAATAAGGTTTTTGTATTATCTTTTTGTGTAATTTATGGTCATACACTCTACTTCTCTATAAACAGTTTGCTCCTATTAAATAACTCTGTGTGTGTGTGTGTGTGTGTGTGTGTGTGTGTGTGTGTGTGTGTGTGTGTGAGTTTTCCTTGTTCCTTGCTTCTCTTGCAGCTCATCATTGGATGTTGAATTTTCATTGAGTTCCTGCTTTTTCATCACAATGGTTTGGAAATCTGTTATATCATTGATTGACCATCTCCTTGCCTGGAATACTATGTTCAGTTTCACTGGGTAGGTGATCCTTGGTTGTAACACAAGCTCTTTTGCCTTGTGAAAAATTTCATTCTACTTCCTCTGATCTTTCAGTGTAGAGGCTGCCAAATCCTGTGAAATCCTCACTGTGGTTCCTCAATATTTCAATTGTTTCCTTCTGCCTGCTTGAACTATTTTCTCCTTTATTTCTTAGTTCTGGAGTTTGGCCACAACATTTCAAGGACTTTTCAATTTGGCAACTCTTTCAGTAGGTGTCTGGTGGATTCTCTTGATTTCTATTTTTCCCTCAGGTACTAGTAACCAGGGCAGTTTTCCTTCATGAGCTCTTGGAGGATATTGTCCAGGCTCATTTTTTTTCACCATGATTCTCAGATTATCTCTCCTGGATCTGTTTTCCAGGTCAGTTATTTTTCCTTTGAGATATTTTACCTCTTTTTCTAATTTTACATTCCTGATATTTTGTTTGGTTCCTAATTTCAATTTGACTAATTCAAGTGCAAGGCCCCTGGAAAGGGCAAAAACTCCTCCTGGGACTACCAATCCATAGCCCAGAAATTTAAAAAGCCCATATATGGACTTCCATGGACCAGGATGGCAGAGTAAACCCTGGGTGCTCTAATCCCCACCTCTGACCCTGAAAACATCATAATTATTGCCCCAGAACAAAACCTTGAACAGTAAATGCTTAGAACCCTAGAGGAATGGTCAAAGCTTTGGCCCTGCCTCAAAATGGATAGAAAGCATACTGCAAAGACTATCATGAGAGGGAGGAACCAAATTCAGAGGGAGACAGTGTTAACTCCACACACACCAGTTGAAGACTCAAGAGGGAACCAAATGAAAGAAATAGAATATAAAATGAATAATACTTTTAAAATTAAATTTGCAAAATTCAAAAAACTTTACAACAAAGAAAATAGCTCCTTAAGATTGCGTTTTATGGAAAAGGAGGTCCAAAAACTAACTGAAGAAAATAATTCATTAAAAACCAGAATCAACCAAATTGAAGTGAATAACTCTATGAGAAACCAAGAATTAGTCAAACAAAAGATCAAGAATGAAAAAAAAAAAAAGGGGCGGCTAGGTGGCGCAGTGAATAGAGCGCCGGCCCTGAAGTCAGAAGGACCTGAGTTCGGAGCCGGCCTCCGACACTTAATCCAAAAAAAAAAAAAAACCTAGCCGTGTAACCTTGGGAAAGTTACTTAACCCCAATTGCCCTAAACGGGCGGCTAGGTGGCGCAGTGAGTAAGAGCGCCGGCCTCGGAGTTGGGATGACCCGAGATCAGATCTGGCCTCAGAAAATGAGCACCCACGAATAAATAATGACTAGCCGTGTAACCTTGAGCAAGTTACTTAACCCCAATTGCTTTAAAAAAAAAAAAAAGAATGAAAAAAAATAGTCTATTTTTAAGGTGTTATTTTTTTCAGTAAGGTTGTTGTCTCTCATTTCATGATTTTCTTGTGTCATTCTCATTTCTCCTCCCATTTTTTCTTCCATTTCTCTTATTTGGTTTTCAAAGTCCTTTTTAAGATGCTCTATGGCCTGTAACCAGCTCGTGTTTTTCTTGGAAGCTTTTGGTGCAGGACTTCCTGTTTCTATTCTGCCATATTGACCTTTAAATTCTTATTTACTAAACTGCAAATGACCCTCACCTACAATCATGATCAGGGGTTTGTACAATGAGTTATTATTGATGTTTTAATCAATATTCTTGGAACTATTGCTCCAGTAGATCCATTGTGAACTTGCATCTGATATCACCCTCCTACATCATGCTTTTTTCAGACTTCCATTAAGCTTTGTGTTTTTATCTTCTTTTAGTTTGTGATAAAGCTAATCCTCTAGAGTTGCCCATGATTGGCTTCTTTCTTAAATCAAAGTGGTTTAATAAAAATTTCTAGGTCTTTTAAGTGTTGAAAATCGCTTAAAGTAAAGGTTTAGAAAAGGAAATTGAAGAATATATATTTTCTAGAAGCTGTGTTAGTTTTCTGTTAAAAGAGCACAGAAGCAATCCTTGAACTTTTCTTGGTCCAGAGGTCCAGGGGTTGGATCCTTATAATCAAGTGATCAATGACTGATGCACCCTAGACTTGGGAAAAATGATGCTGATAAGATAATAGAATTTTAAATGCTTTGTTAGATGTCTTTCCTACCCAACATTTTTGCCCTAGGGAATATATAGTTGTAATGGACCAGCATTATTTGTTTAATAAATTATATCAATTAACATATATGAGTAAATTGAGTTGCATTGAATTTATTGTCTCCAAGTATTTTGTTGAATTCTAATCTAAGCTTGAATCATTGTCTTGGTGTTGACTAGCTTTTACCTATAGCAACACTAGAAGTACTGAAAGGATATATTTCTAAATAGAGCACTTAATTCTGCTAGTATCTCTATAATCATTTGCTTTAATATCTATAAGATACTAAATTATAATAATTTCAATTATATTTAATTTGGAATTGATACATTTTAATCATGTAATTGATGTATTTTAAACTGAAATGTGGCATATGTATCAAGAAAAGATTAGAAGGGGCAGCTAGGTGGCACAGTGAATAAATCATTATAATATCATATCATATTATGTATATATAATATGTTATTATATATACATAATATTATAAATATACATAATATAATATTATAATAAATAAATAAACTGTCCCTGGTGTCAAGAGGAACTGAGTTCAAATCCAGCCTCAGACATTTAACACTTACTAGGTGTATGCTATTGGAAAATCATTTAACCCCAACTGACTTGCTCTCCCCCCTCCAAAAAAAGAATAGTGGAGGTAAGACTTATTTTAGTAAATTTCATTAATACTGGTGCTATTCTAATTGCATTCAATGGCATGGTTCAACATTCCTGAGTTGCTCCAGGAGGAATGCATGATCCTTGGAATGTGGATATATTCATCACTAACAGTAATAGATATGTTTTTATTTTTTTCCCTTCATAGTGATTATGTGTTGTGTTAATGTATATCCTGGTCCTTTCCGACATTTCTAAGAAGATTGGCTAAGATTAAAAGAATAGTGTGTGGTAATGGGACAGAGTTTCTTTCTGCAAAAAAGATAACTACTCTGTAGAGGTATTGAACTTGTGACCTTGGAATCATTATCATCTAAATCAAGCCATTGTGCTAACTGGGCACACATTTGAGCATGGCAAATAAAAGGTATCTAATGAGCTTAGCAAACATTTTTTCCTTTCCTCATATACTACAAAAACAATTCTGCTTCTACAGTGTCGGCCTTACCCTTCCCATGATAAATAAGAGAAGGCTTATCACAGTTAACACTTGTCCTTTAGGCAGGACACACAATTGAAATCTTCATTTGCTACTTTTCAGTGGATCTTCTCATTATCCTTTACAATGACTTACTATCTATTTGAACATACTATGGTATAATGGCCACTTTATCTGTGAGAATGATGGTATGAATGTGTAGGTGGGTCTTTCTCCTTGAGAGAAAGGTAACTCAGCATGGAGTCTTTGATTCTAAGAAATGATAAATGCTGAAGAATAAAAAATGCAGTTTTATTTATTTATTTTTCTTATAAAAACATTATTCAACTAAGGCCTGAAACTCCATGATTTATCCTATACAAGAACTCATCTTTTTTCTCTATTATTAAATATTAAATATATATGTAATACTTTTAATAATATAATTATTAACATTATATATATAATGTTAATAATTATATTTTAAAAAATATTCTCAGATAAGTATTAGACAAAGTTCAGATCAGTGTATTTTTCTTTATAAATCATCTTCTGTGCATATGTGCCTTTTTGTATATATTTAAGTGATTTAAATATTTAAATGTAATATATAAATTTCAGGAAATAAAGTGTGTTTAAAATGTCATTCATTTGCAGGGAGATGTGAGAGTATATGTGTGTGTATGCTTACATACACATACACACAGGTTAAATGAAATGAATGATTCCAACACTCAGGGAAACAGTTCAATTTTGGCTCTATTTGTTACAAGTAATAGGTGAAGAATGGTTATATATTTTCCCTCCAATCTTACAATTGTCCATCTTTTACATTGCTGTGTAGTACATTAAATCCATGAAGATATAAGAAAAGAACATCCCCTTACAACTCTGAATATGATTTGGCTTTTTTGTAGATTCGAAGATTGTCCACAAACTTAACTGCCACTTCTTATCCACTCAAAAATTATGATGACCCACAGAGCCTAAAGTCAGTTATCATTTTTAGTGTATCACAGACATTAAAAATAATACATCCACCTCTTCATTTTACTCAGAGGCAAAGTGGTGTTAATCATAAGGATCCAAAATGTGCTTAGATTTAGGATTAGTATCTAGCCTCTATGATGTCCCTTTAAATAGATTTGCATACTCTCTTTTTAAGTATTTGAACTTTAAAATCTTTTATAGAGAATTTCAATTAGCCCCTCCTTTGGTCTCTTCTCTCCCTTCCTCAAATCCTTCTGTGGTCAGTATATTTTCCTGTGCTAACACATATAGTTGTTGGCTGATATCTGCCAGGAGGGTTGTTATACTCTGAATGAAGCTTCTCAGTGGGGCTATGATTTTAAAGTTACTGTGTAATGGAGTGTATTTCCATTTACCATGTGATGAGATGGCCTTGTTTGTCAGCTAGGGAGCTGTTTAAAGTTATATATGGGTCAAATGAGCCAAAAAGAGCAAAAGAAGATCAAGAATATTGAACCTTTTGAAAATAAAAAGCCCCAGAATACTATAGGCCCAAGCAATCTTTTACCGAATTTTTGGTGTAATTCTATTTGTGAAATTGATTGTAAATCATTAAATATATTAAGGAAGAAAAAATAAATTCCAAGGGCAAGTGAATTTTTCTGTTGTATCAATACTCTTGTGAATAAGATCTATTTCTACAAAATGCTTTTTGTATTCCCATTCATAATGAAAAATTATCTTAACATTTCATTTTTCTACTCCTGTTATCAAATTATGTTTTCATCTCATTAAGACTTGCTACATGCAAGTTTTTAATTTCAATAACTCACTACTTCTTTTTCCCTTTCCAACCCTTTCCAAATTTCATTGCTTAGTATTTTAAAAGAATTATTATTATTCAACCAGTTTTGTAGCACCTACTATGTTCATGAGCCTGTTAAGTACTGAGGCTTAAAACAAGAAAAATATCATAGTGTTTTTTTTGCCATTTAAATCTTCAATCATAAAAGTGCTTTTCCTTACTCTGACTCTTCCACAATGAAATCACAAGCCTCATCCAAAACATAATTACTTTATTCAGTGACCCCAGAATATAGTAAAATGATAAGGTATATATGTAAGTCAGTATGGAAGAGTATATATTTCTATGTAGTCTAGAGTATGATAAGATCATATTAGAGGATCGATAAAAATAATAAGGTTACCTTAATGGTTTTCAACAGTTAGAGGTGTAGAAGAAGAGCACTTCAGTCATCTTTCAATCTAAGGATGTGGAAAATTCACAAGATAAGTTCAAAAATTTACTAATATTTAATTCAGTTAGAACAATTAATACTGGAAAGGTAAGTAGGAACCAGGTGATGAAGAACTCTAAATGCAAATTTTAGTTTTGTTTACTTAGCTTTCTTATTTTGCATGTAATTGGGAGATAAAATGTTCAGGCATTGGGGCACAGAGACTCACCCCGCCCTAATGGTAAAGTCGAAGGGGGTATGGGAGAAGATATGGGGGAGAGAAGATAGGATGAGGGGATATCTAGGGGGACTGCTTTTATGGGGTGGTGGGGAAAAATGGGGGAAAATTGTAACACAAAATTTGGTGGAAATGAATTATGTAAAGCAGAAGTTAATAAAGCATTTGTTAAAAAAAGTAGACTTACAACTTAAAAAATCCTTTAATTTTTACTGTCTCTTCTCAGAAATTACATGGGATGATCAATTGTAATTATTGTAATTCCTGGTAAAGGAAAGCAGAAAATATGTAGCAAAGGACTAGGAGGGGATGAATCACTTATGTAATCTGATATTGGAGCCAGGATGGACCCTTAGAAGATGGAAGGAAGAGTAGTGGAGGGTGGGAAAGTCAGAGTTTGAGGTCTCATTATGTAAGTTTTTTGGGGGGGAGAGAATGGGAGGTGAAAGATGAAATGACTGAGGAGAAAAAGATTTGAGGTTCTGAGCTTATAAACTATTAAGTAATACATGGTGATCACACAGCAAATTGGGAACAGACCTCCTCAGTTTAGGACTGCACCCAGAATATAGGTGCAATAATTCATGTATTAAAAAAATTAATCAACCTTTCCGAGCTGCCCAGAAGAGGGTTCCATATGGCATTGTTCTCGGTTTCCGTCGTAACTTTAAAGGGAAACGATCACAATGTCCAGAGCCCTGGATGTCCTGCAGATGAAGGAGGAGGATGTCCTCAAGTTCCTGGCTGCAGGAACCCATCTGGGTGGCACCAGTCTGGACTTCCAGATGGAACAATATATTTACAACAGAAAGAGTGATGGCATCTACATCATTAATCTGAAGAGAACTTGGGAAAAACTTCTGCTGGCAGCACGTGCCATTGTAGCCATTGAAAACCCAGCCGATGTTAGTGTCATCTCATCCAGGAACACTGGCCAGAGAGCTGTTCTGAAATTCGCTGCGGCCACTGGCGCCACACCTATTGCTGGACGTTTCACACCGGGCACCTTCACCAACCAGAAACAGGCAGCTTTCAGGGAGCCTCGCCTCTTGGTGGTCACTGATCCTCGGGCAGATCACCAGCCTCTGACTGAAGCATCATATGTTAACCTCCCAACCATTGCCCTGTGCAACACAGACTCCCCACTTCGCTATGTGGACATTGCCATTCCATGTAACAACAAGGGAGCTCACTCTGTGGGTCTGATGTGGTGGATGCTGGCCCGTGAAATCCTGCGGATGCGTGGTACCATCTCCCGGGAACACCCATGGGAGGTTATGCCTGATCTTTACTTCTACAGGGATCCAGAGGAGATTGAAAAGGAAGAGCAGGCCGCAGCTGAGAAGGCAGTGACAAAGGAGCAGTTTCAGGGTGAATGGACTGCACCCGCCCCAGAATTCACTGCAACTCAACCAGAGGTGGCTGATTGGTCCAAGGGAGTACAGGTGCCATCTGTGCCCATTCAGCAGTTCCCCACCAAAGATTGGAGTGCTCAGCCAGCTACTGAGGACTGGTCTGCGGCTCCTACTGCTCAGGCCACTGAGTGGGTAGCAACTACTACAGAGTGGTCTTAAAACCCAGATGCTCTAATACTGTTGGAAAAATGCTGATTGAAAATAAAACATTGATTTCTTAACAAAAAAAATTAATCAAATATAATCAGGTAATTAAAAGAAAACAATTAACCTGGACACAAAATTAGGTAATCTTGTTTCTAATTGGTGGAAAGGTTAGGGACTTTCCAAGTTGGGTGGTAGAGAGTGAACACGTGAAATTTCCTAAAATCAGAAAATGAGATATCCCACTCCCCCCAAGTGTCTGCATTCAACAAAGAACAATGGAAACAATAAGTGATCCACCAGTATGGAGCAAGTTTTAACATAAGACACATGTGTTACATTTGTAAGAAAACGATCTGATTGTGTTTCTGGTCAGCGTAACCTACCTCCTTACTTAAGGGTATCTAAGCACCAAGTAGAGACATTCAGGCTTTCCAGACATGCAGAGATAGGTTCAAACAATGCAATAAAGTCCTGTGAGAATTCGAATAATTAAATAATATTTTCTTAAAAGTCATGAATTGAAGTAAACCCATAATAGAATAGAAAAGGAACTGAGATAGCTACAGAATTGAGTCATAAGATAAAAGTCAGTGTGGTTAACTCAATTCCCATTTCCCTTTGCTGTTCTAATCCACTTAATTCCCTCAAGGGAACAGACTAGTTCTTATCTATGCCACCTTGAATTTAATTCATTAATATACACAAATAACTTCAAAGTTATTACTAAAACTTTAAAGTTTTATGCCCATATTATCTCAAAATTATCAGCACAATTTGGTTATTTACTTGTCTTACTATGGAGATGTGGATTTTTTTTTTCCAGATAATTACATATAGGACAAAAAGGTCCTTATAATAAAGCTTAAGTGGCTTTCCCTCCTTCATGAAAGGGGGTTAGGGTGTGTTCAGGGAAGATTAGTACCTCTGATGTGAAGTTTGACTGAGCCCTTTTCAGGGTTGTTTTCTGCTTTAGGGTCCACCTGTTCACCCTAACTCTCACATGTGGCTCCAAGTAGTTGTGGTATGCACAGTGACCACATCAAGTAAACAGATTAAGCAGATGGGCTAAACCAAGTTGAAGGTCCCCAGGGTGAGTTAAGGGGGTGTCTACCCCCTAAGCAGGTGAAGACTTCCCCTGGTGGAACAGACAAATGAGAATAATCTGTTCCAACAGCAATGAAGGGACCTGAAACAGGAGCTGTGGAGTGCATACAGCTTGATTAGAGAATGAAGATGCCAACGTCATCCACTGCATATGGGAGCTATTATAAGTCATCCTGATTCTGTCCTACCACTGGACTGTAATGACTGGAGAATGCACTGAGGCCTATGACTTTGTGTGACTCTGTGTCACTTAAATTCAAAATATGCACAAATCAAAGACATCACCCATACCATTTTACCATTTTTAATTATCTCAAAGTCCTATGATAATAGACAAGTGTTGGAAGCAGCAGGTGCCATACAAAAACTTCTGCAAAGATAATTCCACTCACCATTGGAACATGGAACATGCACACACTTATAGACAACACAAAATCCAGTAGATTTGAAAGACAAAGAGCTCTTGTTGCAAGAGAACTCTCTATATATATTGTTTTTGGAGGGGCATTTGGGGTTAAGTGACTTGCCCAAGGTCACACAGCTAGTTTTTTTGTGTTAAGTGTCTGAACCTAGATTTGAACTCAGGTCCTCTTGACTCCAGGGCTGGTACTCTATTCACAGTGCCACCTAGCTGCCCCTCTCCATATACTTTTTAAAAAGCATTTGTTCCTTTATTTTTAGTTTTCAACATTCACTTTTATAAGACTTTAAATTCTAACTTTTCTCTCCCTCCCTCCCTGAACCCCTTCCCAAAACAGCATAAAATCTGATATAGATTACACATACACATTCATATTAAATATATTTCACATTATTTATGTTGTAAAAAAGAATTAGAATCAAAGGGAAGTATCAAAAGAAAGAAGAAACTGAAAAAGAGAGAATTTAAAATCGTATGCTTAAATCTGCATTCAGATTCGATCAGTTCTTTTCCTAAATGTAGATAGCATTTCCATCACAAATTTTTTGGAGTTGTCTTAGATCCTTGCATTGCTGAGAAGAGCTAAATCTATCAAAGTTATTCCTCACGTGATGTTATTGTTACTATGTGTAATGCTTTCCTGGTTCTGCTCACTTCATTCAGCATCAATTCATGTAAGACTTCCAAGGTGTTTGTGAAGTTCACCTGCTATTCATTTCTTATGAAACAATAGTATTCCATTACCTTCATGTACCACAACTTCCCCAATTCATGAGCATTTCCTTTACTTCCTACTCTTGGCCACCATAAAAAAAGCTGCTCTACATAGTTTTGTACATGTGTATCTTTTTTCCATTTGTAGGATCCCTTTGGGATATAGACCTAGAAATGGTATTACTAGGTCAAATGGTAGCACACTTTGATTACCCTTTGGACATAGCTCCAAACTGTTCCCTAGAATGGTTGAATCAACTCACAATTCCACCAACATTGCATTAGTATTCCGATTTTCCCACATTTCTAAAATTTATCATCTTTCCTGTCTATCATATAGACAATCTAATAGGTGTGTAGTGGTAACCTCAGGATTATTTTAATTTGTATTTCTCTAATTGTGAAGCAAGGCACAAGCAGCTTTCCAGAGGACTGCTGCTGTGAACAGCTTCAAGTTTCTGATTATATAATATAGTAAACTCTCTATATACTCAGCAGTAAATTAAGGCAAAACATTTACAGAAATCAATGCATAGCATTCACTGTTATGGCATAACAACCTATCACTAAAATGACCACATAGTTTTCACCGAAGTGGCCACATAGTTTTAAACAAAGTACAACCATTTAGTTAGTCCTTAATTCAATCATCCTTAATGGACACAAAGTCCACTGGACACAAAGGTCAAAGTTCTTCACTCCTATTTCATAGGAAATCATAATCTTCTCAGTCAGCATCAGGTACCCAAGAAGAGATCTTGTCATCTTGACCTGAGGCTGGCTCTCAGCTTGTCCCAATGCCTGCTAAAATCTACAAAGCTGTCACCTGGGGTCAAAGAGACACAGCTCTCAGCTCCTTGTCCAGCTCCTTATCCAATTCTATGTCTGGTTCCTTGTCCAGTTCCTGTTCCATATTGAAGCTCACAGTGTCCAATACACTTCAAGTCCTTCACAGTTCCTGTTTCTGGGAAGACAAAGCTTAACAGTGCCACAATAATATTTATCCACATTACTGCCACCATCATCAATTCACTATCTGCCTGTGAAATCAACTCAGACCTACAAACAAGGTCTGAGAACTGAACACAAATCATCAGTAGAGAAATCAACACAGACCCAAACACAAGATCTGAGACCTCAAAACAAATCATCAGTACAGTCCCAGGACTTACAAATCCCTCCTCCAGGACGTCTGTAAACAGACAAAGAGAAAATCCTTTTTCAGGACTCCTAGTAAGATCCCAGAGCTTCTGTAGAAAGTATCACAAACAAATTTCAACATAGAACAGACAAACAGAGTGCTGGGGTACAAAAGGTATTTTCCCTCTCTACCTCAAGAGCTCCTTTCTCAGTTCTGCTCTCTCCAGACTGGGCCTCTCCTTATATATGGTCATTAGCTCCTCCCCTTCCTGTTGCAGGAGTTCACAAGTTCTAGGGTTTACAAGTTGTGGGATTCACATGTTCCAGATTTTAACACTTGATACAATCATGAACTGAAACACGGTGTTAACTACTTCTTTGCTTGCCATTATACTACTCCATAGTGATTTTGGAGCACTTTTTCATATGATTATGAGATAGCTTTAATGTATTTATCTAAACACTGCCTGTTGGGGGTACAGAGCCAAGATAGTAGAAGCAGGAAATTCTATGAGCCCCACCATAACCACCTCCAAAACCTGTAAAATATGATTCTAAACAAATTTTAGAGCTACAGAACCCACAAAGTGACAAAGAGAAACAAATCTCCTGCTGAAGCAATCCTGGAAGGACAATAAAAAAGGGACTATCACATTAAGCTAGGAGCCAAATGCTATGCCATGTGAGCCAAGCCAAACCTTGGGTGATCTTGGCCAGTGGACCAGACTGGCCAGAGAAGATTCCAGGAGCGTCAATAACTAGCAGTTGTGGTGGTTACCAGACTTCCCTACCCATAAATGCCAAAAAGACAGTAAAATTTCACTGGGGAACTCTGTTGGAACCTGGTGACAGAAAAGCTCAGTCTGGCCCCTGCCCTGGAGACAAGAGGTGGCATTAGTGGGGTGGCTGTAGCTGCTGCTGAGTTGCTACCTCTGGATCTCCTGGCCTGCAGATCTTAGGGCCACCAAGCAACCATTCAGAGGGTAATTGCTCTTGCTTTGACCTATGTGGACCTAGGTCATAGCCTTGGACTTTGGTCCTGGAAAGTGGCAATGTGCCAGATCTTGTGATGTCTCTAGAGAGTGGGACTTCCTCAGACCTCTGACAACATTTGCCAAAATCCCCATTAATTTGGGACAAAGTTCTCTCCACTTTGCAAACAGAGTTCTACTGTGGCAAAGAACTCAAAAGTCAAGTAATTGGCTAGAAAGATAAGCAAGAAGAGGAAGCACAATCAGACCATAGAATCCTTAAAGGGGAACAACAAGGATCAATGCATGGAACCAGAAGAAGTCAACAAAGCCAAAACTCATGTATCAAAACCATCCAAGAAAAATATGAAGTGGTTACAGGCCATGGAGGAGTTCAAGAAGGATTTTGAAAATCAAGTAAGAGAAGTGGGGGGGGAAATTGGACAAAGAAATGAAAATGATGAAAGAAAATCATGAAAAGTGAGTCAACAGCTGTAATTGTAATGTAATTTGAATAAATTGTAATGTAATTTGAATAAATTACATTGCCATTACAACAGCCTGCCAAAGGAGACCCAAAAAAATTACTGAAGAATATAACACCTTAAAAAATAGACAAACTCAAATGGCAAAAGAGGCCAAAAAAGCTAATGAGGAGAAGAATGCCTTATAAAGCTAAATTGTTGAGATAGAAAAGGAAAACTCACTAAAGAGAACAATTCCTTCAAAATTATATTAGAACAAATGGAAGCTAATGACTTTATGAGAAATCAAGAAACTATAAAACAGATATAAACAAATGAAAAAAAAATAGAAGGCAATGTGAAATATCTCATTGGAAAAACCACTGACCTGGAAAATAAATCAATAGATCCAGTAGAGAGAATTTAAAAATTATTGGACTAAGTAAGAACCATGATAAAAAAATGAACCTTTTTCCTTCAAGAAATTCTCAATGAAAATTACCCTGATACTCTATTAACCAGAGGGCAAAATGGAAATTGAAAGAATCCACTGACCACCCCTTGAAAAAGATCCTCAAAAGAAAATTCCTAGAAACATTATAGCCAAATTTCAGAGTTCCTAAGTCAAGGAGAAAATATTAAAATTAGCTAGGAAGAAAAATTTTGACTATTGTGGAAATATAATCAGGATAACCCAAGATCTGGCAGTTTCTACATTAAAGGTTTGAAGGACTTGGAATATGATATTCTGGAGGTCAAAAGAGCTAGGATTAAAACCAAGAATCACCTACCCAGCAAAACTGAGTATAATAGTTCAGGGGAAAATGTGCTCATTCAATGAAATAATGGACTTTCAAGCATTCTTGATGAAAAAACCAGAGCCGAAAAGAAAATATGACTTTCAAATACAAGAAGAAAGAGTAGTATGAGAAGGTAAACAGAAAAAAGAAATCATAAGGAACTTATTCAAATTGTATTATTTACATTCTTACATGAAAAAATGGTAATTGTAACTCACGAGACTTCTCTCAGTATGCTAGTTGAAGGGAATGTATATGCACACACACGCACACACACACACACACACACACACACACACACACACACACATATATATATATATGTTTATATAAGAAGGTGTATGTGTGTATAATTATATATGTGAGTGTTTGTATATATGTGTATATTTATACATTGACAGAGGGCACAGGATCAGTTGAATATGAAAGCATCATAGATAAAAAATGAATTTAAGAGGTGAGAGAGGAATAAAATGAGAGAATGAGGTAGGGTGAGATAGAATATGGTAAATTTTCTCATATAAAAGAGTCAAGAGAAACTTTTAAAATGGAGGGGAAGAGCAGGAAGGTGAACGGGAATTGATCAGCCTCACTCTCATTGAATTTTGCTTAAGGATGGAATAAAACACTCAATTTTGTATCTTACCCTACAGGAAAGTGGGGGGCTGAAGGGGATAAGAGGGGGGTAGATAATAGGGAGGGCAGATTGGTGAAGAGGGTAGTTAGAAGCCCACCCTTTTGAAAAAATACAGTGTCAAAGTAGAAAATAGAAAAAGTGGGATGTGGGAGAGGTTGGAGGGAAATATAGTTAAGCTTTCAAAATACACCTAATATGGAAACATTTTATATATCTACAGATATACAAACGATATGGAATTGCTTACCTTCCCAGTAGGGGTCGTTGAGGAGGGAAGAAGGGAAAGAATCTGGAAACCAAAATTTTAAAAAGAAATGTAAAAAAAAAGTTTGTTTTTTACATGCAACTGGGAAATAAGATATACAGAAACTGGTTTATAGAAATCTATCCTGCCCTACCATAAAGTTAGAGGTGGTATGGGGGAGGATATAAGAGAGAGCTTATTGGGGCAAAGGGCATTCAGTAGGCTCATTATTTTGGGATGGGGGTAGGGGAAAGATGGGAATAAAATTTGGAACTTGAAATCTTGTGGAAATGAATATTGAAAACTAAAAATAAATAAATCTTAAAATTAAAACTGCTTGTTGACCATTTATGAATTACGGAATGATTTGTATTTTTATAAATTTGACTCAGTGTTCTCTCTCTCTCTCTCTCTCTCTCTCTCTCTCTCTCTCCCCCAAAAATATATATATATATATATATATTAGTAATGAGGCCTTTAGAAGAGATACTGGCTGTAATTTTTTTCCCCCAGCTTTCTGCTTTTCTTCTAATCTTGGTTTTATTGACTTTGTTAAAGAAACAAAAAACACACTACAAAGAATTCTATATTGAGTGACAAAATAAATGGAGGAAATGAACACATGTGACTTTTTCTAAGATTTAACTTTTAAAAAAGTGGGGCACATGTAGGCTTTGTTAGAGTTTGGCGAAAGTAGTGAAAGTAATTTTTGTTGTTGCTCCTTTATTGTTGTTTTGTGGTGATGGTGGTGGAGACTGAGTATATTTTAAGGCAGTCACTTATCGAACTCTTCCAACATAGCCTTTTAAAACTCATGATAATAACCATGCCAAAATCACATACAAGACTAAGATTTCAGTGGAGTAATGGAACTAAGCCTTCTTTTAAATACGACATAACTTATTTAACCCTGGCACTATAAGTCAATGTATGAGATCATGGATTCAATATGAATGTTCTAAATACTAAAATATTAAGCCTAATGGTACATTTTTTGTGGAGTGAAGTAAAAATTGTGGTTTTAAAGTTTCATATGCAACATTATAATCTTATATGTTAACTTGTTTCCAGAAGGAATAAAAAGTGCTGAAACTGGCTCCACAAGAAATAAATTTGATTTTGATTTTACTATTAAATATGTTGCCTTGGGAAAGTCACATAATCTGGGCCTCAGTTTCCTCATTTATAAAATATGATTAATCTAGATTCATTAAGCAGCATTTTACAAGTTTTGTGCCTATGAATCCACATATGTATAAAGAAATTATAAATTACTTTTAAAAGTATGAGATAAGAGTAATATGAGTCCAGCAAAATTGAAATGCACTCAGATAAAAGATGATTTTTTTTTCTCCTAATTTTCTCACTGATATTAGAAAAAAATGATGACAGCTATTATGCAGTTTCATTCAATCACTTCTTTTCAGAGTGAAAGTTAATTGTAAACTTCTCAGGTACTCATAATTTAAATTGTGGAACACAGATGCATTCAATTTCACCTCATTTCAATTTATGTCCATTGATGGGCAAAATTTTCTTGACAATATAACTATCGTGAAGGCATAAAATACAAAAAAAGGTAATAATCAAAACAAATATATTTTAAAAGCAATTATTTTATTCAATTAAAAATACATATTAAATGTGTACTTTGTACAAGATATTTTGTTTGGTCAGGGGGCAGAATTTTTTTTTAAGTTCCTATTTTCAGAAATACTTGCATTATACTGGAAAATACATATACATTGCTGCATAAGAAGGAACCTTCACAATATATAGCAAGTGATAATGAATTGAAAATAATTAATTTGGTTTTATTGTACTTTATTTCACAAAAGATTCCTCACATTTGCCAGTCCAAAGATATAAATCTTATAATAAAGCATTCAAAAGTAAGAGTAGAAAAATCCACTAGTATATTATATGTAGTTCTGCATCCATTCATTCTTTCAAAAGAGAAAGAAGCTTCATTCTTATATCCATTTTATGAAAAAAGCTATCATTATAAGCATATTAAATTTACTTTCATTTTGTTATTGCTTCTATTTACCTATTTGTTTTCTAGATACACACCATAGAAGTGTGAATACACATGTATTTGAATATAAGTAATAAATTTATAACACATACATATATGCACATACACACATGTTAGTGTGCATACATGTGTGTGTCCTGATTCTGTCTATTTCATGTAACACAAAGAAATTGCAAGAAAAGTACTATGTCAAAAATTCAGGTGATGATCAGGAAAGACTTCCTGCAGGAAGTATTTCAGGCTCTTGTAAATGTGCAGTAAACTGTTGGTTAAAATTAGGTTACCTATGGTATTCATAAACATATAAAAATAAGTTGTAATTAATGAATGAGTTAGTTAATTAGAATTTAATTTCAGAGTCTCTTCAAATTTTTATCTCATAAAAATAAAAACTTCAAAAATATTAATTTTGGATTAAATTAAGTGACTGGCTTAATATTTGGGGGGCTTAAACATTTTTTTTTAATATTTAAAATAAGATTGAACTGAAAAAAGTGTCCTCTTGAGGTGATTATTTATAAGGAATTTATGTCTGTATTTTGGATTTCTTCAATCTTAGAGATGATAAGGATGAGAACCTGAGTCATTTATCCTCCTCTTTAACTGGAGACCCCAGGAATTCAGTGGATGAGCTAGTCATCACATGTTTTCATGCCAAAATGAAATATGACTTTAAATATAAGTAATGTGTTTAAAAGAAAATAACACGTCATGTGATTTATTTTTACAATAATTCATAATTATTGAGCCTAATAAATAAAATATAATTTCCTTCTAGAGGTAAGTAATGGTGGAGTTCTCTCAAAATGTCTATGTGTAGTTCTCTCAAAATGTCTATTAATCATTAAATATCAGCTCTTAGTAATTTCTATAAAAGAGTCAGAATTTTTTATAAATCAGTCAAAAGTCTCAATCATTCCTTATTGTGTTACTTTAGTCTGTGTTTATTTCAATCTTCACTCTTACTAGTAAAACTAAAACACATTTTTAAAACAAAAGGACTCAAAATTCAAGCAATCAAAAAGCACTTATTCAGTGCTTACTATTGTCTAAAGCACCTAGGATACAAAGACAAAAAAAAAAAATAACAAAACCAACAAAAAAAAACTAAAAAAGGCAACAACAACAAAGTCTTATGGTCTCAAATAACTTAACATTGTCTAGAGGGAGACAGCATATACTAATATAAGCATAAAAAACAGATAAAAGTAGATATAAAGAAATTAAGGATGGAGCCACTTTCAATTAGAATGTATTTTTGGTGAGTTTTAAAGTAAATAAAGAGTATATAAGAAACAAAGATGAAGAGAAGATGAATGCCAGGCATGAGAGACAGTCACTGCAAAGATAGGAAGATAGGAAATAAAAAATAATAAACATAACATAAACTGCAAAGATAGGAAGATAGGAAATAAAAAATAATAAACATAACATAAACTGCAAAGATAGGAAGATAGGAAATAAAAAATAATAAACATAACATAATAGGGACTAATAATAACATCTATCTCATACGGTTGTTTGGATGATTAAAAAAATAGTAATTGTAAAGCTCTTAGCATAGACTCTGGCATACATTAAGTGCTTTATATAAGCATTCAAATCAGCTATCATTATAGAGGTATCTGGAGAAATACTGGACAGAGTACTGGTCTTGGAATCAGAAATACTTGAGTTCAAAACTGGCCTCAGATGCTGAATCACAGTGTGACCTTGAACAACTTTTTAAATATCTGTACAAGTTTCTTAACTATAAAATGGGGATAATTATAGTATCTGTATCACAGGGTTGTTGTGAGGATCAAATGAAATAGTATTTTTAAAATGTCATTAGCATAATTCCTGGTACCTAATAAGTCCTTAATAAATGTCTATTGCATGGTGTGGCAGGGTCCCGTTCTCTACAGGACATGATGATATTTCAAATTAGTAAAGTTCACCTTGTCTATTTTCTTCTTCTAAATCCTTTCAGTCACTAAGACTTGCCACATCTCCAACATATGAAATTTTCTTTCTTTTTTTTAAATTAATGTGTTTGTTTATTTTTAGTTTACAAGATTCAATCCCATAGTTCCTTGAGTTTCATATTCCCATTCCCTCTCTCTCCCCACCCCCCCCATGAAGGCATATAGTCCAGTATAAGATCTGCAAATACTTTCACATTAGACATTAGTCAGGTTACAAAGGCAGATTGTACTAGATGGAATGAAAAATGGTGAAGAGGAAATAAAACCAAACAATGAAAAGAAAAAGATAAAAGTAGTTTGCTACAATCAGGATTCAAACTCACTTCTTTCTAGTTCTTTCTATGGATGTAAGCATCTCTCTCTATCACGAGTGTTTTGGGATTGACTTATATCACAGCATTGCTGAGAAGAGTCTGGTCTTTAATATTTCGTCATTACACATATGTTGTGTCTGTGATTGTATACAAATTTCTCCTGGTTCTACTCTTTTCACTCAGCATCAGCTTGTATAATCTCTCCCAGTAAACATGAAGTCTGTCTGCTCCTCATTTCTTGTAGCATAATATTATTCCATTACATGCATATACCCCAACTTGTTTAGCCATTCACCAATTGATGGGCACCCCTTTAATTTCCAATTATTTGCAACCACAAAAAGAGCTGCTATAAATATTTTTGTACATATGGGTCTTCCTCCCACTTATATGATCTCTTTGGGATATAACCCTAGAAGTGATATTGCTGGGTCAAAGGGTATGAAATTATTTATAGCCTTTTGCTCATAATTCCAGATTGCTCTCCAGAATGGTTGGATAAGTTCAGAACTCCGCCAGCAATGCATTAGTGTTCCAGTTTGCCCACATTGTCTCCAGCATTTGTCATTTTCCTGTTTTGTCATCTTAGCCAATCTGACTGGTGAGATGTGATACCTCAGAGTTTTGTTTTGTCTTTTTTTTAATTTGCATTTCTCTAGTCAACAGTGATTTAGAGCATTTCTTCATATGCTTATAGGTATCTTTAACTTCTGTCTCTGAAAACTTCCTGTTTTTATACTTTGGCCATTAATCAACTGGGGAATGATTTGTAATCTTATAGATTTAACTCAATTCTATGTATATTTAAGAAATTAGTCCTTTATCAAAGACATATATTGTAGAACTTCTTTCCCAATTTCCCACGTCCCTCATTATCTTGGTTACATTGGCTTTGTTTGTACAGAAGCTTTTCAATATAATGTAATCAAAATTATCCACTTTGCACTTTATAATGCTTTCTAATTCTTGTTTGGTCATAAAGTCTTTCCCTCTCCACAAATCTAACAGTTAAACTATTACTTGCTTTCCCAGATTGCTTATGGTATCACCCTTTATACATAGATCATGTACACATTTAGACTTGACTTTGATATATGGTGTTAGATAACGGTCTATGCCCAGTTTCTGCCATACTATATTCCAGTATTCCAAGCAGGTTTTGTCAAATAGTGCATTCTTATCCCAGTAATTGGGTCTTTGGTTTATCAAACAATATATTACTATAGTCATTAACTTCTGGGTCTTGTGTGCCCAATGTTTTCCATTGATGTTCTACTCTATTCCTCAACCAATACCAACCTGTTTTGATGACTGCTGCTGTATAATACTAATTAAAACCTGATGTAGCTAGTCCACCTTCCCTAGAATTTCTTTTCATGAACTCCCTTGATATTCTAGACCATTTGTTCTTCCAAATAAATTTTGTTACCATACTGTTTAACTCTATGAAGTAGTTTTTTGATAAATTGATTGGCATGGCACTAAATATATAATTTAGTTTGGATAAAATTGTCATTCTTATTATATTTCCTCAACCCTGCCATGAGCAATTGATATTTTTCCAATTAGTTAGATCAGACTTTATTTGTGTGAGAAGTGTTTTGTAGTTGTGATCTTATAGGTCCTGGGTTTGTTTTGGCAGGTAGATTCCCAAATATTTTTTAATGTCTACAGTAAATTTAAATGGGATTTCTCTTTCTGTCTCTTGCTGTTGAATTTCATTAGATATATACAGGAATGCCTAGGATTTATGTGGGTTTATTTTATATCCTGCAACTTTGCCAAATTTATTTATTGTCTCAAGGACATTTTTTACTTGATTCTTTAGGATTCTCCATGTATATCATCATATCAAAAAGTGATAGCTTCGTCTCTTCTTTGCCTAATTTGATTCCTTTGATTTCTTTTTCTTCTCTACTTGCTACTGCTAACATTTCTAGTACCAGATTGAATAAGAGGGGTGATAGTGGACACCCTTGTTTCCCTCCTGATCTTATTGGAAATGCTTCTAGTTTATCCCCATTGCATATAATACTTGCTGATGGTTTTAAATAGATGCTATCTACTATTTTAAGGAAGGCTCCATTTATTCCTATACTTTCTCGTGTTTTTAATAGGAATGGATGTTGTACTTTGTGAAAAGCCTTTTCTGCATCTATTGAGATAATCTTGTGTTTTCTGCAAGTTTTATTGCTTATTAGATCAATTATGCTGATAGGTTTCCTAATATGAAACCATCCTTGCATTCCTGGAATAAATCCTACCTGACCAAAGTGTATTATTCTTGTGATAAGTTTCTGTAGTCTTTTTGCAAATATTTTATTAAAATTTTTGCATCTAAATTCATGTGTGAAATTGGTCTATAATTTTGTTTTTCCATTTTATCTATTCCTGATTTAGGTATAATTACCCTGTTTATGTCATAAAAAGAATTAAGTAGGACTCCTTCTTCACTAATTTTCCCAAATAGTTTGTAGAATATTGGAATCAATTGTTCTTTAAATGTTTTATAGAATTCACTAGTAAACCCATCTGACCCTGGGGATTTTTTCCAAGGGAATTCACTGATGGCTTGTTTAATTTCTTTTTTTGAGATGGGCTTATTTAAGTAATTTACTTCCTCTTCAGTTAATATGGGCAACTTGTATTTTTGTAAATATTCATCCATTTCACTAAGATTGTCAAATTTCTGTGCATACCATTGGGAAAAACATTTCCTAATTATTGTTTTGATTTCCTCTTCATTGGAGGTAGATTCACCCTTTTAGTTTTTGATATTCATAATTTGGTTTTCTTCTTTATTTTTTATCATATTTGCTAAGTGTCTATCAATTTTATTGTTTTTTTTTTATAAAACCAGATCTTGGTTTTATTTATTAATTCAATAGTTTTCTTAATTTCAATTTTATTAATCTCTCCTTTGGTTTTCAATATTTCAAATTTAGTACTAAATTGGAAATTTTCAATTTGTTCGTTTTCTAGTTTTTTCAATTGCATGTCCAATTCACTGAATTCCCTTTTCTCTAATTTATTCATGTATACACTCAGGGATATATGATGTACTTAGTTTTGCTGGATAGTTGATCCTTTGTTGCAGTATAAGCTCTTTTGCCTTATGAAATATCATATTCTAATCCATCAGATCATTTTATGTAGAATCTTCTAGTTCCTGTGTGATCCTGAATGTAGTTCAACATTATGTGAATTTTTTTTTTCTTTCTACTTGCAGTATTTTCTCCTTGACCTGTTAATTCTGGAATTTGTCTACAATATTTCTTGGAGTTTTCCGGTTGTGATCTCTTTCAGGAGGTGTCTGGCTTATTCTTTCGATAACTATTTTACCCTCTGATTCTAGGATGTCAAGATAGTTTTCTTTGATAATTTCTTGGAGAATGCTGTCCAGGCTGTTTTTTTCATAATGTTTTTCTGATAGGCCAATAATTCTTAAATTACCTCTTCTTGATCTGCTCTCCAGGTCATTTGTATTTCCAATGAGATATTTTACATTTTCTTCTAATTTTTCAGTTTTTATGTTTTGTTTGAATCATTCTTGAAGCATCATAGTGTCAATAGTTTTGACTTGACTGATTCTAATTTTTGTGAATTACTTTCCTCACTTAGCTTTTGAAGCTCCTTTTCCATATGTTCAGATTTCATTTTAAAGGAGGTATTTTCTCCAACTAGATTTGAACATCTCATCCCAGTTCACAAATTTTACTTTTTAAGAATTTATTTTCTTCATTGAGCTTTTTTATTTATATTTTGGCCAATGTAATTTTAAAAGAATTGTTCAATTTGTTTTCTACCTCTCTAATTATAATTGCCTATTTACTGGCTTTTAAAGTGGATTTCTGCTTCTGGGCTACAGAGGTGTCTTACCCATGCTTCTCAACCTGGGAGCTAGGGGCCTGGTTGCTGATTTTGTGTTCTGTAGCCTCTGGGAGACTATACTGAGTCCAAGACCAGGTCTCTCATTGTTTCTCTTGGGTAATCCTAAGGCTCACAAAGTAATTGTGGGTGAGTGGTGGTCTGGCCACTTTAGTTTTCTATCTCTGTGCCCCTGGGCTATAGCTCAGGCAGGCTCAGCAGCTGGTGGCCTGCCACTCTGGCGTCTGCAGATTTCCTTGACTGTGCTAAGGCACACCTGGGCTTCTGTTGTTAGTGCTTGCTGGCTCCACCCCCTGGGCTTCAAGATCTCCTTCTGGTCAGCAGAGATGAGCTTTTTTGAGACTCCTCTAACTGTTCAGTTCAGGCTTGGCACAGCTTCAGTCATACCCTTTCTCTAGGATTCACAAGTCTGCCACTGGTTCCACTATTTTAGGATTTTACACTGGGGTAATAGTCTCTGGGTTTTTAGGGTCAGGAAGGGGAATTAGAGCAATTTGGGTTTACTCTGACATCTTGGATCCCAGAAGTTCATGTAGGTGATTTTTATACATCCAGGCTTTTCGCTGATAGACCCTAGAGAAGCTGGTGTTGCTTCTGTGGGCCTTGTGCTTTCTCTTACACAGCTCTGAGAGATCCTCCATCCCACAATGTGAAGTCTATGAATTGACCCTGGTGTGGGTGAATCTTCTGGCCACTGGCCAGGGCACTCTCTCTCTCTCTCTCTCTCTCTCTCTCTCTCTCTCTCTCTCTCTCTCTCTCTCTCTCTATTATGGTCTGGTTTTGTGTCTGCACTTGTGCATCCCCCACATGCTAGATGCTCCTTCTGCCCATTCCTATGTCCACACTTTCCTGGATTTGGAATCTGACAGTCTGTCTCCCAATGGATACCGTGACTCTAAATTTGTTCAGATTCACTTTTAAGAGGTTGCTGACAAAATTCATGGAGGAAGTCAGGTAAGATCCTTTTTTCACTCTGCTACCTTGGCCCCACCCTTAAGCTTCAAAAAGCCAGCAATCTAAAGCTTTACCTTTCTAACATCTAATCAGAACTATTGAAAGTGGATTTCTTATTTCCAGTGTTTCCTTTTTCTGACTCATCATCCATAAATTTGGCAAAATAATCTTCCAAAAGGAGTTTTACAGTAGAATTCCTTTTCTTAAGAATTATTGTTTCCTGTTTTCTCAAAGATCAAACATAAACTTATTAATTTGGCATTTAAAGTCTTTCGTATTGGCTGAATCTAACCTAGCAATTTTGACTAAATTTATCTTTCTACCTTTAATAAACTCCATGTTCCAGTCTAACTAGTTTGTTATTATGCCATAAACTTGACATGCCATTTCATTTCATCATTTATTTTTTTAGCCTTTCCCCTGTATTTTGAATGAACTGCTTGATTGTCCCTACCTTTTAAAATCTCTGGTTTCCTTAATAGATAAGCTTATTTGTCCCTGATTTTACTTTATCTGTTAGGGGAATGACAATGGAAGGGAAGAACAGGAAGGCAAAAGGGAATGGGTCAACCTTGCTCTCACTGAATTTGGCTTAGGGAGGTAATTACAAAGACACAAAATAGGGTATCACACCTTAGAGGAGAGTAGGGGGTAAAGGGATGAGAGGGAGGATGATAGAAGGGAGGACAGGTTGGAAGGGGGAGGGAATTTAGAAGCACACACTTTTGGGAATGGACAGTGTTAAAGTAGAGAATAGAACGAGTGGGGGGCAGGATAGGATGGAGGGAAATATAGTCAGTCTTTCACAATATATCCACTATGGATATAACACCTGGGCTTCTGGTGTTAGTGCTTGCTGGCTTCACATTTACTTATCTGTTCAGCTTCCCTATTATAATATTTACTGGTGAAATCAGATTATTATTTAAGGAGAGAACAATGGGAAGTTCTTACTAGAATAAATAGTCCAGTGAAGAGGAAACCAAATGATAAAATTTGGTTTACAAAGTAGAAGGAACAATGATAGGAACTCCTATTATTAAACTGTTGTCCTACTGCAGATGTAATGTGTTGATATGGGGTTATTACAGAAGATGAAGCAACAAATCCAAAAATTATTTTAAAGGAACAAAAGGAACTATTTGCAAACTAAACATATGGAAAGAAATATATATATTAATATTTCTAGTTTGTTGCAGAGAAGGATATGATATTTCTGACATTTCTGGAGGGAAGACTTTTTATGAGGTTTTGGAAATACTGAGCTTGATGTATCAAATGAACATCCAGGTAGAGGTTTCATGAAGTTAGCTAGAGACACAAGTATCTGCTAGTAGAGTTTAATATGGATTTTGAAGTCATTAGCTCAGAAGAGATTCTTGAATTCATGGGAATGAATGTTATTTCCAGAGAAATGATTATGTTCAATAATCTTTTTTGCACAAAATTTTGGGATATGATGACAATGACTTCATTATTATAGGTAGTTCCAGTGTGGAAAGTCCCTCTACCAAGGCAGACTGGCACCTTCTTCTACAACTGACAATCTTAGAGATTTCCCTAAAGTTTGAAAATTATAATGGACACATGTTCAATTCCTTCAAAAATAATATAATGTGTATGCTAAAATGCATGTAATGTGTATATATATTACATGCTAAAATACTTCAGAATAAAATATAAAATGCTTTGTTTGGAAAAAAAGAACTCCTAAGTTGTAATGATTTCAATATTCTAAAACATTTAGTATAAAAATAAATTTGCCATTTAAGAATGAGAGTAATGTTTTTGTTTTTGTTTTATTTTGAAGAATTTAGAAAAGAGGATGTTAAATTTGGGGTATTTAGCTGTTGATTCTGTTACCTTAAAATTCAAAACACACAAATGAAAAGAGCTGAATTTTATGAGGATATGTAGTGTCGATTTGTCTACTTTCAAGTAGTTTAATAGTGTTATTATACACCTGAGATGAGTATAGATAAACTCTTTGTGTTTAATATGTTACAACTCATATTTATTACCCTCTCTCAGCCATTAGAGAAAATTTGCATCTCAAGGTGAATTTTACATGGCATTCCTAAAGAAAAAAAAATTTATATTATTTTTATTGAAGATGGGGAAAGAAATCTTTTGCATAGTATGTGATAAAATTTTTATTTTCTTCTCTTTCCAACATTTTCTTTTTAGCCCATGTTGTAAATTCTCAAACATTTACATATTTCTTATTAGATACCACATTATTATAGCATGGTATCATCATCAGCTAATCATACCAAGATGATGGCTAGCAACGAAGTCCAATCTTTTAGACATCTTTAGAATTGTGAAATCATTACAAGTTAGGAGAAGTTATTTTTTTTTCCAAAGAAAGCATTTTATATTTGATTCTGAAGTATTTTAGCATATATATATATGTATATATATATATATATACATATATACATATATATATATATATACACATTACCTACATTTTATCATACACATTAGCATTCATTTTTATCAGGCTCTTATGCATTTTTTACTCTAAATGCAATTTCCTCCCTTTTAGGACATTATCTTTTCCAGAGGTAATTGCAGATTCAAATATTTCCATAGTTCTTCGAGCAGAGTATGATTTTTTTCACATCTTGGAGGCATCTCTCTCAGCTGTATTGAACCCTTTCAGTAAAGGTGACTTTATAAGTATATATAGTATATAATATATGTACATGGATGTGCATATACGTATATGTATACATACAACCATATATAGAAGCAATAGAGTTTATTGAGTAGGAGTGTGACATGATCCAAGCTGTATTTTAGGAAAACCACATTTATTTGTTAAATGGAGGCTGGATTGGAGTGCAGAAAGACTTGAGTGAGGCAGACCAATGTAGCAGCAAGCACCCCAGCATCCCCAGGGAGGCTGCCAACAGAGGTTCTTAGATCTGCTTTTCTAAAGGAAACCTACTCAGAATGGTTTAACAAGCTTACTTTAATCAAACAAACATATATTGTTTACCTAGTTCAGGGGAAAAAGTTAATCACACCAAACTTCAGAGTATACAGACAGAACTTAAAAGGGGGGGAAGGAGGGGAATCTCAACAGCTGCCCAGAATCTCATCTGGTCAAATCACACAACACTTCTCAAAGTGAGTCCCAATGCAAAGCCTCACATCAGGGAATATATAGCCTTCTCCTGGGTCAGAGAATGTAACCACCCTCTTGACCCACTGCCCAATCACACAGCATCAAGGTATAGTCATTCTTGATAATCAAGCCTCCTGGCACAGGCTCCATGTGACCACATTCAGCCTATTAGGAGGCAGAGTATATTTTCAAATCAAGGAAGGTTCTCAGAGTCTCTTAAGCTGGCCAAAGGGCCTACAGGCAGGGAAGATCTTTAAATTTGCATTTCCATTACATTCAACCCTAAAATCTTTTTTTGCCCATAGCATTGACAATTTACATTTGAATTAGTACTAAACATTTCTTAGGCCACATTTTCAAGGTACAAAACTTGCCAACGTGGCCACAGGGTCTTAAATAAAGCAAAATACATTGCACTATCACATCAATTCAAAACAAGAGGCCAAATACAGTTCTCTTGGGCTGAGGGGGGGTGTCCTGAGAGAGGGCTGGGCAACAAAACCAAGGTGGGGTCCATGGCACTTCACCCCACCCACCATAGTCACAAGTCCATTCTCCCCCTGGGTCCCAAACTGTGGGATGCAGCAAGGGAAGACATTCAGTGCCCCTGCTTTGCAACACAGTCCTTATCTTGTCCTGTGGCTGAATTCCCAAATGTTGGGTTCCTTCTCCTCCAGCAGAAGGCCACTACTCCTGGCTCCTGCCCAGGTCTTGATTCATGCAGCTCACCATCCCTGCTCTCCACTCAGTGAAGTCAGCATGCATGCCATTCTTCTCTCCTGGTCAATGGCTCCACAGAGTCACAGCTACCATAACTGGGAAACAAACAATTATCCCAGCCCCTATACTTTCCTTTTACTATGTAGCTCCCACGCTCATCATCATTTGTAGCAGCAAGAACACCAATAACCCCAGGGTGGCTGCCAACACAGGTTCTTAGATCTGCTTTTCTAAAGGAAAGCAACTCAAAATGGGTTAACAAGCTTACTTTAATCAATCAAACATATATCCTCGGGGCGGCTAGGTGGCGCAGTGAGTCAGAAGGACCTGAGTTCTGATGCGGCCTCAGACACTTAACCCACACAAACACAAACCTAGCTGTGTGACCTTGGGCAAGTTACTTAATCCCAATTGCCCTAAAAGGGGCACCTAGGTGGAGCAGTGAGTAAGAGTGCCGGCCTCGGAAGTTGGGATGACCCGAGATCAAATGTGGCCTCAGAAAATGAGCACCCACACAAATAATGACTAGCCGTGTAACCTTGAACAAAGTTACTTAACCCCAATTGCTTAAAAAATATATATATATCGTTTACTTAGTGCAGGGGAAAAAGATCAGCACCCTGAACTTCAAAGTACACAGACAGAACTTATAAGACAGATAAACAAACGGATCAAGAAGATAGTCTTCCAAACTGCCCAACCGTTACATCAGTGCCAAATCACAGTTACCAGAGAGAGAAGTATCAACATCTGGGTTTTCAAAGCCCAGAGTCAAATCTGGTCAAATCACACAACACTTCTCAAAGTGAGCCCCCAGGAGAAGTTCAAATGTCATTTGCTTTGTTAATCTCTTTCTTCAAAGGAAACATTTCATCCTTGAGCTCTGAGTTCATGGCAAGGATATGTATCATGGACCTTCACATTTATAAAATTCCTCTGTCACTTTCTCACTGTAAGTAAGAACCTGTATAAATGGGGCGGCTAGGTGGCGCAGTTAGTAGAGAGCTGGCCCTGGAGTCTGAAGGACCTGAGTTCGGATCTGGGCTCAGACACTTAACGCACACACAAATAAAAACCTAGCCATGTGACCTTGGGCAAGTTACTTAACCCCAATTGTCCTCCAAAAAAAAAAAAAGAATATGTATAAATGAAAATAAAGATAATCTGCAATGGAAATGTCTTGTTCGGAGGGAACGTGGGTAGGCATGATGTAACTGTTTCTGATCAGTTATATCACAAGGTAAATGAGAGGCTCTGTGAAAAAAAGATCTAACTGGCAATCTAGGTAGATTTATAGAAGGTCATATATCAGTCTCAGAGACCCAAGGCTTCTTAGCTTATAGCATTCTCTCTCATAATATACCATCAGTACACAAGTCAAAATTTATAGGTGAACTACACCAACAGATTAACTGAAGAGAATGACCAAAATTCTGGCTTCTTGGTCCTTTTTAAATGCCTCCTGAGCTAATCAAAGATCTTTCCAATTCATCATGCAGTTAGCTTGTAGGAAACAATTACTTGAAATCCAACCATGCTTCCTCTCTCCAAAGCATTTCTATTTATATCTATGACTTTCTTGTGAACAAGCTCTCCAGTTTCCTCCTCATAGGGAGACATCCATGAGCTGTTCTGCACATATGCCAGTCCCAGTTATACTTTCATTGGATCTGTTGTTTGAGAACAAGTGTGGTAAAATGACGAATATGTAAGACTTGGAAGTAGGAAGCTTATAATAAAAGCTCCCCTCTGATACTAACAAACTTTGTGACTGGGCAAATCATTTAACTTCAAATAGTGTGTTTCCTCTTCTGTAACACCGATTGTTGTGCAGAAAGGCCTTTGCAAAGATTAAAGAGCTGTTCAATTTTAAGACCTACTCATAATGTGTATTAGTTTTGGTACTTTAGACAGGTCATTCAACTTTTAGGCAACTTGCTAAGCTTATACATAGAGGAGAAAGGATGAGGTATGTTGGCACACAGAATTTCCTAAATCAATGAACTCATGCATCCAGTCCTTATTCACTATCCCATTTAATGTAGGTTCTGTTGCTACTTAGCACAATATATTTTAGGATATATGCTATATATAATTTCAAAAATTGCAAACCATATGACGATGTTTATGAATAACAAATAAGAAAAAATCTATTCTTGATTTTGTTTACTTTTATTTTTTTAATTTGAATTTAACAAACATAAAACAGAATAAACATTTCCCTATATCTAGGGGAACAATAAAAAAGACTGTTCATGAAACTGACTATCCATTGTGTACCACTTCCTTTTCTTTTTTAAGTACATAATAATATTATTGTATAAGATTTCAAAATTGTTATCTTTGTATGTGATTTTTCTGGTCTTCATATTTTTTGCCCTTAATTCTTCAATTATTCTCTGTTCTTTTCTTTTTCTTTTTTCTACCTCTTTTTTTTTTTTTTACTATAGTATCTCAATTCCAATCCTCATTCCTTATAATTCTGTATTTAAAAAAAATTACATTGGAAAAGGTCCTCATAGATAAAAAAAAAAAACAAGTTTCCACATTTTTGAGTTATAAACTATATGTATTTTTCCATTATTTTGAATATAACACTGTTCTTTCAGGAGTAGGGCACTCCTCTGGGATTCCATTTGTCATTGTATTAATTATATATCTCAAATCTTTCAAACTTCTTTTCTTTTTATAATGGTTTAATTGTTCTCCTAATTTTATGCAATTCACTTTCCATCATGCATACCATATATCTTCAAACATTTCTTTCCAGCTTTTAAATTTTTGTTTAAGTGCCTCTAAAACAGGAAGCAGAGAGCTATATTCGAGGCAGATAGGAATAATATTATGTCTCTAGAGTTTGAAAATATTCTGTATGTATCTCGAGAGGTCTAGGAAACTGAAGTTATTTATTACAAAAATTCATTAGAGTAAGGAAATCCTGACATTCTCAGAATGTAGTATATTTCTTTCTCCTTTTATTTATATTCACTGCTCAGAGACTCTAGGATTCTGGGAATTTTTATTATGAATTTTAGATACTTTAGCAGAAAAAATAAAATATAAAAATTTCTACTAATACATCATGGTAAAGGTGTTTTGTTTTTGTTGTTGTTTTGTTTTGTTTTTTAGAAATCTCTAATCAGAGAAGTTAGTAAGTACTATCATCTCTATTATAGTCCACATGTTTAGTCTTATAATTTCTGTCGTATATTTTCTCCTCTCAAATCCTACTTCAATTTCTTTAGTATAGGTCATAACTACCATTTACAGTGATGATTTCAATGGCCTTTGCATTCTCTTTCACTTTTATCTAGTCTTCATATCATTGTGAAAATGTTTTCTTATTCACATTCCTAGTCATTTAACTATTTTCCTTAAAAATCTTTAGTGACTCCCAATTACTTTCCAAATAAAGTTCAAATTATTTTGTCAAGCAGTCAAAGTTCTACAGAATCTTACACCAACATAGTTTTTCTATTCTTTGCATGTGGGAGCCAATGGGAAAATTCTTGGCACTCATAACACACCACGGACTTTTCCACTGCTATATCTTTGCCCATATTGTCCCCAATTCCTAGAATGTTTTCTTCTCCACTATTTCTTTTTAAGGGAATTTATTTGTGTTTAAAAAAACATGCATTTATAGTTATACATAAGCATTAATGAATGATTATGAATTACTATATATAATTAACTTTTACTTGTGATTGTCATTTTGTTAGTCATTTCTTTAAATAGACCTCTTTCCCTTTCAAAATTAAACCTTTCTTTTTGAAAAGAATGATATAACAAGCAAAATAACCAATAAAATGGCATCTACATTTGACAATAGCTAACAACAAATTCCTGAATTTAAACTCAAATTAAATTTCCACTTTCAAGAAACCTTTATGACATTCTCTGAAACCAGTTTATAAATGATCTCCCTCTTGAATTATTTCTGTTACTGTGTTTTGTATCTCTTTCTTATATTCATCATGAAATTTTCTCTGCAATATGTGATAAAAATGCTAACAGAGATAACTATTATTGACACTATCTCTGATCCACACTATGAATGTGTTTAGTATAATGAAATAAATGATTTACAAGATTTAAAAAAAATATCTTTGATTTATTCCCTATATCATCCCTTTTACCTAAGAGTACACTTTTAAAATATAGTAGGTTCTTTATAATAATCATTTTTAATGACTTAATGATATCAATAGATGAATGAATGATTTAACCTTAGGTCATAGTGAAAAATAGCATGGTGTGAGTTAGGTCTAATCAAAGACTAAAGCTTTGATTGATCGAGAAAATCATACCTACCACTTTTCTAGGAAGAAAACAATAGCAGTGCACAGAAAAAAAGTCACACAAATCATGTGCTTACTCACTATCCTATTCTAGAAATACTTTACTGATACTTCTGAAGGAACTCTTCACTAACCATTCTTGTTGCTTTGAATAATTACAAAAAGAGAGATCTTTGCAAACCATTAGAGGATATAGGACTATATATATATATATATATATATATATATATATTAGAGGATATAGGACTATACATATATATACACACATATATATGTGTATATATACATATATACACACATATGTGTGTGTATATATATACATATATATGTGTGTGTATATATATATACATATATATATATACATACACACACATATACACATTAAAATAACTGGTCATTCAGTTACAGGAATTACCAATTTCCTCTATGTATAACCAAAGAGAGAAAGAGAACAAAAATATCATTTCCAACATTGTATAATGAAAGAATAAGAATTTGTGTATGATGTTGAAATGACAGAAAAAGAGGTGAATGAATCCCTTACAATAATTATTATGGAAAATAATTTTGAAATATTGGGAATATGTAAAAATAAGTTTCATACTATGAGGGCTAAGTATTATTTCAAAGCTTCAAATTTATGAGCTTATTAATGTGACTATACATTACATACATACAACTAATGCATATTGAAATTTTATTTTGTGTAGTTCTTTTTCATATTCTCTGGTAGAAGCTATATACAGAATATCCTTATCATGTTGGACACCTTCTAAAATTCCTTTTTATATTCTATGGGCAGTTGTGAAGTTATTGGACCTGCCATACATTATCACTTTTTTATTGCTATATAGCAGGTGCATCTCTTTTCTGACCATATTTTTCCTTTATGATTTTCAAATATTTCAAAACACTATTTTCTGCATAGTTCATTGTTGTAAATAAGTTGTAAGTTTATGCCTACCGCAGATCTCTGTAAAGTTTAGAGAATTATTTACAAATTCTATTTTTAAGTCATGGTGATGTCCTAAGATGTTCAACCAGACACAACACCAGGAGCAAATATGGAGTAAATGCAAGCATTGGTGCTATGGAACAGCCTCAGATTGTTGAATCCCTTAAACATTTTCCATTGTCCTTTTAACAGACCTGGTCACAATGGTGTCATGATCTAAATGGCTGGCCATCCAACAGAAGTCCACCAGGCATTTTCATCATTTTAGTTTTCTTTTCTTGTACAGATTATTAATTCTATATTATTAAATGATAATTTACTATCATATTAATACTTATAAATTTAAAAAAATATTTGTCTTTATTGAAGTTTTCTGGTATTCTGAGCCTGAATAATGTAGAAACAACAATATCTATGAAATGAGCATGTGGAGATCCTTAATGTCTATAGAAAATATCTCTTCCCTTTGAACTGCGTATATATGAATATGTATGTATACACACAAGCACACCTCCTGCCCTTTCTCCCCCACATGCAGAATATCTCTGAATGTCAACATAATTTATGAACAACATAACTTTTTCTGTCATTATATTGATCAAAGACTGTTTTATGAGACTATTATATTCAGGATAGGCTGCTTTTTTAAACAGATCATTTGCAATTAACCTACAATTTTTTTCAAATTATTTTATGGGGGGAGACACAAACAATAAAAAGAGGAAATCTTGTCTTTTACAGACCTTTACATACAGATTTGGTCTACTGTAGAAAATCATTTTTGAAAACACTCTTATTTTCATTAAGAGTATATGTGATGGGGGGCGGCTAGGTGGCGCAGTGAGTAGAGCGCCGGCCCTGAAGTCAGAAGGACCTGAGTTCGGATATGGCCTCAGACACTTAACCCACACAAACACAAACCTAGCCGTGTGACCTTGGGCAAGTTACTTAACCCCTATTGCCCTAAAAGGGGCGGCTAGGCAGCGCAGTGAGTAAGAGCGCTGGCCTCAGAGTTGGGATGACCCGAGATCAAATCCAGCCTCAGAAAATGAGCACCCATGCATAAATGACTAGCCGTGTGACCTTGGGCAAGTTACTTAACCCCAATTGTCCTCAAAAAAAAAAAAGAGTATAAGTGATACAATACGACTAATGTGGAAATATGTATAATATAATTTTCCATGTATAGCTTGTATCAGATTGCTTGCCATCTTGGGTAGGAACACTGGAGGAAAAGAGGGAGAAAAATAAATTGGAACTCAAAATCTTATACAAATGAATGTTGAGCAAACTATCTTTTCATGTAACTGGAAATATACTATTAAGCAAGGGAAAATATATGTGATAAATTTATAGATAATTCACTTAAAGATTTGGCAAATACCAACAGTCTTCTTTCCTGTTTCCCCTTCGTTCTTCAGAGGTAACCTTAAAAAAATCTTTAGTGTTTATGCTCTTATGTCATCTCTGGTGTTTGTATGATCTCTATATGCCCATGTTCAGTTATAACTCTGAATTTCAACTTCATCAGTGTCATTTTAAGTTTCCATATAAAATATCAGGAAGTGGGGTATAAGATGCAAACCTGGTGATTCCGTTATAAGTCATGATGAAAATAGATCAGCCTAAAGAGACTAACATATTTCTTCTCTTTTCTATTTATTATCTGCCTGCAAGCTCCATATATGAATATTCATTGGAATGGGGAGCTAATTTAGGCTCCACACCAAGATTTCTGTAGAATCCTTTTTGACTTTTGGTGTTTTACATTATTTTAAGTGGTCATTTAAAAAATATTCTACCATTTGACCCATCAGAGTTTTGAAAATAAACTTATTAGGGGCGGCTAGGTGGCACAGTGAATAGAGCGCCGGCCCTGGAATCAGAAGGACCTGAGTTCAGATCCGGGCTCAGACACTTTATCCACACAAACAAAAACCTAGCCATGTAACCTTGGGCAAGTTACTTAACCCCAATTGCCCTAAAGGGATGGCTAGGTGGCGCAGTGAGTAAGAGCGCCGGCCTCGGAGTTGGGATGACCCGAGATCAAATCCGGCCTCAGAAAATGAGCACCCACACATAAATAACAACTAGCCGTGTAACCCTGAGCAAGTTACTTAACCCCAATTGCTTTAAAAAAAAAAGAAAATAAACTTATTCTCTAAACTAGAATCATTCTCAGTTGCTATTTTACTTTCTCAAGATCAAGCATTTGCAGACAAAAATAGTTTCAATATTCCTTGTTCTTGTCATTGTCACAACAATTTCACATTTCCAAATTTTGACGGGAAATAGTAATAAACAGGCTCAAAATATTTGAATCATTTCCCCCATTTCCTTTTTGGAAGAGGAAGGCTGTAGTTCTTGAGCAGTTTGGATGATAGGTTGAAGCTAGTTCAATTATGTCTGATGGCTTCCTTCCATTTATTTATTTATTTTTTTGGTGAGGGGGGAGGTAAAGCAATTTGGGTTAAGTGACTTTCCCAAGGTCACAAAATTAGTAAGTGAGGTAAATTTCTGAGGCCAGATTTGAGCACATGTCCTTTTGACTCCCAGGGCCAGTGTTCTATTCACTTTACCACCTAGCTGCCTGTTCATTTATCTTTTCTTTTCATATGCTGTTGATTGTTATAGACAGTTGCTGAATCTGATATGACTTTTATGTAATTATCCTTTCATTTCCTGTTTGTGAGGGTATAGATGCTTCCATTATTTGTGTGATCCTCTGATTCTTTTTCATATGTAATTTATGTTCTGTCTTGAGACTGTGTAGAAGGGAATCCTTTCAAATTGTTTTCAGTGGAATCACAATTAAAAGTAAGTAAATTGAAAATATTAATTGAGCATGTATTCTGTCCTAGGCACTCTACTAAATTCTGGAGATACAAAACAAAACAAAAACAAAACAAAAACTTTGTCTCACAAGTTTATATTCTAAATGAACTTATATACAGTAGCTAATAGCATGTGAAGAAATTCAAGCATGAAACAGTTAATATCAATCAGCCAGTGCTGATTAGTGAATTGTGTTTATTTTGACAATGAAATTTAATTTTAAAATATTTATTAAACATAATCTATGCATGAGGAAAAAGTGGTATGAAGAATTTAAACTCATAACACAGAAAACATTGGAGAGGTACATTATGAAGGAACAAACGAATGCATGTATGTGTGCATAAATATGTGAATGATTTAATGAAAAAAGAATATTAATTATTTACTTTAGTTCTAAGAATTGAACCAGGCATTGAGGATGAAAACAGAAAAAGTGAAACAACCTCTGCTCTATCAAGGAGCTCGTAGTCTATTTGTCAGAAGGAAAAGAAAACAAATATTGAGAGTTCAGCTACAGGGTGAATGAGAAAAAAATGTATGTATGTATACATATGTGTGTGTGTATATATACACACACAATACATGCGATACATACATATACATATAAACATATATTATTATAAATATATAATACATGTTAAATATAATTTTATATTTAAATATCAGATATAAATAAAATATATTTCATATAAATAAATGGATCATACTTGCACACACTCATATATGTGTGTTTGTGTGTGTGTGTGTGAGTGGGTCTATATTCTAGAATGGCACAAATATCTGATTTTATATATGAGGAAAATAAAGTTAGGAAAAGTTAAATGATTGTCCAAAATCACAAATTTATAAATTGTACAAGACAGAATTTTAAATGAGTTCCTATTTCTCCCAAGTTCAGCCTCTTTCCACTACAACATGCCATAGAAGATGGTATTATGCATTTAATCTTAGTTGGAATAGATCATATTTTTCTTCCTCTGATTACATAATTGTCTATGTTGACTTAAGAGACTCTGGTAAACCTGTTTAAAAAGCTTCACAAATGTTTCATAGCTTCACTCCTGTCTAATACACTAACAAGATAAATGACTTACCATACAGTAAAGAAGCTAAAATTCATAAAAGAAAAGAAACAATTATTTTCTTGTTAAGTAGTCTATTTATTATGACTTATTATACCCCTCTCTAATAGATTACTGCTTTCTCTCCATCGTCCAAAAATAGGTTGACTGAAATGCAAAAGAATTAATGAAAAGTAGCAGATGGTAATGTGTTTAAGTGAAAAAATATTAAAATGATATGCATAATTAAACTCTAATTAGAAAAGGTCAATTAGCAAACAAGAGAGATGGGTCAGGATCTTAAGTAATGTACTGGAAATTCAGGGTTTTGGGGGTACCCACTCTTCCAATGAATGGAGTTACAGACAAAGGAAAGTGAAAGAGAGTGTAATTATTTGAAAAATTGCTAACAGTCCATTTAATCAGTTTACATACTCCAGACCTTTATCACTAAACTAAATAGTGATTAAGACCTTTTATCACTAAACTGTCTATGTGGATGTATTTGATGCAACATGAGTCTTCAGAATTCTTAGTTTTGCTTTAGATGTTAAGAGATCATTGGTAATTCATATTTATTAACCATTAATGTATGCATGAAATGGAATAGAGATATGTCCAAAAATGAACTAAAAGGTAAACAGGAAACAGTTACTCATAGTTGGCCTTCCAAAGGGAGAAGTACAATTAGATCAGAGAGAAATTGAGGCAAGTGTTTAAAGGCATAATAGCAATTTTATGCCCCTAAGGGAGGCAAAATTATTTAAGAGGATTGTGGCAAACAACAAAAAACACACACTTGAATCATCTTAAGATAAATTAATTTTTCAGGGGTGGCTAGGTGGCGCAGTGAGTAACAGTGCTGGCCTTGGAGTTGGGATGACCCAGGATCGAATCTGGCCTCAGAAAATGAGCACCCACACATAAATAATGACTAGCCATGTAACATTGAGCAAGTTACTTAACCCTAATTGCTTAAACAAACAAAAAAAAAGATAAATTAATTTTGAGGCTGAGGGGTAGAAACGAAGACTCCCAAACATATCTAAATCATTCTCCACTAAGGAAGGGGTTGAATTCACCTGGGGTGTAGAAGTGTTACAAAGGAACCAAGCTCTATCTATATGCTTTCTATTTAAACTTGGTATCCTGGCTATGTGTTAACCACAGGTATTTGTGTGTTACTATCACTGATGGGGAGAAGGCTGAAGGCAGAGCAGGGGGGGAAAGAAGGAGGGAGGGGCAGTAAATAATGCTGAAAAAATATTCAATGTAAGCAAAATTTGTATAAATACAACTTACATTAGAGTGCTTCTTTTTTTTTAATTGGCATCTTTTACTTTATTTTTTTTTTAGTTTATATCATTCATTTCCACAAAATTTTGAGTTACACATTTTTCCCCATTTTTCCCTACCCACCACCCCAAAACAGAAATCCCATAGAATATCTGCTCCACCAATATGCTTTCTCCTATATCTTCCCCTACCCCCCTCTGACTTTCCAGTAGGCATGGTGGATCTCTATGCCCCACTGCCTGAATATCTTATTTCCCAGTTACATGCAAAATAGTAATAATGATAATAATAATAATGATGGTGATGATGATGATATGTTTAATCATTTGATTTTATCCCTTTAAATTCCAGATTCTTTCCCTACCTCGCTCATCACCCAACCTTACTGGGAAGATAAGCATTTCAATATAGGTTATACATGTGTAGCTATGCAAAACACTTCCATAATGGATATATTGTCAAAGACTGACTTTATTTCCCTCCATGACATCCCACCCCTCACTTGTTCTATTCTCTACTTTGATCCCAGCCTGCCGTCCCTACCATCATCTACCTTCTCATTCCCTTGCCCCCTACTCTCTTGTAGGACGAGATACCCTATTTGCTATGTATGTCATTCCCTCCCTAAGACAAATTCGTTGAGAGTAAGGTTGACTCATTCCTGTTTGCCTTCCTGTTCTTCCCCTCCATTGTAACAGTTTTCCCTTACCTCTTCTATAAGAGATACTTTGCCACATTCTATCTCTCCCCATCTCCTCTCATTTTGTTCCTCTCTCACCTCCTAAATTTAACATGTTAAGTATCATCCCTTCCTATTTAACTGGACCTGTACCCTCTGTCTATGTATACCTCTACACATACATACACATAGTCACATATGTATTTCTATGTGCATATACATATATATATATATATGTATATATACATTTCTATTCCCTTCAACTATTCTGATACTGAGAAGAGTTTCATAAGTTACAATTATTGATTTTTCCATGTATGAATATAAGTAGTTCAACTTTGATATGTTCCTTATGATTTCTTTTACCTGTTTACCTTCTCATGCTTCTCTTGCTTCTTGTATTTGACTGCCAAATTTTCTATTCAACTCTGGTTTTGTAATCAAGAATGCTTGAAATACTCTATTTTATTGAATTATCATATTTTCCCCTGAAACCTGAAACTCAGTTTTGCTGGCTAGGCAACTCTTGGTTTAAAACCAAGTTTTTACCTCCAGAGCATCATATTACAGAACCTGGCTATAATATCCCTAGGGGTGTTCTTTTTGGGATCTTTTTCAGGCAGTGATTGTGGATTCATTCAACCTCTATTTTACCCTCTAGTTCTAAAACATCGGGGCAATTTTACTTGAGAATTTCTTGGAGGATGATTTCTAGGTTCTTTTTTTGATCACGGGTTTCAGGTAGTCAAATAATTTTTAAATTATCTCTCCTGAATCTATTTTTCAGGTCAGTGTTTTTTTTTTTTTTTCAATGAGATATTTCACATTTCCTTCTATTTGTTTTTCATTTATTTGGATCTGTTTAATAATATCTTGATTTTTTATAAAGTCACTAGCTCCCATTTGCTCCAGTCTAATTCTGAAGGAATGATTCTTCTGAATGAATCTCTGAAGGAATGAGCTCCCCGAGCTCTGTGCACTGCTTGCTGCCGGCTCCCAGAGTGCTGTGCTGGTCCTTCCTGCAGGGCTGCTGGCCTGTCCTCAGTGGGAGGTTAGCTTCTCTGTGTAGTTCTGTGGGTGCTGGGGCTCCAGAAGTTGTTCAGAGTCCTCTTTTACATAGGTTGGAGGGAATCTGGGGGCAGAGTGGATTGGATGAGCTGTTTCTACTCTGCCATCTTAGCTTCAAAGTTCTGATCACATAGAATAGTGAACTCTTTATTTATTTAGCAGTAAATTAAAGCAAAAAATTCACAGAAACCAAAGTATGGTTTTCCCAATGCTATAACAAATTATCACTAAAGCGACCACATAGTTTTCACCAAAGTGGCCACATAGCTTTAAAAAAAAAAGACATCATTCAGTATGTCCTTTACTCAATCATCCTTAAGGAGCAAGCCTCCTTAAAAGACATAAAGTACAAAGGTCAGAGTTCTCCACCCCTGGGTCACATTGTCTTAATCTCTCAGTCAAAAAGTCCTTCTTCTTTATTGGAGATTATTTTCCAATCATCCTTAACTCAATCATCCTTAAGAGGCACAAGGTATAGAGTACAAAGTTCTACCACCCCTAAGCCACAGTAAAGCATGATTTTCTCAGTACCCAAGGAGAAGTCTTTTTATCCTAACATGAGGCTGGATCCCAAATTTCATGGCTCCACTTCCATGGGACTAACTCCTGCCTGAATCTACCCAATCATGACCTGGATTCAAAGGTAGCTAGCACCATCATCACTTCACTATCTGAATGTGAAATCAAGACAGACCCACATCAAGATCTAAGAAATCAACAGAGACCCAAAAACAATGTCTGAGAACTCAATACAAACCATCAGTATAACCCCAGGACCTCTGAAACCCTCCTCCAAAACTTCTGTCAAAAGAAAGAAAATCCTCTTCCATGGATTCCAGTAAGGCCCAAGGGCTTCTGTACAAAGTATTAAAAACAGAAATCAACACAGAATAGAAAACAAAGTACCATCACCACAAGTGTTCCCTTTTCAATTCTGCTCCCTCCCAGCTTGTGCTCAGTTTTGTCTCTGGTCATTAGTTACTCTCTCTATTCTGCCCACCTCTTATGTCCTCCTTGTTCCTGTCTTTGTCAAGTCCCTCCCAAGGTGAATTTCAAAAGTTCTGTTTCTTAACAAAGATTTGATATAGCTGTGGGCAAGGCTCAAAGGAAGCTTGAACTGAAACAATGCTCTAAGTACGTCTTTGCTTGCCATTACAAAGCATAAGCGTAATGTTCCTATTAGTATAAAGTTACTATTTATTAATTTGAAGTTTGAGGCCATTTAATATTTCAAATAAGAATGTACAAGTAAGGACTATTTTAACACATGAATACAAAATATTGGGGGGAGGAGTCAAGATGGTGGAGTAGAAACAGCTCTTCCACACATCTCCAGCACCCACAATTTCCAAATTAATGTAAAAGGGGATTCTAAACAACCTCTGGAGCTTCAGAACCAACAAAATGAAACAGAGAAGCTAACCTCCCACTGAGAACAGCCCAGCAGCCCAGCAGGGCATGGCCAGCACAGCACTCTGGGAGCCAAGTCCAAGCCCTCTTGAGTCAGAAGTTTTAGCTCCAGGGCGGCCTGACCAGCAGCCCTCTGGAGAACACCAGCAGCTGTGGCAATAAGCCCCAAAGTCAAGTAATTGAGTGGCCATATGCCTAGGCAAAGGAAACAAAATAAACAGAAAAATTCAACAATAGGCTCCTATTTCCGGGGCAAAGAAGATCAAAGCATGGAACAATAGGAGGACTGGGATGTCAGAACTCCTGCACCAAAAGCTTCAGATGAAAATATGAGCTGGTTAAAGGCCTTAGAGAAACTTAAAAAGGATGATGAAAATCAAATAAGAGAAGTGGGGGAAAATTGGGTAGAGAAATGAGAAAGATGCAAGAAAGGTATGAAATGAGAGTCAACAGCCTGACTGAGGAAAACAACACCTTAAAAAATAGACTAACTCAAGTGGCAAAAGAGGCTGAAAAAAATAAGGAGTAGAGGAATGCCTTAAAAAGCTCAATTTGCCAGATGGAAAAAGAATTTCAAAGGCTCACTGAGAAGAATCTATCCTTCAGATTTAGAATGGACCAATGAGAAACTAGTGACTTTGTGAGAAATCAAGATGCAGTTAAACAGATCCAAACAAGTGAAAGAATAAAAGGCAATGTGAAATATCTCATAGGAAAAACCACTGACCTGGAAAATAGATCCAGGGGAGATAATTTTAAAATTACTGGACTACTTGAAAGCCATGATCAAAGAAAGAACCTAGAAATCATCCTTCAAGAAAATCTCAAGGAAAATTGCTCTGATGTTTTAGAACCAGAGGGCAAAATAGAGGTTGAAAGAATTCACCAATTACCTCCTGAAAAAGATCCCAAAAAGAGAACTCCTAGGAATATTATAGTCAGATTCCAGAACTCCCAGATCAAGGACAGAATATTACAAGCAGCCAGGAAGAAACAATTTGAATACTGTAGAAATGCAATCAGGATAGCATAGGATCTGGGAGCTACTACAATGAGGGATTGAAGGACATGGAATTTGATATTCCAGAGGGCAAAGGAGCTGGGATTAAAATCAAGAATTCCCCACCCAGCAACAGTGAGTATCATGTTTCACGGGCAAATGTTGTCTTTAGGTGGAATACAGGACTTTCAAGCATTTTTGATGAAAAAACCAGTTGAATAGAAAATTTGACATTCAGATACAAGAAGCAAGAGATGGTTGAGAAGGGAAACAGGGAAAAGAAATCTTAAGAAACTTATCAAAGTTGAAGTACATACATTCTTACATGGAAAAACAATAAGTGTAACTGATGAAACTTTTCTCAGTATTAAAATAGTTGAAGAAGGGTATATGGGAATATGAATATATGTGAATGTGTGTATATATATGTTTACAGATATACATAGATAGAGGACACAGGTATAATTTTATAGGAAGGGATGATACTTAAAAGGTGAAATTAATAGTTGAGAGAGGAATATAACGAGAGGAGATGGGGTGAGACAGATTGGGGTAAACTCTCTCTTAGAAAAGAGGCAAGGGAAAATGGTTACAAGGGAGGGGAAGAACAGGAAGGCAAAAAAGCAAAACCTCATTCTCATTGAATTTGGATCAGGGAGAGAATGACATACGTACTAAATAGGATATCACACCCTACAGGAGAGTAGGGTGGAAGGGGATGAGAGGTATGATGATGAAAGGGAAGGCGGGGGCAAGGGAAGTTGGAAGCACCCATTTATGAAAAGGGATAGGATCAATGTAGGGAATAGACCACATGGGAGGTGGGATAGGAGGGAGGGAAATATAGTCAGTCTTTTACAATATATCTACTATGGTAATGTTTTGCATAGCAACACATACACAACATATATTGAATTATTTATCTTCCCAGTAAGGGTGGGTGACAAGGGAGGAAGGGAATGAATCTGGAATTCAAAGTTTTAAAATCAAAGGTTTAAAATATATAAAGACTATTATTAATAATATTTTGCATATAATTGTGAAATAAGATATAGAGGCATTGGGGCACAGAGATTTACCTTGCCCTACTGAAAAAGTCGAAGGGGGCATGGGAGAAGATATGGGAGGGAGCAGATTAGATGAGGGGATATGGTGTGGGACTGCTATTCTGGGGTGGGGGATATGGAAAAAATGGGGAAAAATTGTAACTCAAAATTTGGCAGAAATGAATGATGTAAACCACAATTTAATAAAGCATTTGGGAAAAAATTTTTAAAAAATTAAAAAATTAATACAAAGTATTGCATAATTACATGACAGTTAAGTCAGGTGGGGATAAATAAGCCATGCATAATTATTAATCATTTCTATATGCCAAGCTTTGTGCTAAGTTTGGAGGACACAAAAGCTGGAAAATTTTGCAATGGATGAATCAGACACAAAGGATGATAAAATGTCACTTAGTACAGGCATGCAGAATTTTGATTTTCTTGAGATTCAGAAAATACCTAAGGACTTGGAGTAAATTTGAAGTTTCCTTCAAAATATTGAAGTAAAAATCAATTCTCACAAAAAGTCTTCTTTTTTAGGCAATACATTTTCCTCTTTTGTTTTTCTTTTGCTCTTGCTTTTTTGAGGGGGGAGGGCAGGGAAATTGTAGTTAAGTGACTTGCCAAATGTCACAGGGCTAGTAAGTATTAATTGTCTGATGCCAGATTTCAACTCAGGGCCAATGCTGTATTCAATGTGCCACCTAGCTACCCCCTACATCCTCTTTTGTCATGTTAAGTTACTTTACTATTATGTTTCTTGGCATCAGATCATCAACATAAAACTTTCAGTAACAGATCTTTAGAGAACTGCCTGGAACTATTATTAATTCTAGAAGATAGGCACTGATTTTCTTTCCCGCATGGATACTTGCAGTACCTAAGAATATGAAAGCAAAATCAAACTCTTAAAATGGGTGAAGATGTTAATTTGCTTTCACTTTTAAGTAAATATAATTCTTTATTAATACTATTTATTTTCTTATGCAATAGAATGACACATATTTATGAGTCTCTCATATTTGATCCTAAAATTATTCTGAGTGACTATATCACCATCTCTTTCCCTGAAAGGATATATTTTTTGTAGTCATCACAAAACATCTATTTAGTGTTTCATAGCTACAATTCAACACCATACAAAGGAAACTGGAAAGGTTAAAAAGTATTACTTATTCAATTCACTCAAGTCATATAATCATCAGCCATAAACTGTTATTACTGACATTATTTTGAACCACTCTCCATTTATACACTTTGATGATGATGATGATGATGATGATGACGACGACGACGACGACGATGATTCCTAAATTTAGCAAGATTCCTGTGCAGGTAAAATTGTTGTTAATTCTCCAATCTCATTCAACTACCAAGTCCTCAAAATATGTATTAATTCCCCTCTCTGTACATCTTTCCTGGCACCATTGCCAGAGTCAAACATCATTTCTTTGTCCTTTCATGTCTTCTTTCTTGATGACCACAGTCCATATTGGAGTACTCCACCCTGATCTGTCTTCCCTTCCAATTAGCCTATGCTGCAGGATGAAGTGGGGTAATTTTCTACAATAATCCTCATTATTTCCTTTCCATGGTTCTTTCACTTTCTCTGGAACTTCATTTATCCCTGTTGGAAATTCCTCACTATTTTCATTGTTATTATAATGATGGAGAGTTTATGAATCAGAAATGTCTATAACCATTCACTAAAATCCATGCCTTAAATTTTGTTGTTTAATACAGAAAAGTGACTATAAGAACAGAAATTTTAGGTCTCGTGGGGAAAATATGAACTATTGTCATGGGATAGGTGATGGAGGGAGGTAGATGGGAAGAAGATGAAATAAATAGGAGAAGAAAATTCCTCAAATTATTTTTCTTCATAGTTAAGAATTATACAGATGAATGGCTTTTTACTTATCAGAATTTGAGTCAATTCAATTCAATGACACTCTAACAATGAATATCTTCATTGAGTGTATATAAGATTAGACCAGTTTGTTTTCTGTTTATCTCTAATATATAAACCAATACTTGAAGATATTAATTATTTTGTTTTATATATTCTTAGGGATGCAAGGAAGCCTCCACACTTCTGAGACACAGTGCTAAACAAATAGTCAATAAACAATCTTTCTTAACACAGAAGCATGTTTTCCACAGTTCCTTCAATTTTAGTAAGCTCTGAGAGTATTAACTTATGTCCTGTAATATGTAGAAACTAGGTAACTAACCTCTTAGAGCAATGACATTTTACTATTGAGGTTGCCCTTTTCACCAACCTTCATGCTTAGCTGTCTGCAATCTTTATCTTCCACCTACACACACTTGACAGAGCTCCTTGCTGCTTCCCTGTAATTGAACCCTACCACACAGTACATCTTTATCCTGATGCCTTTGCACTACACTCAATTTCTAGGTGGCTTCAAAATTTTTCATGAACTTACCTGGAAAGCAGGGGAATCAGCTTGCTTTCTTTAACAGGGTACATAAAATTGCTTTCCAGTTTTTTTTTTTTTTTTGCCCTGCTAATTAACTTTCTGAGGTTCATGTGGTTTCCCTTCAAGATTGTTTACTTCATGACATGTGTACTATTCCATCTCTCATAATGTAATTATATTTAGCATTCAGGCAGGAAGGTTAACAATAAGAGAAAAAATAATCTCAGAACTTAAAGAAAAAAATCAACACCACTCCAGTCCATTTAATGTTGATAGTTCTTTGAATGAATAAACTGAGCTAGCATCAAAACAAAAAAATAAAAAAAAAACAAACTCTGAAGAATTAAGGAGTATTTCTAAATAAATTGTTAGATAGATAAAGAGATATAGATGAAAATGAGTCACTGAAACACATCTGAATAAGGGTAACTCCTTAGCAATTACAGATCCATAAAGTGAATCTGATCAATATGTTAACTGAGTGTTCAACCTCTTTTTATCCTTGGGAACTCAAGGCTAGAGTTAAGTTTTGCTTATGCAGAGAATGCTTTTTTTTTTTTTTTAAGTTAACACAGTCATGGTTCTTTGATTGATAAACTGAACTGAAAGCACATTGTCATTTGGAATCTAAGGTAAATTTGCTTAGACTACCTCTAGGATAGTTTATTTACACTCCAACCTTGTAAAGTTTTCGGGCAAAGAAAAAAATTAATATGCTAAAAAAGTTTTGAAAGAATGCAACTGGTAATTTTGAAGAAGTTGCCTTATGAGACCTTTCAGTATTATTCTAAATATAAATCATTTGCCAGTTAGGGATATTTTATGGCATAAATATAAGGAAAATGAATGACTGAATGGATGGATGAATGAATAAAAATAGTATTTTAAAATGACTCCGTTTAAGGTCCTAATTCTAATTTGAATGAGTATGGACACCACTCTGTATGACTTGAAGCATCACTGTAAAAGTAAGCATCCTAGAATACCCTGTTTGACTCCCAGCACAGGTTCTTTGATCTGCTTTTCTAAAGGAAAGCAACTCAGAAGGGGTTAACAATCTTACTTTAATCAATCATCTATCTACCTACCTATCTATCTATCTATCTATCAATTTATCTATGTGTGTATGTATGCACATATGTATATGAATGTGTATATGTTTGTATATATATGTATATGTGTATGTATGTATATATGTGCATATATGCATGTATATCATTCACTTAGTTCAGGGGAAAAAGGCAACACCTTGAACTTCAGAAAACACAAACAGAAGTAACAAGTGGATAAAAAATACAGACAGAGAAAATAACACAATTCAATAGACCTTCTAGGGCTTCTAGACATCTGATCTTTACATGCATAAAGTTAGTTACCAGAGAGAGAAGCACCAACTTCTGAGTTTTCAAAATCAGGGGACTCAACTACTATCCAGAGCCTCATCTGGACAAATCACAGAACTTTTCTTACAAGTGAGCACCAAAGCAAAATCTCACCTAGGGTATGTACATATATAGCCTTCTTCAGGGTTCCCATTTTTGAGACCCGATGCTTCATTACAAAGTAACAAAATGTGTTGGCCTTCCTGAAAAACAATCCTTCCCTAAGAAGCTTCTCATGTTGTTCTCCAATTGAGTCCCCTAAGGGGGAAGGAAAAGATCTTCAAATTTCCTAAGCCTATTAAGGGGCAGGGATGATTTTCAATTTCTCTTACCATTTCAATCACTTATACTCATCTATATGTCATTTGTCTAAGGCTCATTTTTATTGTAGCTCTTTCTCTGTTTAATGCTTTTGTGTAGACCTCATCAGAATTCCATTCCCTTAACATTCACATGAGTACTTTCTTGGTATACAATATTTGCTTTTTTTAGTTTAGTTGTCTAATATAAGTCACTTTTTACTGCCTCAGCCCCCAGAAGCTAATGTGTCACACCTCTCTAACAATTTATTTTATACATTTTATAGGTATGGGGCACACTCAAATTTTTCCTTCTAAGTGTGTTTTATATTGTATGCTCAGCAATTCTCTGCCTGGTTTCAATACATTACAAATAATTCCCTTTATTTCTTTCTCTTTTCTTTGTGGCTGTAAAAAAATACATTACTGTCTTTAAGAGGCAGGTTGTTAGAATGAAGGTGGGCCTGACTCCCATCTAGTTAGGCAAATGAGTATCCTGATTTCAAGTGTTCCACTTACTGTGTAAGTTTTGAAATCTTGGGAAGGCTAAATATGAAGAGCTTCTACTTGAGAGCAAATGAGACCTCAGAAACGGCCAAGGAAAGGTCAATATTGTGTTTGCTGCCTGACAACTGCAGGAGAAATACCAGATGCAGAACAGATGTCTGTATAAAACATTCTTTGATCAGATCAAGATCTTTGATACTGTTAGTTGTGAGAGCTTGTAGAACCTTATAGCAAAATTTTATTGCATGGAGAAGTACATCAGTATTATACACCAGTTCCATGATGGCATGTTTGCAAAAATTTTGTATAATGGATGATGTGCCTTCTCTTTTCCAGTCATCAATGAAGTGAATTCCAATTTTTTTCTACCTCCTTCTCCTCAGCCCCAAGAGAGCAAGCAACTTGCTATACTCTATATGTGTACAATAATATTAAACATATTTCTACATTCATCATGTTGCAAAGGAAGAATCAGGAAAAAGGGAAATACAATGAGAAAGGAAGAAAAAACAAAAATAATAGTATGCTTCAATCTGTATTCAGACTCCAAATGATTTTCTCTAGATGTGGATAGCATTTTCCATCAAGAGTCTTTTGTAAATATCTTAGATCATTGTATAGATGTGAAGACATAAATTATCAAAGTTGGTCATCATGCCATATTGCTGTTACTGTGTACAGTGTTCTCCTGGTCCTGCTTACTTCACTCAGCATCAGTTCATATAAATCTTTCCATATTTTTTTTTCTGAAATCTTCCTTATTATCATTTATTATATCCCAATAATGTTCTATTACTCTATATAACACAACATGTTCAGCCAATCCCCTCTTATTTCTAATTCTTTGCTACCAGTGCAAGAGTTGCTATGAATATTTTTGTACATGTGAATCCTTTTCCCATTTTTATGATCTCTTTGGATATAGAAGTAGTAGTGGCATTATTGGGTCAAAGGGCACACACAGTTTTATAACTCTCTTGGCATAATTCCAAATTGTTCTCCAGAATGCTTGGATCAGTTCCATAATTCCACCAAGAATGCATTAGTGTTCCAATTTTCCCATATGTTCTCCAACATTTATCATTTTCCTGTTTTATCATATTACCCAATTCAATAGGTTTGAGGTGGAACCTCAGAGTTGTCATAATTTACATTTTTCTAGTCAACAGCAATTTTTGAACATTTTTTCATATGGTTACAAATAACTTTAATTTCTTTATCTGAAAACTATCTATTTATATTCTATGGCCATTTATCAATTGAGGAATTACTTTTATTCTTATAAATTTGATTCTGTTCTCTATATATTTGAGAAATGAGGTCTTAGTTAGAGAAACAAGCTAATTTTGGTTGTATACACTTTGTGCAAAACCTTTTAAATTTAATGCAATTAAAATAAACCATTTAGAATTTCCTAATGTTCTCTGTCTCTTGTTTGATCATAAGTGTTTCCATTCTCCATATATCTGACATGTAAACTATTCCTTGTTTTCCTACTTTGCTTATAGTATCAGCTTTTATAACAAAAGTGGGTATCTGGGGTAGCTAGGTGGCACACTGAGTAGAGCACCATCCCTAGAGTCAGGAAGACCTGAGTTCAAATCCAACCTCAGACACATAACACTTAATTGCTGTGTGACCTTGGGCAAGTCACTTAGCCCCTATTGCCCTCTAAAAAGCAAAAATAAATAAATGAAAATAAAAATAAAGTAGGTATCCATTTTGACTTTATCTTGGTATACGGTATGAGGTCTCTACCCACTTCCTGCCTAGTTCATGCTATTTTCCAGTTTTCCCACCTGCTTTCATCCAATAGTGAGTTCCTATCCCAGAAACTAGTGCCTTTGGGTTGATCAAACAGTAGATCACTTAGTCAATTGACTGTTTTGTCTTGTGTACCTTAACTATTCCAATGATCCACGACTCTATTTCTTAGTCAATGTGAAATAACTTTGATGATTATTACTTTGTAATATAGTTTTAAATCTGGTAAGACTAGGTCACCTTCCCTTACATTTATTTTCATTAATTCCCTTGATATCACCGATGCAGTGAAACAGGACTATATAATTGTTCCCATGTTTTTTAGCATCAATTTTCTTGGTTTTGTTTTTGTCTTTTTACAAATGTTTTATTAATTTCAATCATTTCCACCACATTTTGGGTTAAAATTTTCCCCCATTTTTCCCCTACCCACCACCCCAGAATAGCAGTCCCACTAGATATCCCTCGTCCAATCTACTCTCTCCCGTATATTCTCCCATACCCCCTTCAACTTTTCCAGTAGGGCAAGGTGAATCTCTGCCCCAATGCCTGCACATCTTATCTCCCAATTACATGCAAAATAGTATTAATAATAGTATTTATATACTTTGAAAACATTTAATTTTAAAACTTCAAATTTCTGATCCATTCCCTTCCTCCCTTGTTAGGCATTCCCTCTGGGAAGATAAGCAATTCAATATGTGTTGTATATGTATAGCTATGAAAAACATTACCATAGTAGGTATATTGTAAAAGACTGCTTATATTTCCCTCCCACCCATCCCACCCCCCACCTGCTCCATTCCCTATTTTGATCCTGTCCCTCTTCTAAAGTAGGTACTTCCAACCTCCAGTCCCCCCAAAATGCCCGACCTCCATCATCCCCCTGCTCATTCCCCTTCCTCCTACTCCCTGCAGGGTGAGATATCCCATTTAGTATGTATGTCATTCACTCCCTGAGCCAAATTCAATGAGAATTTGGTTTTGCCTTTTTGCCTTCCTATTCTTCCCCTCCCTTGCAAACACTTGCCCTTGCCTCTTCTGCATGAGATAGTTTATCCTACACTGTCTATCCCCATCTCCTCTTGCCACATTCCTCTCTCGCCTCTTAACTTCACCCGTTAAGTATCATCCCTTCCCACCAAATTCGACATGTGCCCTCTGTCCATGTATACTGGTAAACATATATACACAAATTCATATTTGTATTCATATGCCCATATAGGCTTCTTCAAGTATTTTCATAATAAGAGAGGTTACATCAGTCACATTTATTGTTTTTCCATGTAGGAATGTAAATAGTTCAACTTTGATGAGTTCCTTTTGGTTTCTTTTCCCTCATTACCTTTTATTTTTTGAAACATTTAATGTTAAGACCTCGAATTTCAGATCCATTTCCTTCCTCTCTTGTCACCCATTCCCTCTGGGGAGATAAGTAATTCAGTATATGTTGTACATGTCTAGCTATGCAAAACATTATCATAGTAGATATATTGTACAAGGCTGCTTATAATTCCCTCCCACTCATCCCACCCCCCACCTGGTCCATTCCCTACATGATCCTGTCCCTCTTCTATAGTGGGTACTTCCAACCTCACCTCCCACCAAGGATGCCCTCCCATCCATCATCCCTCCTCTCATCCCCCTTCCCCCAATTCTGCTGCAGGTTGAGATATCCCATTTAGTATGTATGTCATTCTATCCCTGAACCAAATTCAATGAGAATGTGGTTTTGCCTTTTTTGCCTTCCTATTCTCCTCCTCCCTTGCAACCACTTCCCCTTGCTTCTTCTACAAGAGATACTTTACCCTACCCTGTGTCTCCCCATCTCCTCTTGCCACTTTCCTCTATCACCTCATAATTTCATCCCTTGAGTATTCTCCCTTCCCCACAAATTCAACCTATGCCCTCTGTCCATATATAACTGTAACCATGTACACACACATTCACATATGTATTCATATGACCACACCCCCTTCTTCCATTATCTTCATAGTGAGAAAGATATCATCAGTCACAGTTATTACTTTTCCATATAGGAATGTAAATAGTTCAACTTTGATAAGTTCCTTTTGATTTCTTTTCCCTGATTACCTTCTCAGGCATCTCTTCCTTCTTGAGTTTGGATGTCAAATTTTCTATTCAATTTTGGTTTTTTCCTCAAGAATGCTTGAATGTCCTCTATTCCACTGAATGACCATATTTTCCCCTGAAACAAAATACTCAGTTTTGCTGGGTAGGCGATGCTTGGGTTCATTCCCAGTTCTTTTGCCCTCTGGAATATCATATCCCATGCCCTTCAATCCCTCAGTGTAGAAGCTTCCAGGTCCTGGGCTATTCTGATTGTGTTTCCACAATACTGAAATTGTTTCTTCCTGGCTGCTTGTAGTATTTTCTCCTTCATCTGGGGATTCTGGAACCTGGTTATAATATTCCTGGGAGTTTTCTTTTTGGGATCTTTTTCAGGAGGTTGTCGGTGGATTTTTCAACCTCTATTTTGCCCTCTGGATCTAAAACATCAGGGCAATTTTCCTTAAGAATTTCTTGAAGGCTGATTTCTAGGTTCTTTCTTGGTCATGGCTTTCAGGTAGTCCAATAAATTTTAAATTGTCTCTCCTGGATCTATTTTCCAGGTCAGTGGTTTTTCCCATGAGATATTTCACATTGCCTTCTAACCTTTCGTTTGTTTGGATCTGCTTAACAGCATCTTGATTTCTCATAAAGTCACTAGCTTCCATTTGCTCCAGTCTAACTCTGAAGGAATGAATCTCCTCAGTGAACTTTTGAGATTCTTTTTCCATCTGGCAAATTCGACTTTTTAAGGCATTCTTCTCCTCATTGCCCTTTTGGGCCTCCTTTGCCATTTGAGTTAGTCTATTTTTTAAGGTATTGTTTTCCTCAGTCAGGCTGTTGACCCTCATTTCATACTTTTCCTGCATCCTTCTCATTTCTCTTTCCAATTTTTCCTCCACTTCTCTTATTTGATTTTTAAAGTCCTTCTTAAGGTCCTCTATGGCCTGCAACCCGCTCATGTTTTCCCCTGGGGCTTTTGGAGCAGGACTTCTGACCTCACAGTCCTTTTCCAGCTCTATGTCCCCAAAATAGGAGTCTAGGTTTGCATTTTTCTGTTTCCTTTGCCTTGGCATGTTGCCACTTAATTACTTGACTTTTGGGCTTGTTGCCACACTATGGCTTTAAGGCCAGATAGAGGAATTTCTGTCCCGAACGTGTGGGGGGCAATTTCCCTTTCTGGCAAGCTGTAAACCCACCCACAATTTCCACCCCAGATCACAATCCAGATCCAGGGAGGTTACAGCAAGAGTGATTACCCCCCCAAGACTGATCGCTAGATCTCCCTACGGTTAGCATGCAGGCCAAGTGCTTGAGCTGCCTCTGAAAACTACAAAATGGCATGTCTCCTCAGTGTCTTCTAGCCCCCAGGGGAGGGAGCCGACTCATTCCCCCAAATACAGGTCCCAAAGTCCATAGGACACTAACCTCTTATTTTGTCCTAAGCATGTCTATGTTGATAATTCTGGAATCTCCACAGCTGCTGGTGTTCTGGGGTTCCTCCAGCCGGCTGCTGGCCCTGCCACCCTCGGGCTAAAACCTCGGCTCACGCAGACCTGGCCTCGGCTCTCCGCGCATGCTACTGGCTCCCAGACTGCTTTGCACTGGTCCTTCCTGCAGGGCTGATGGGCTGTCCTAAGCGGGAGGTTAGCTTCTCTGTGTTGTTCTGTGGGTGCTGCGGCTCCAGAAGTTGTTCAGAGTCCCCTTTTACATAGTTTGGGGGGAATCTGGGGGCAGAGTGGCTTGGATGAGCTGTTTCTACTCTGCCATCTTGGCTCCTCCCTCATTACCTTTACAAGCATATCTTGCTCTTATGTCTGAATGTCAAATTTTCTATTCAGCTCGGGTTTTTTCCTCATGAATGCTTGAAAGTCCTCTATACCACTGAATCACCATATTTCCCCCCGAAAGAAGATACTCAGTTTTGCTGGATAGGTGATTCTTGGCTTTAATCCCAGGTCCTTTGCCCTGCAAAATATCATATTCCATGCCCTTCCGTGGTGTGTGGCAGAGTGGTTTGGAAATGCTGTTTCTACTCTGCCATCTTGGCTCCGCCTCTCTTTAGCAACAATTTTCAGCAGTCTTTTCAGGTACCTTCGATGAAGATGAAAATGGCATCAAACTCAGCTATTGCAATGTTAGAAGATTATTTAGCTTGAGAAGGCTGGAATCCAAGCCCAAAGTTGAGTAAGTGTTGGCTTATACTTATTCCCTGATGATTTTGCGCAAAATGCAACCTCTGAGGCTAAGGTACGACATAATGTGAATCAGTTCTCTGCTGCTTGAGGTAATTTTCCCCCTGAAAATTAATGTCAAGAAAACAGAAGTTCTCCATTAGCCAGCATCACATCATCCATAAGTGTAAACTTTGGTTACAAGAAATTAAGAACAATTGAATACTGTGCATAAGTTCACTCAAATCAACAGTATATTTCCCAGGGATGGGCACGTAAGTATTCAGGTTGATGCACACATTACCAAAATGAGCTCAGTGTTTGGGCCACTCCAAAGGAAAGAATGGGAGAGAAGAGGTATTAGACTGATTAACAAACTAAAGGTCTACAGAACTGTTGTGATGATGTCATTATTGTATGTGCTTGAAATCTGGACAATATACCATCACCATGACAGAACTGAATTGCTTGTATTTGGATTGTCTTAGCAAGATTCTAAAGATTACCTGGAAATGTGAGGTACCTGACATTGAGGTCTTTTCTCTATTCATACTGCCAAGCACTCAAACTCTCCTGCAGAGAGTGTAATTCTGATGGGTTGTCCACATTGTTCTAATGCCTAAAGGACATTTGCCTAAAAGATTATTTTACAGAGAACTCACCCAAGACAAGTGCTCTCATGGAGGTTAGAAGAAGGCATACAAGGAGGCTCTCAAATTCTCTCTGAATAACTTTGAAATCAGTTGTGATAGAGGGAAGACATTGGTAGAGAACTGTAAAGCATGGCAGATCTACATTAAGAAAGTCACTGTGCTCTATGAGCAAAAATGAATTGTAGTCGCTTAATAAAATCATGTTATGCATATATTTAGAGACATCACCATGCCAAATGTAAATATGGACTATCTGTGACCAGCCTGTGGAAGAAACTTCCAAGCTCATACTCATTAGATAAACCACAATTGGAAACATTATACTTTAATTCCAACATAGTGAAGTCAGTTTGGTCCTCTTCAAAGATGAAGAATTATAATCAACTAGATTTATATTAATAATAATTTCCCTTTTTCAAACCTATTTCAGTTCAACTCTTCCCCTGCCCTCATGTTTCCTTCATTATAAAAACTCTATCTTAGACAACTCCTTTATGTAAGATTATTTTGTGTGTTCTTCCTCTCCATATTTTTCTCAAGAAATTCCTGTTTTCCATATATCCATTTCTTACATCATCTCAGCAAAATCAATTCACAATTTCCCCTTCTTCCTGCCCCTTCCAGATCCTTCCACCTGTCCTGTCTTAGAAGATATAGGTATCATCATTCCACATCGAAAAAAATTTTAATGTTATTGAGACCATTTTGATTTCTGTTATTTATTTATTTATTCATTCATTCATTTATTTATCTATTCATTCATTCACTCATCCATTAATTCATTCTTCTTGCTTGAGGATTTTGGGTATCAAATTTCTTATTCAACACGTGTCTTTTCCTGAAGGATTATTGAAAGTGCTTTATTTTATTAAATAACCATTTTTTCTCCTGAAGGTTTATACTCAGTTTTACTCAGTGGGTTATTCTTGTTTGTAATCTCAGTTTTGTTTTGTTTTGTTTAATTTCATATTCCACTATTTCCATGCCAATAATTTGGTAGCTGCTAAATCTTATGTGATACTAACTGTGGCTCAATGCCATTTTCTCTGGATGATTGAAGCACTTCTCTTTGATTTTTGCACAAACATAAAACAAAGATTAGATATTAAAAGAAAAGCAGAAAAATTGGGATTTATTTTTACATTAAGAATCTCTAAAGTCTAAATATGGGGCAGATTCAAGATGGTGGAGTAGAAACAGCACTTCCATGGAGCTCTGGCCCATACCACTTCAAAATAATGTAAAAGGGGAACTGTGAACCACATCTGGAGCTCCAGAACCCACAAAATGACAGAGAGAAGCTAACCCCCCTGGTGAGGACAGCCTGGCAGCCCAGCAGGGAGAGGCCAGCACAGCGCTCTGGAAGCTGGACCCAGGACCTTGTGAGTCAGAGGTTTTAGCCTGGGTGTGTGTGTGGGGGGGGGTGGGGCGGGCAGAACAGCCAGCTGGAGGTACTCCAGAACACCAGCAGCTTTAGCATTTCCAGAATTATTAACACATAATTGCTTATGACAAATTGAGAGGTCAGTGCCCTATGGACTTTGTGACTGGTTGGGAGAGTGGCTCAGCTTCTTCCCCTGGGGGCAAGAAGCCACTGAGTAGCCTATATGCAGCCAGCATGTTGCACCTTCAAGTGTAGCTTCAGCTCCTGATATTTTAACTGTAAGGGGACCAGGTGATTAGTCAGGAGGGTAATTGCTCTTGCATTACCCTTCTTGCTTCTTGATTGCGGTTTGGGGTGGATGTCTTGGGGTGTGTCACCAACTTGACATAGTGTGTGGAAGCTTCATAGAGGCTACCCAACTAATTCTTCTGGTAGTTGGGAAACCCCAGCATTTGGGACTGAAGCTCCCCTGGCTGGTGGCAGAGTCCTTCTATGAGCTGGTTACAGGCCATAGAGGACCTTAAGAAGCACATAAGAGAAGTGGGGGAAAATTGGGAAGAGAAATGAGAAAGATGCAAGAAAAGTATGAAATGAGAGTCAACAGCCTGACTGAGGAAAATAACACCTTAAAAATAGACTAATTCAAATGGCAAAAGAGGCTGAAAAAGGCAAGAGAAGAATGCCTTAAAAAGCCAAATTCACCAGATGGAAAAAGAATCTCAAAAACTCCATGAGGAGAATCATTCCTTCAGAATTAGACTGGAGCAAATGGAAGCTAGTGACTTTATGAGAAATCAAGATGCTATTAAGCAGATCCAACCAAATGAAAGAATAGAAGGCAATGTGAAATATCTCATGGAAGGGGGGTTGGGACGGAAGTGGGGGAGAGAAATTGGAAGCATCCACTTCTGAAAATGGACAGGATCAAAGTAGGGAATAGACCAAGTGGGAGGTGGGATAGGAGGGAGGGAAATATAGTCAGTATTTTACAATATATCTCCTGTGGTAATGTTTTGCATAGCTACACATGTAAAACATATAATGAATTGCTTATCTTCCCAGTAAGGGTGGGAGGCAAGGGAGGAAGGAAATGAATCTGGAATTCTTAGTTTTGAAATAAAATGTTTTAAATATACATATACATACATATATATATGTATATATATATATATATGTATGTATAAACACTTTTACTAATACTATTTTACATATAATTGGGAGATAAGATTGCAGGCATTGGGGCACAGGGGTTCATCTTGCTCTACTTGAAAAGTTGAAGGGGGTATGGGAAAAGATATAGGAGAGAGCAGATGGGATGAAGGGATATCCTGTTGGACTGCTATTCTAGGGTCATTGGTAGGGGAAAAATGGGGAAAAATTGTAACTCAATATCTGACGGAAATGAATGATGTAAAGCAAAAGTTAATAAAGCATTTGAAAAAAGTAAAGAGTCTCTGATAAAGGCCTCATCACTCAAATATATAGAATACTGACTCAAATTTATAATATTACAGGTCATTCCCCAATTGATGAATGGCCAAAGATATGAACAGGCAATTGGAAGATGAAGAAATCAAAGCTGTCTATAGGTATATAAAGAAGTGTTCTAAATCACTTTTCATTGGAGAAATACAGTTTAAACAACTCTGAGATATCATGCCACACCTATCAGATTGACTAATGTGATAAAAAAAGGAAAATTGTAAATGTTGGAGATGATGTGGGAAAATTGTGATGTTAATGCATACTTGGTGGCATTGTGAATTGATCCAACAATTTTGAAAATAATTTGTAACTATGCCTATATGGCCATCAAATGGTGCATACACTTTGATCCAGTAATATCACTGCTAGTTACGTTTCCCAAAAAGTTTGTAAAATATTTGTAGCAGCTCTTTTTGTGGTAGCAAAATATTGATAATTGAGGGGATGCTCATCAATTTGGGAATGACTGATCAAATTGTTCTATGTGATTATGATGAAATATTTTTGTGTTATAAGAAATGATGAGCAGGCCAACTTCAGAAAATACAAACCTTGGGATGACATATATGTACTGATGCTTAGTGAAATGATCAGAACAAGCAGAATGTTGGTTGATTAAGTGTGATTGTTTGGTTAAGTTGGTTAAGATGATTAATTGTGAGTGACTTAGCCATTCTTAGCAATATAATGATCCAAAATAACTCTGTAGTATTTATGAAAAACATTGTCCATCCCCAGAGAATGGACAGATAGGGTCTGAATAAAAATTAAAGCATACTTTTTAAACTTTTTTTCTTTTTTTAATTGGGTTCATGATTTCTTTTACAACATGATTAATGGCCAAGGGATGGAGCCATTATGGTGGAGCAAAAGTTGGAACTTACTTGAGCTCATCCACGATTATCTCAAATACCTGTAAAAATGTCTCTAGACAAATTTTAGAGCTACAGAACTCACAAAATGACAGAGTGAAATATGTCTCCTTCTGAGGACAGCCTGGAAGGCTGACAAGAAGGGTCTACCACACTGGGCTGAGAGTTGAACACAGTACCACTTGGCCCATGCCAGCATATACCAGCAGCACAGACCTGCTGAAGCAGACCTCAGTAGAGTGATTCACTGGCAGCTGTGGCAGTTTCCAGACTTCTCAACCCATAAACACCAAAAAGATAATAAAAGGTCAGTGGGGAAAATTTGTTGGAGATGGGTGAGGAAAGATTAATGTCTGGTCCTTGCCCCCATGGTGGCAAAGGTGGTGCTGGCTGCAGCTACTGCAGCAGAGGCTGCCTCCAGAGATGTGGTATATAAATATAATGTAATAACATTATGCTATAAGAAATGATAAGCTGATGGAGTTCAGAAAAAACCTGGAAAGTCTTACATTTACTGATGGTGAGTTAAATGAGCAGAACATGTAAAACATTATACACAGTAATATTATGCAACATTGTGTAATAATTAACTATGAATGACAACTCTTCTCAAAAATACAATTACTCACAGCAGTTCCAATGGACTCATCATGGAAAATGCTATCCATATCCAGTAAAAAAAAACTGATGAAGTCTGAATGCAGATTGAAGCATTATTTTTTGCCCTGTTTTTCCCATTTGATAGTGTTTCTTCTTTCACAAAATGACTAATATAAAAATATATTGTTTACAATTATACATACATAAGCCATATTAAATTGCTTACAATTTTATGGAGGGGTAGGAGTGGTGTAGTTTAGGAAAAAGAGATCACTATGGGACATAGACCTAAAATAAATATGCTGGATCAATGGGTATTCACAGTTTTAAAGCCTTTTGTGCATAGTCTCAAATTACTCTCCAAGATATTTGGATCAATTCACAGCTCCACCAACAATGCATTACTGTTCCAATTTTCCTACATCATCTCCAACATTTTTCATTTTCCTGTTTTATCATGTTAACCATTTTGATAAGAGTGATGTGATACAACATGTTGTGATTTGAATTTCTCTGATCAAGTTGATTTAATGCTTTTTTTCATATGACTATCTATTCATATCCGTTGGTCATGTAGCAATTGGTCAATGATTTGTATTCTTGCAAATTTGACTACATTCTCTATAGATTTGAGAAATGAGGCCTTTATGGGAGACACTAGCTAGTAAAAATAGCTTCTCAGCTTTCTGTTTTCCTTGTAATCTTGGTTGCCCTGGAATTTTTTGTGAAAACACTTTTCAATTTAATGTAAACAAAGTTATTCATTTTGCATTTCAGAATGTTCTCTATCTCTTCTTTGATCATGAATTCTTAAATCTGCCAGGTAAACTATTCCTTGCTCTCCTAGTTTCCTTATAATATCAGCCTTTATATCAAAATCAGGCACTCGTTTTGACGTTATCATGGTAAACAGTATAACATGTTGTGCTATGCATAGGTTTTGCCATGTTATTTTCCACTTTTCCTAGCGGCTTTTGTCAAATAGTGAATTCTTATCCCAGAAGCTGGAGTCTATGGGTTTATCCAACAGTAGATTAGTATAGTGGTTGGCTACTGTTTCTTATATTCTTAACCTGTTCCACTGATCCACCACTCTGTTTCTTAGCCAATAACAAGTAGTTTTGATGATTGCTGCTTTGTAACACAATTTAAGATCTGGTACAGCTAGGCTACCATCATTTGCATTTCTTTTCATTAATTGCCTTGATATTCTAAATATTTTGTTTTCCCATATTGATTTTGTTATTGCTTTTTCTAGTGCTTTAAAATATTTTGGTAGTTTGATTGGTATGTCACTGAATAAGTAAATTAACTCATGTAGAATTCTAATTTTTTATTATATTAGCTCTGTCTACACATAAGCAGTTAATATTTTGGTTTTTTCATTTATATTTCACTTAATTTGTATAAAAAGCAGTTTGTTATTGTGTTCATATAGTTCCTGGGTTTGTTTTGTCAGATATACTCCCAAATATCTTGTAGTGTCTAGAGTAACTTTAAATGGAATTTCTCTTTCTATCTCTTGCTGTTGGAATTTGTTAGTAATATTTAGAAATAACAATGATTTATGAAGGTTTAATTTTTATTCTGAACCTTGCTAAAATTGATTATCATTCAAATAGTTTTCACTTATTCTTTAATTTTACCATTATATCATCTACAAAGAATGAGAGACTTGTTTCTTCTTTGACTATTCTAACTCCCTAAATTTCTTTTTCTTCCCTTATTGCTAAAGCTAACATTTCTAGTACCATACTGAATAACAGTAGTGATAAGGGAAATCTTATTGGAAGTGCTTTTAGATTATTCTAATTACATGTAAAACTTGCTGATGATTTTTTGATAGATGCTCCTTATCATTTTAAAGAAGACTGCATTTATTATTATGATCTCTGGTGTTTTTATAGGAATTTGTGTTGTTTTTTGTCAAAAGCTTTTTCTGCATCTATTGAGATAACATGATTTCTGTTAATTTTCATTCAATTATGGTGATAGTTTTCCTAATACTGAACCAGGCCTGCATTCCTGGTATAAATCCTACCTGGTCACAGAGTATTATCCTCCTGATAAGTTATTATAATCTCATTGTTAATATTTTTATTTAAAAGTCTTACATCTTTATTGTTCAGAGAAATTGGTATATAATTTCCTTTGTCTGTTTTGACTCTTTCCAGATTAAGTATCAGTACCATATTTGTATATTCAAAAGAATTGTGCAGGACTCCTTCTTTGTCTGTATTCCAAAAAAGTTTATATAGTATTAGTATTAATTGTACTTTAAATGTTTGATAGAATTCACTTTAAATACACCTGGTACTGGAGATTTTTTCTTATGGAGTTCATTGGTAGCTTAATAAATTTCCTTTTCTGCAGTGAGGTTATTTAGGTACTTCATTTTGTTATGTTAATTGTGCAATTTATATTTTTGTAAATATTAATACATTTCATTAAGGTTGTCAAATTTGGGGGCATACAGTAGGGCAAAATAACTCAATTATTGTTTTGATTTCCTCTACATTGGTGGTGAACTCACCCTGTTCATTTTTGATATTGGCAATTTAGTTTCCTTTCTTTTTTTTTAAATCAAATTAATCAAAAGTTTATCTATTTTATTGTTTTTTTTTAATAAAACTAGTTTGTAATTTTATTTATCAGTATAAAATTTTCTTAACTTGTCCTCTGGTATTTAAATATTTATTTTACTTAAGTAGGTATTTTAAATTTGTTCTTTTTCTAGCTTTCTTAGTTCCATGACCAATTCATTGATCACTTCTTTCTTTATTTTATTTGTGTTATTATTTTGAGATATAAAACTTCCCCTAAGTACCACTTTTATTGGTGCATTGTAGTTTTATTTTCATTGTTTTGCATAAAGTTATTATTTCTATAATTTGTTGTTTGAACTACCTTTTCTTTAGAATTGGATTATTTAATTTCAAATTAATATTTAGTTTATCTTTCCTTGGCCTTTTATTCCACGTATTTTTTTGCACCATAATCTGAAAAAATTCATCTAATATTTCTGCCTTTCTGAATTGAATTGTGAGGTTTTATGCTGTAATACATGGCCATATTTTGTGTAGGTTCCTTGGACTGCTGAGAAAAAAAAAAAGTTATATTGCTTTCTACCCCATTACAATTTTCTCCAGAATTCTACCATGCTTAATTTTCTTTTTTGTTTGTTTGTTTTTTGTTTGTTTTCTTTGTTTTTAGAGTTCGGAAAGCAAGGCAATTGGGGTTATGTGACTTGCCCAAAGTCACATAGCTACTAAGTATGTGAAGTGTCTGAGGCTGGATTTGAGCTCAGGTCCTCCTGAGTCCAGAGCTGGTGCTCTATTTAGTGTACCACCTAATAGCTGCCATACCTAATTTTCTAAAATTCTATATACATCTTTAACTTATTTTTTGTTTATTTTGTGAATAGATTTATCTAGTCCTGCAAGTGGGAAATTGAGGTCCCCCACTAATATAATTTTGTTATTTATTTCTTCCTGTAACTCCCTTAACTTCTCTAAGAAGGTGGATGCTGTACCACTTGGTGCATATATGTTTAATACTGATATTACTTCATTGACTATGCAACATTTTAACAGGATGTATTTCCCTTTCTTGCCTCTTTTAACTAGATCTATTTTTGTATTTGCTTCGTCTGAGATCAGGATTGCTATCCCTGTTTTTGTTTTTTTGTTTTTTTGTTTTATATCAATGGAAACATAATACATTCAGCTCAAGGCTTTAACTATTACTCTCTGTATCCCTCTGCTTCAAATATCTTTATTGTAAACAATATATTGTAGGATTATGCCTTTTTATGCACTCTGCTATCCTCTTCTGTTTTATGGGTGAGTTCACCTAATTTATGTTCAGAGTTATGATTTCTATCTCACTTTCCATCCTATTTAACTCCTTTTTATGGTTTTCTCTCTCCTTTCTCCATTTCATTCCTCACAAGAATTTGGTATTTGGCCACCACCTCGCTCAATCTGTTCTGCCTTCTATCAACCCCTTCCCTTTTCTTTCCCCTTTCCCCTACTACTTCTTTCCTCCCTTCTTTCTACCTCCTCCTCCTCTTTTCTTTCCCTTTCTCCTCCTACTTCAGATAAGGTAAGTTAGATTTCTATCACTATGTTACTCCTTCTTTGAGTCAAAACCAACGAGTAAAATTCAAAGAATGTTAATCTCCCTTCTTTCTTTTCCTCTACTGTAATAGGTCTTTGCACCTTCTCCTGTAATATAATTTACTTCTTTCTGCCTCCTTCTTTTCTTTTCTCCCAGTATAATCTCTTTTCACCTCTTGGGTTTTATAACCATCACATCAAAGTCATCTTATACCCACACCCTATGTCTATGTCTAGGTATACACCTTCTGATAAGTTCCTTTTGATTTCTTTTCCCTGATTACCTTCTCAGGCGTCTCTTCCTTCTTGTGTCTGGGTGTCAAATTTTCTATTCAATTCTGGTTTTTTCCTCAAGAATGCTTGAAAGTCCTCTATTCCACTGAATGTTTGTATCTGCTTAACAGCATCTTGATTTCTCATAAAGTCATTAGCTTCCATTTGCTCCAGTTTAACTCTGAAGGAATGAATCTCCTCAGCGAACTTCTGAGATTCTTTTTCCATCTGGCAAATTCGACTTTTTAAGGCATTCTTCTCCTCATTGCCCTTTTGGGCCTCCTTTGCCATTTGAGTTAGTCTATTTTTTAAGGTGTTGTTTTCCTCAGTCAGGCTGTTGACCCTCATTTCATACTTTTCCTGCATCCTTCTCATTTCTCTTTCCAATTTTTCCTCCACTTCTCTTATTTGATTTTTAAAGTCTTTCTTAAGGTCCTCTATGGCCTGCAACCCGCTCATGGTTTCCCCTGGGGCTTTTGGAGCAGGACTTCTGACCTCACAGTCCTTTTCCTGCTCTATGCCCCCAAAATAGGAGTCTAGGGTTGCATTTTTCTGTTTCCTTTGCCTTGGCATGTTGCCACTTAATTACTTGACTTTTGGGCTTGTTGCCACACTATGGCTTTAAGGCCAGATAGAGGAATTTTCGTCCCGAACGTGTGGGGGGCAACTTCCGTTTCTGGCAAGCTGTAAACCCATCCACGACTTCCACCCTAGATCACAATCCAGATCCAGGGAGGTTAAAGCAAGAGTGATTACCCCCCAAGACTGATCGCTGGATCTCCCTACAAATTTGCAGGCTGGGAATGGGATCTGCCTCTGAAAACTACAAAATGGCATTTGTCCTCAGCGGCTTCTAGCCCCCAGGGGAGGGAGCCGATGCATTCCCTAATACCAGTCCCAAAGTCCATAGGACACTAACCTCTTACTTTGTCCCAGGCAAGTCTATGTTGATAGTTCTGGAATCGCCACAGCTCCTGGTGTTCTGGGGTTCCTCCAGCTGGCTGCTGGCCCTGCTGCCCTGGGGCTAAAACCTCGCTCATGCGGACCTGGGCTCGGCTTGGCTCGGCTCTTGCACTCTGCACGCTGCACGCTGCCAGGTCCCAGACCACTGCGCTGGTCCTTCCTGCAGGGCTGCTGGGCTGTCCTCAGCGGGAGTTTAGCTTCTCTGTGTCTTTCTGTGGGTGCTGGGGCTCCAGAAGTTGTTCAGAGTCCCCGTTTACATCGTTTGGGGGGGAATGTGGGGGCAGAGTGGCTTGGATGAGCTGTTTCTCCCAATTCAAATTTTTAAGAAGGTGTTTTCTTCAGTGGACTTTTTCCTCCATTTGGCCAATTGTGGTTTTAAAGGAATTGTTTCCTACAGTCAATTTTTGTCCTTTCTTTTCCAAGCTGTTGACTCTCTTGCATCCCTCTCATCTATTTTCCCAATTTTTCTTCTACCTCTGTCATTTGACTTTTAAAATTCATTTTGACCTTTTGCAAGAATGTTTTTTTGGGCTTAAGAACACTTCACATTCCCTTTTGAGGTTTTTGATGAGAGTATATTGATAATATTTTCTTCCTCTGAATTTTTGTTTTGATCTTCCCTGTTCCTGTAGAAAGAATCTGTGGTCATTTTACATTTCTGCTTTTTGCTCATGTTATTTGCCTATATACTGGCTTTTAAAGTTGAACTCTCCTCCTGGAACACACAGGTCACAGTTCCAGGCTTCTTACAAATATCACTTTCCCATCACTTGTAGTGATGTAAATAGTTTTCCCTCATTGAATTACATTTTTTTCCTTTCTTTTTTACTTTTTTATGCCTCTCTTGAGTCTTGGCATTTAAAGAGCAAATTTTCTGTTGAGTTCTGGTCTTTTTATCAAAAGGGTTGGGAAGTCCCCATTTTCAAGGAATGTACATCTCCTCCCCTAAAACACTATGCTCAGTTTTTTTTGGTAGTTGAACCTTGGTTGTAATCAAAGCTCCTTTGTCTTATAGAATATCATATTCCAAGCTCTCACACCTGTTAATGTAGGAGCTACAAGTTCTTGTGTAATTCTAACTGTTGTTCAATTATATCTGAATTGTTTCTTTCTGGCTTCTGGCAATATATTCTCTATGATGTGATAATTCTTGAATTTGTCTGTAATATTCCTTGTCATTTTAAATTTAGAATCTCTTTTACAAGGTGATTGCTGGATTTTTTCAATTACTAATTTATGTTCTGGTTCTAGGACATCAGGGCAGTTTTCCTTGATGATTTCTTAAAAGATGCTATTCAGGCTGATCATGCCTATTTCCTGCCTTTAAAAGTTGAACTCTCCTCTTGGAGCACAGAGGGCACAGTTACAGGCTTCTTGTATGGGGGGCAAGTGGACTGGTCACCATCTTTGCGTGCTGGGTTTATCAGATGCTGGCAGCTAGAAGTATTAGGTGACTAGCAGCTTTCCTTTTATTTAACTTGGCTCCTAGTGGCAGTGGTTGCTGTGTGCTAAAGCCTAGTGGTGTTTTTCTGCATTTCCTTTAGTACTGAATCTTGTGGTGTGGGGCCATGTGGGTCTGGCCACTGATGGATACCTGCTCACCATGATTGTGCTGAAGCATGGGGAAGTTTGACTGCTGGAGCATACCTGTCCACTGGTGCATGTGGTGGTTCTCTTAGCTGGAGTCTTCTCATTCCCCTGGCTGTGCACTTCTGGGGTCCGGTTATTGGTGCTTGCCTGCTTCATCACCCTGGGGCTCAGGATCTCCTGCTTGTTTGCTGAGGTAGGGCTCGCTTGGTCACCTCCTATCCTGTACTTCTCCCCTTCCAACAGAGGGAGAGGTATGTTTTCCATTAATTCCTCTAGCCTCCTGGGCTAAAAAACTGCTGTGCTCTGTCTTTCTGCTGGCTCTGCTGCTCCAGGTTTAGGGTGATACTATCTGGGTTTTCAGAGGTCAATAAAGGAAAGTGAGAATGGATTATTACTTATGCTGCCATCTTGACAGGTCCAATTTTGTTCCATATTTATGTATAATTATGAATTTCTACATGTTTTCAATAACACATACACGTGTGTGTGTGTAATTATAGTTATACATTTAGCACAGTACCTGACACAAAATAAGTACTTAAATCTGCATTGGTTGATGTAGGTCTGGGCTTCTCTATGTGTGTTTTAACATCTCTCTGTGTCAAGCTCTTATTTATGCAATTTAAACAAATGAAGTTTTTAAAGATGATTCTTTAGAACAGTGGCTTTTCGTTGTTTTGTTTTGTTTTGTTTTAGGAAATATAGGTGTGTTGGAACTAGCTCTAGTCAACTTGCAAAAACCTAGTTCTTAATCATCTACCAGTAAACTCCTGCATTGACCTGCTTGGTAGTCAGCTAAAGTCTTTTCCTACTCTAATTAATATTTTAATTGCACAAATTTTAATTCCTAACATTACAAAGAAAAATCCCACCCCTTTCTAAAAAGTGAAAAATTAATTTTTGAGTGATTTGTGAGTTGGTTTATTAGAATTAGGAGTAAAGACTATATTGAATTAAAATTAGTAAAGTAGTTTAAAAATTTGAATTCGTGGACCTCAGATTACAACTCCTGCTTTAGGACAAAATTAAATTAATCAAATGATTACATATAATCTATTCTCTCAGTAATCCTTATTATTATTATTATTAGTAGTAGTAGTAGTAGTTACTTTAATGGCATAATTTGGATTCCATTTACATAATAAAATTATGTGGAATCTTTTTGCATGTGTGTGTAACTAGCTTTCAATAACATCTCTTTGTCATAATTTTGTAGATTTGCATTTGGCTCCTTAGGTTTCTGGCTATTTTTCCATTTAACACTTCTTGCTTCCATCAAAATTAAATCTCCCCTCAAATCCCATCTCTCATTTCCATTTTCTCCCTTTGCTTTCTCCATTTTCTTGTGTGTTGTGAGAAGAACTACTGAGAGGACAAATTAGGGGAAACCAATAGCCAGCTATTTACTTTAAATCTCTTGTTTCTCATCTCTCCTTAAAGAAGACACATCACATCTGCACCCATTTTGCTATATCAAAACAATGTCAAGCAATTTACTAAGTGCTGGAGATGAAAAGAAAGCTTTAACTGTCCTTTTTGTCCTGGAGCTCACATTCTAATGGTGGAAACAGCACACAGACAACTATGTATAAACAGTATGTAAAGAACATATTGGAAATAATATTAAAGAAAAAGCACTATCATTAAAAAAAATATTGGGAAAGGCTTCTTACAGAAGTCAGAATTTTAACTGGGGCAACAAAAGCCAGGGAATTCAGGGGAGAAAAAAGAGGGAAAGGATTCTAGGCATAGAAAACATAGTTGGAAGACTGAATGAATAAAATGTCATATGGTACATACTGTAAGGAATCTAGTGACACAAGATAGGGGTGTGATATAAGAAGAATAGAAAGGTTCCCTGTTATTCTCTGAAAATTGAAGGGTTTCCCTTGCCTTCACCTAATTTTATGTGTTAGATTTTTTTTTCTTTCCAATAGAAGTCATTTCTCCCTCTTCCTCTCTTGTAGTTGCATATGATATTGAGGTTAATTTACTGAGGTTACTTCTGGCAGGGATTTCAGATACAGTTTTGCTTTGTTTTGCTTTTTCAGAGACTAATTAATAAAGTTGAAAGTCATGAAATGCAGGCTCATAAAGAACATGTTGAAGAACAAATTAAATAAAAAAACGTGGTTTCATTACAATCTGACACCACTGAAAAAGGGTAATTCATATGCACCTCATTGTGCCTGATTTTACTGTAGGTTTGGGGTCTATAGATTTGTTTGCATTATTACACTGAGATATCGCATAATTTTTAGTCCTCTGTTTTGCTCTGTTTAATATGTGGCCAAATGTACTCAGATATATTTGAAATGTCAGTAGGATATTAAGAATAAGACATATGAAAAGCTTATACTGATTTTAAGAATTGCATTACCGAAAATACTATTTACCAGACACTATATTCTTGGAATATGCTTAAAATGGTTATAATGATTGATTGAGTTGTCAATCTATAGAATATTAAGGATAATACTTTCAATGAGAAGACAGTCCCATCAGGGAAGGAGGATTATCCTGAAATGATGCCTTTTAAATAGTGTTGTCAAAAAAACAATTGCTTTTTTTCCCCCAGTCATGGTTTACATTGGTTTAATTTCCTCAATCATTCTGATAATGATCAGATATGCTGAATAACAATACATAACTGCCATTTTTGTTCCTGGCCCACATAATCGAGGACAGATACATACTTTTGCATTTGCCTTGAAAAGAAAGTATATGAGGGCAAAGAGGAGACACAGTGAATAGAGTACCAGCCTTGGAGTCAGGAAGACCTGAATTCAAATCTGGCCTCAGATGCTTGACACACGTAGTAACTGTGTGCCTTGAGCAAGTCACTTAACCCCAATTGCCTTGCCTTCCCCCTTCCAATAAAAAAATAATAATAAAAAAAAGAATAGTACATGTCACACTATTTAACTTTCCAGAAAAAAAAATTGTTTGTGGAATTTGAAAATGATGCATGAATACAGACAGGACCAACATAGGGAAATTATGGAAATTTACTAATGGACTATTTTCAGATATTATACTCTTTAGAATATTGCCAAATTTCATGATAGATGTTGGTATTGTTTTTACCTTCCTCATACAACACAAATGGAATTGATAAGTTTCCCTCATATACTGGGTGATAATCGCAATTTTTCTCAGATGTGTAGCAAGAATTGAACAATAGATACAGGACTGCCCTTTCTGGATTCCCTCATATTTTTCTATTTTCTTTTTTTTTATTTAACTTTATTTCAAATTATTTTATTTCATTAAATATTAACAATTATATTTTTTAATGTTTGACTTTTTTAAACTTTTGAGTTCCAAAATCTTCCCCTGCCTCCTGCTTCAACCCCCTCCTTAAGAGGGCAATAAAAATATGTTTCAGTCTCTATTATCAGTTCTGTCTCTCTCATTCTCTCTCTCTCTCCCTCTCTCCCTCTTACTGTCGAGGTGAGTATGACTTATAAACTATAGGTCCTCTGGAATTATATTAAATGATTGTCTGTATCAGAGTAGCTAAGGCTTTCACAGTCAATCATCTACTGTTTCTACTCACTTCACTTTGCATGAGTTCATCTAAGTCTTCCAGATTTTTCTTGAACTATTCTGGAAATGATTTCCTCTAATAGTATAATGATACTTCATCAAAATCTTATAACACAGCTTGTTATGTTGTTTGAAATTTGCCTTTCATAACATTATTTTCATTAATTCCCTTGGTATTTCTCAAATTTTATTCTTCCAGACTAGCTCTATAAAATAATTCTTTGGTAATTTGTTTGGCATAGTACTGAATGTATTAATTAATTTAGGTACAATCGTCATTTTTAATATATTTGTTCAGTCCATCCATGAATATTTAATATTTTTCTAATTGTTTGGATCTGTCTTTAATTGTGTGAAAAAAATGTAATTGTTTTCATATCATCCTGGGTTTATCTTGTCAGGTACACTCCCAAGTATTTAATATTGTTTGCAGTTATTTTAAATGAATTTCCCTCCATATCTCTCCTTAATTTTGTTGGTACTATATAGAAATACTAATAGTTTATTTGCTTTTATTGTATGTCCTGCAACATCACCAAAGTTGTTAATTGTTTCATGTACATTTTTAGTGGATTTTATAGAGTCCTCTTAAGTATACTATCATATCATCAGCAAAAATTGACAAGTTATCTTACTCAATGCATAGTTTAATTCTTTAAATTGTATTTTTTTTCTTTTTTGTTGCTATAGATAGCATTTCTAGTACAATGTTGAATACTAGCAGTGTAAAGGGGCAGACTTGTTTTACTCCTAAGCTTATTGAGAAGTCTTCAATTTCATTCCCTTCACAAATAATGATTGCTCTTGGTTTTTGATAGATGATATTTATCATTTCAATAAAGATTCCCTTGATGCTTATATTTTCTTGTATTTTTATGGAAATGGATGTTCTATTTTGACAAATGGTGTTTCTGGATGTATTTATATAATCATATGATGATTATCTTATTTTTATTTATAGTCTATAAGGCTGATCATTTTCCTGATTATGAGCTAGATGAATTCCTGGTATAAATCCCACCTAGTTATACTAAATTATTGCATCAATATTCATTGAGGAAATTCATCTTTTCTTTCTTTTCTCTGCATTTGCTCTCCATGTTCAGGGCATAATATCCATATTTTGAGATGGAGCAAATATGACAGAGAACAGTCAGGGACTCTCCTGGGCTCTCCTCCAAATCGTTCCAAATACCTTTAAGTGGTGCCTCAAAATAAATTATAGAGCAGAAAAAACAAGAAAAGGAAAGAGTAAAACAATTTTTCTAGTGCAAAACAACTAATAAAATCAACAGAAAAGGACTAGTGCACTGTCGTGAGAATGTCACATGGAGAAAAGTCCTTTTCAAGTCACCGCAGTAAACCAGAAGCAGACCTTGACAGTTACAGAATTTGTGGAAGCAGTGGTGGTTTCCAGACCTCTCAGAACATAGAGGATAAGGGGATCCACAACTGGTCAGGAGGTCAGAGATGTCCCTTTCCTGACGCCAGAGGCAGGACTCTATTGCATTGCCTATATTGGATCAGTGTCCCAGTTTTGTGTTTCAGTCCCATGAAAAGAAGAACATGTCGAGGAAGAACAGTAGAAAACCAGAGATTGTGACTTCAGGGGAGCAGGGACTCTCCTTGAAGGTCCATGGTAGAAAAGATTGTTTGTGGCAGCTCACAGACTACTGCATAGTACAGATGAGTAACAAACACACCTCTCCCTAGATTCTGACACCTTGAAAGAACTAAAAATTGTAGGTCCCCAAAATTACTTCTTTTTTTTTTTAAGCAATTGGGGTTAAGTAACTTGCTCAAGGTTACATGGCTAGTCATTATTTGTGTGTTGGGTGCTCATTTTCTGAGGCCGGATTTGATCTCAGGTCATCCCAACTCCAAGGCCGGTGCTCTTACTCACTGTGCTGCCTAGCCGCCCCTTTTAGGGCAATTGGGGTTAAGTAACTTGCCCAAGGTCACACGGCTAGGTTTTTGTTTTGTGTGGGTTAAGTGTCTGAGGACAGATCCGAACTCAGGTCCTTCTGACTCCAGGGCCGGCAATCTACTCACTGCACCACCTAGCTGCCCCCAAAAATTACTTCTGAAAATAGCTGTATAAAAATCCAAAGTTTGGGAAAATGTTTCTTCCACTCTGGAAACACAACTCCACTTTAGGAATTAAAAGTAAGAAATAAACTGGAAAATTAGCGAGCTAAAGAAAAAGATCCTGCTGGTATAAAGTTACTATGGTGACAGGGAAGAACAAGACATAAACTTATAAGAAGATAACAATGTCAAAACACTTACATACATATCCTGAAAGAAAAAAAAATATGAATTGATACCAGCTCATGGAAGAGCTCAAGAGGTATTTTAAAAGTCGGGTAAAAGAGGTAGAGGGAAAATTCAGAAGAGAATTAGAGTAATGAGAGAAAATCATGAAAATAAAACTACTCAGCAGCTTGGTAAAGGCAGTACAAAAAAAATGAAGAACATAACACCTTAAAATAGAGTATAGGCCAGGGGGCGCGGAGCCAAGATGGCGGAGTAGAAACAGCTCGTCCAAGCCTCTCTGCCCCCAGATTCTCCACAAACTATGTAAAAAACGACTCTGAAAAACTTCTGGAGCCCCAGCACCCACAGAACGACACAGAGAAGCTAACCTCCCGCTGAGGACAGCCCAGCACCCTGCAGGAAGGACCAGCGCAGTGGTCTGGGAGCCGGCAGCACGCAGAGCGCAGGAGCCGAGCCGAGCCCAGGTCCACGTGAGCCGAGGTTTTAGCCCCAGGGCGGCAGGGCCAGCAGCCGGCTGGAGGAACCCCAGAACACCAGGAACTGTGGAGATTCCAGAATTATCAACATAGACTTGCCTAGGACAAAGTAAGAGGTTAGTGTCCTATGGACTTTGGGACCTGTATTTGGGGAATGCGTCAGCTCCCTCCCCTGGGGGCTAGAAGCCACTGAGGAGACACACCAGTTTGAAGTTTTCAGAGGCATTTCCGGCTCCCAGCCTACAAATCGTGGGGAGATCCAGCGATCAGTCTTGGGGGGTAATCGCTCTTGCTTTAACCTCCCTGGATCTGGATTGTGATCTAGGGTGGAAGTTGTGGGTGGGTTTACAGCTTGCCAGAAACGGAAGTTGCCCCCCACACGTTCGGGACGAAAATTCCTCTATCTGGCCTTAAAGCCATAGTGTGGCAACAAGCCCAAAAGTCAAGCAATTAAGTGGCAACATGCCAAGGCAAAGGAAACAGAAAAATGCAACCCTAGACTCCTATTTTGGGGGCATAGAGCGGGAAAAGGACTGTGAGGTCAGAAGTTCTGCTCCAAAAGCCCCAGGGGAAAACATGAGCGGGTTGCAGGCCATAGAGGACCTTAAGAAGGACTTTAAAAATCAAATAAGAGAAGTGGAGGAAAAATTGGAAAGAGAAATGAGAAGGATGCAGGAAAAGTATGAAATGAGGGTCAACAGCCTGACTGAGGAAAACAACACCTTAAAAAATAGACTAACTCAAATGGCAAAGGAGGCCCAAAAGGGCAATGAGGAGAAGAATGCCTTAAAAAGTCGAATTTGCCAGATGGAAAAAGAATCTCAAAAGTTCACTGAGGAGATTCATTCCTTCAGAGTTAGACTGGAGCAAATGGAAGCTAATGACTTTATGAGAAATCAAGATGCTGTTAAGCAGATCCAAACAAACGAAAGATTAGAAGGCAATGTGAAATATCTCATGGGAAAAACCACTGACCTGGAGAATAGATCCAGGAGAGACAATTTAAAAATTATTGGACTACCTGAAAGCCATGATCAAGGAAAGAACCTAGAAATCACCCTTCAAGAAATTCTCAAGGAAAACTGCCCTGATGTTTTAGATCCAGAGGGCAAAATAGAGGTTGAAAGAATCCACCGATCACCTCCTGAAAAAGATCCCAAAAAGAAAACTCCCAGAAATATTATAGCCAGGTTCCAGAATCCCCAGATCAAGGAGAAAATACTACAAGCAGCCAGGAAGAAACAATTTCAATATTGTGGAAACACAATCAGAATAGCCCAGGACCTGGCAGCTTCTACACTGAGGGATCGAAGGGCATGGAATATGATATTCCAGAGGGCAAAAGAACTGGGAATGAACCCAAGGGTCACCTACCCAGCAAAACTGAGTATTTTGTTTCAGGGGAAAATATGGTCATTCAGTGGAATAGAGGACTTTCAAGCATTCTTGAGGAAAAAACCAGAGTTGAATAGAAAATTTGACATCCAGACACAAGAAGGAAGAGATGCCTGAGAAGGTAATCAGGGAAAAGAAATCAAAAGGAACTTATCAAAGTTGAACTATTTACATTCCTATATGGAAAAGCAATAACTGTGACTGATGATATCTTTCTCACTATGAAAATAATGGAAGAAGGGGGTGTGGTCATATGAATACATATGTGAATGTGTGTGTATATGGCTACAGTTATATATGGATAGAGGGCATAGGTTGAATTTGTTGGGAAGGGAGAGTACTCAAGGGATGAAATTATGAGGTGAGAGAGGAAAGTGGCAAGAGGAGATGGGGAGAGACAGGGTAGGGTAAACTATCCCATGTAGAAGAAGCAAGGGGAAGTGGTTGCAAAGGAGGGGGAGAATAAGGAAGGCTAAAAAGGCAAAACCACATTCACATTGAATTTGGTTCAGGGAGAAAATAACATACATACTAAATGGGATATCTCAACCTGCAGCAGGATAGGGGGAAGGGGGATGAGAGGAGGGATGATGGATGGGAGGGCATCCTTGGGGTGAGGGGAGGTTGGAAGTACCCACTATAGAAGAGGGACAGGATCATGTAGGGAATGGACCAGGTGGGGGGTGGGATGAGTGGGAGGGAATTATAAGCAGCCTTGTACAATATATCTACTATGATAATGTTTTGCATAGCTAGACATGTACAACATATACTGAATTACTTATCTCCCAAGAAGGAATGGGTGACAAGGGAGGAAGGAAATGGATCTGAAATTCGAGGTCGTAACATTAAATGTTTCAAAATATATATATAAATACTATTATTAATACTCTTTTGCCTATAATTGGGAGATAAGATGTGCAGGCATTGGGACACAAAGATTCATCTTCCTCTAATGGAAAAGTCGATGGGGGTATGGGAGAGAGCAGATTGGAGGAAGCGATATCTTGTGGGACTGCTATTCTGGGAGGTTGGGTAGGGGAATAATGGGGGGAAAATGATTGTAACTCAAAATCTGGCGGAAATGAATGATGTAAAACAGAAGTTAATAAAGTATTTGTTTAAAAAAAAATAGAGTATAGGCCAAATGTTAAGGGGCAGAAAAGCTCATTGAAGAAAGTAATTCCTTAAAAATTAGGACTAAAAAAGTGTAATCTGGGGGCTCACTTTGAGAAGTGTTGTGTGATTTGACCAGATGAGACTCTGGGCAGCTGTTGAGAGCCCCCCAGCTTTGAAAACCCAGATGTTGATGCTCTGTCTCTGGTAACTGTGATTTTGGTATTGATAATGGTTGGACAGTTTGGAAGCCTGTCTGTTTGATCTGTCTGTATACTCCGAAGTTCAGGGTGCTGATCTTTTTCCCCTGAACTAGGTAATCTATGTTTGATTGAATAAAGTGAGCTTGTTACGCGATCTTGAGTTTCTTTCCTTTTGAAAAGCAGATCTAAGAACCTGTTGGCAGCCACCCTGGGGATGTTGGGGTGAATGCCGCTGTAAAATGGTGACAAGGGATGGGATCTACTGAGTAAAAGGAAAGTATGGGGGGTTGGACAATGGTCTGTTTCCCAGTTGTGGTAGCTGTGATTCTGTGGAGCCATGGAGCAGGAGAGAAGAATGGCCTGCATGCTGATAGCAGGAATCCTGAGCTGCCTGCATGGAGACCTGTGGAGAAGCCAGGAGTTGCTGCCTTCTGCTGGAGTAGAAGGAACACAGGAGTTTGGAATTCAGCCACAGGACAAGATAAGGACTGTGTGTCAAAGCAGGAGCACTGAATGTGTTTCCTTGCTGCATCCCACAGTTTGGGACCCAGAGGGAGGATAGACTTGTGATTATGGTGTGTGGGGTGAAGTGCCATGGACCCCCAAGGACTCTGCCTTTGGTTTTGTTGCCCAGCTCCCTCTCTGGACTTGGAAGCAGGGGATGGAGCAGTGTGAGGGGAAGGGCACCTCCCTCCTCCCAAGAGAACTTTATTTGCACTCTTGTTTTGTATTGACTTGATAATGCAATGTACTTTGTTTAAGGCCCAGTGGCCTCTTTGGTAACTTTAGATGTACCTGGAGAATGTGACCTAAGAGATGTTTTAGAGCTAATTCAAATATAAATTGTGTATGCTATGGGCCTGAAAGATTTTGGGGCTGAATGTAAGGGAAATGCAGATTTGAAGATCTTCCCTGCCCCTAGGCCCTTTGATTGACTTAAGTGACTCTAAGAACCTTCTTTAATTAGAAAATATACTCTGACCCCTAATAGGCTCTATGTGGTCACATGGAGCCTATGGTAGGAGGCTTGGTTTTCAGGAATGCCTACACCTTGATGCTGTGTGATTGGGCAGTGGGTCAAGAGAGTGGTTACATTCTCTGAGCCAGGAGAAGAATATATAATCCCTGATTTGAGGCTTTGCTTTGGGGCTCACTTTGAGAAGCCTTGTATGAGATGAGACTCTGGGCAGCTGTTGAAAGCCCCCCAGCTTTGAAAACCCAGATGTTGATGCTTCCCTCTCTGGTAACTGATTTTGGTATTGATAATGGTTGGACAGTTTAGAAGCCTGTCAGTTTTATCTGTCTGTATACTCAAGTTTCCGGTGCTGACCTTTTCCCCCTGAACTAAGTAATTATGTTTGATTGATTAAGGTGAGTTTTTTAACTGGAAAAAAAAAAGTGTAATCTAATGTATGCATATGGTATCAAGAAATAATGAAACAAAATCAAAAGAATGAAAAAAAATAGAAGAAAATATAAAAATATATCATTGGAAAAACAACTGACCTGGAAAATAGATCTAGGAGAGACAATTTAAGAATTATTATGAAGAGGGAAGGGTGATAAGGAGAGGGGGAGGGTAAGTGGTTCTGCCAGGGATACCTCTCCTGGCATCCAGTCTGGAAGGAATTCACCAGGCTCAAGCAGACTTTGAAGCCAAAATTGTAAAGTTTATTGTTACGCTGTAGAGAACAGCAGGCTAGATTCTTATGGAACCTGCAAACTCACAGAGGCTGCAGGCATAGTTTTAAGGGGTCAAGTATGCTAACTAGGTGAGTAAGGGTGGGATCAGGGAGGAGTTAAGGAGTGGTCAGTGCTCAAAGGACCATACACTTTTAATATCAAGTGCGCAGGTGTATTGCCCTTGATTCACTGGGAAATACCTCAAGCTGGGCTAACTGGAGGTGTGGTTTTAGGCCTGACACATCACTAAAGAGTGCCCAGTCTGCCTCCCACCAAGGTCATCAGAGACAGTGTGGCTATATAATTGACTAAGGAGTTACCCTATAGATAAGGTATTGAAGAATTTATGGTGGGGCTGGCCACTCTGACTAAGGGAGATAACATTTACATAACTTATTGTTTCAAGCAGAGATAAACAGGTCATGAGTTGTTGCTGGGAAGAGTGCTGGAAGGGGGAAGGGGCAGAGTCAATGCTCTGAGGCTGGGGGGGGGGGTGGAAATGTGATCTACAGACTGCTTTTACAAATTGATTTTACAGACATTAATCCCAAAGCACCCCATTTACAAATTGATGTTACAGATTGATACTACAGACATACACATCACAAGGACCCCATCAATTACACTACCTGAAAACCATGATTAAAAAGGATAATAAAGCTAAATACTGTCTTTCAAGAAATTATGAAGGAAATGTGCCCTAATATTCTAGAACCAGAGGGTTTTGAAAGAATTCACTGATCACCTCCTAAACAGCATCACAAAATGAAAACTCCTGAGAATAGTATCACTAAATTCCAGAGCTACTAGGTCAAGGAGAAAATATTGCAAGCAGTCAAAAAGAAACAATTCAGTATTATGGAACCATAGTCAAGATTACAAAAGATTTAGCAGGTTTTTTTTTTTTTTACATTAAAGGTTCAGAGGGCTTGGAATATGTTATTCCAGAATGTAGAAGAGCAAGGATTATAACTGAGAATCACCTACCCAGTAAAAGTGAATTTAATCTTTGAGGGGCAACAATCATGAGAGATTGAATAAGGTTACAGTCCTTTGACATTTGTCAATTGGGGAATGACTTGTATTCTTAGAGATTTTATGCAATTCTCTATACATTTTAGAAATGGGGCCTTTTAGGGGCGGCTAGGTAGCACAGTGAGTAGAGAGCTGGCCCTGGAGTCTGAAGGACCTGAGTTAGGATCCAGCCTCAGACATTTAATGCACACACAAACAAAAAACCCAGCCATGTGACCTTGGGCAAGTTACTTAACCCCAATTGCCCTCAAAAAAAATGAGGCCTTTATTTCAGACACTGGTTGTAAATATTCTTTCCCAGTTTTCCACTTCCCTCTTAATAATGGTTATATTGGCTATATTTGTGTAGAAACTTTCAATTTTATATAATCAAAACTATTCATTTTGCATTCTATTATTCTTTCTAACTATTGTTTTGTCAAAAAAAAAATTTCCCTTCTCCATAAATCTGACAACTCTCCCAGATTGCTTACAGTATCAGGCTTTATACCTAATCATGCACCTATTTAGACTTGATTTTAGTATACAGTGTTAGATAATGGTCTATGCCTATTTTTTGCCATATATTCCAGGTTTCCTAGCAGTTTTTGTCAAATAGTGAGTTCTTATCCCCAAAACTGTGGTCTTTGGGTTTATAAAATAATACATTATTATAGTCATTGACTGATGAGTCTTATGTACCCAACCTATTCCTTTGATCCACTAATCTATTCCTCAGCCAGTACCAAGTAGTTTTGTAGACTGCTGCTTTATAATACAGATTAAAATCTGGTATGGCTAGAATACCTTCCCTAGCGTTTCTTTTCATTAATTCCCTTGATATTCTAGAACTTTTGTTCTTCTAAATGAATTTTGTTACTATTTTTCCCAGGTCTATATAATAATTTTTCATTGATTAATTGGTATGGTACTAAATATGTAATTTGATTTAGGCAAATTATCATTTTTATTGTATTATTTCATCTTAGCTATCAGTAGCTGATGTTTTTCCATTTAGTTAGATCTGACTTTATTTGTGTGAAAAGTGTTTTGTGATTGCCTTCATATAGGGCCTGGGTTGGCTTTGATAGGTGGATTCCCAAATATTTTATAATGTCTACAGTAACTTTCAATGTAATTTCTTTCTATCTATTGCTGTTGGATTTTGTTAGAAACGTATAGGTATGCTGAGGATTTGTGTGAGTTTATTTTATATCCTACAATTTTGCCAAAGTTTTTTGTTGTCTCAAGTAGTCTTTTGCTTGATTCTTGTAAAGCCAAGCATGAGCAGTTTTCCAGAGGACTGTTACTGTGAACAGATTTAATTACATAGTATAGCAAACTCTCTAGTTATTCAATAACAAATCAAAGCAAAACATTCACAGAAAATCAAAGTACATAATTCACAATGTTACAATTTATCAGAGAAAATAAAAACACAGCAATCATCATGTCACAACTCAACAACATCACTATAATGGCAACATAGTTTTCAAAAAAGTGGTGACATAGTTTTAAACAAAATACATTAATTTAGCCAAACATAAAATCCTTAATTCAATGACAAAGCACTAAAGTTAAAGTTTTCCACTCCTAGGTCACAATAAATCATAATCTTCAAAGTCAGTACATAGTATCCAAGTAAAATCATCAGTACAGTCCCAGGACATCCAAATCTCTCCTCCAGAGGTTCTGTAAACAGACAACCAGGAAATCCTCTTTCAGGGCTTCTAGTAAGGTGCCAGGGCTTCTGTGCAAAGTATAACAAAGAAACATCAACACAGACAGAGCAGAGAGACTGCCTGGATGCCACACATTTTCTCCTTCTTGATTCAGCCACCAGAAGAGTGCTCCTCTCATTTCTTCCATCTCTGGACTGAAGATTCTGCCTATATATGGTCATTAGTTCCTCCCCTTGCTTTGCAGGGGTTCATGAGTTCTACAATTTGGTTTTTTTCTTTCTTTTTTATCATATTGACTATAATACTGTTTTATTTCATAATCTTTGTTTTATTTATTAACTCAATGGTTTTCTTAATTTCAATGTTATTAATCTCTCCTTTGGTTTTCATTATTTCTAATTTAGTATATTATTGGTGATTTTCAAATTGTTCATTTTTTAGCTTTTTCAGTTGCATGCCCAATTTATTGAGCTCCATTTTCTCTATTATATTCATGTATACATTCAGAGATATAAGACCTCCCCTAAGAACTGCTTTTGTAGGGAGACTCAGCAATCAGTCTGGGGGTTAATCACTCTTGCTTTAAACTGCCTGGATCTGGATTGTGGTCTGGGGGGGGAAGTTTGGGGTGTGTATCCAATTTGCCAGAGGGTGTGGAGGCTTTGCAGAGGGCACCCAATCTGTTGAAGTTGTGAAGACCCCACATTTGGGCAGAAGCTCTCATTTCTGGTGGCAGAGTCATACTGTGGCAGCAAGCCCAAAAATCAAGTAATTAAGTGGCAACATGCCTAGGCAAAAGAAACAAAATATACAGAAAAAAATCAACATTGGACTCCTATTTTAGGGGCAAAGAGGATCAAAGCATGGAGGAGGATTGTGAGGTCAGAACTCCTGCACCAAAAGCCCCAAATGAAAATACAATCTGGCTACAGGCCATAGAGGACCTTAAGAAACAGATAAAAGAAGTGGGGGAAAAAGATTCAAGAAAAGTATGAAATGACAGTCAACAGCCTGATTGAGGGAAATAACACCTTAAAAAATACACTAACTCAAATGGCAAAAGAGGCTAAGAAAGGTAATGAGGAGAAGAATGCCTTAAAAAGCCAAATTTGCCAGATGGAAAAAGAATCTCAAAATCTCACTGAGGAGATTCATTCCTTCAAAGATAGACTGGAGCAAATGGAAGCTAGTGACTTTATGAGAAATCAAGATGCTGTTAAACAGATCCAAACAAATAAAAGAATAGAAGGCGATGTGAAATACCTCATGGGAAAAACCACTGACCTGGAAAATAGATCCAGGAGAGATACTTTAAAAATTATTGAACTACCTGAAAGCCATGATCAAAAAAAGAAACTAGAAATCATCCTTAAAAAAATTCTCAAGGAAAATTGCCCTGACGTTTTAGACCCAGTGGGGGAAATAGAGGTTGAAAGAATCCACTTATCACCTCCTGAAAAAGATCCCAGAAAGAAAACTTCTAGAAATATTATAACCAGGTTCCAGAACTCCCAGATCGAGGAGAAAATACTACAAGCAGCCAGGAAGAAACAATTTCAATATTGTGGAAACACAATCAGAATAGCACAGACCTGGCAGCCTCAACACTGAGGGATCAAAGGGCATGGAATTTGATATTCCAGAGGGCAAAAGAGCCGGGATTGAAGCCAAGGGTCACCTACCCAGAAAAACTGAGTATCCTGTTTCAGGGGAAAATATGGTCATTCAGTGGAATAGAGGACTTTCAAGCACTCTTGAGGAAAAAAAACAGAGTTGAATAGAAAAATTGACATCCAGATGCAAGAAGCAAGAGATGCCTGAGAAGGTAATCAAGGAAAAGAAATCAAAAGGAACTTATCAAAGTTGAACAATTTACATTCCTACATGGAAAAACAATAACTGTGTCTGATGAAACCTTTTTCATTATGAAAATAATTGAAGAAGGGTATATGGGCATATGTTTACAGGTATACATGGATAGAGGGCACAGGTTGAATCTGATGGGAAGGGATGATTCTTAAGGGGTGAAGTTAAGAAGTGAAAGAGGAAAGTGGCAAGAGGAGATTGGGAGAGACAGGGCAGGGTAAACTATCTCATGTAGAAGAGGCAAGGGGAAGTAGTTGTAGGGGAGGGGAAGAACAGGAAGGCAAAAAGGCAAAACCATATTCTCATTGAATTTGGCTCAAGGAGAGAATCACATACATACTAAATGGGATGTCTCACCCTGGAGCAGAGTAGCGGAAAGGGGGATGAGAGGAGAGACAATGGAGGGGAGGGCATTCTGGGGGAAGGGGAGGTTGGAAGTACCCACTATCAAAGAGGGACAGGGTCAAAGTAGGGAACGGACCAGGTGGGAGGTGAGATGGGTGGGAGGAAAATATAAGCAGTCTCTTACAATATATACACTATGGTAATGTTTTGCATAGCTATACATGTACAACATATACCGGATTGCTTATCTTCTCAGAGGGAGTGGGTGACAAGGGAGGAAGGGGATGGATCTGAAAATCAAAGTTTTAAAATTAAATGTTTCATAAGATGTCCAGGCATTGGGACCCAGAGATTCACCTTGCCCTAATGGCAAAGTCGAAGGGAGTATGGGAGAAGATACGGGAGAGAACAGATTGGATGAGGGGATATCTAGTGGGACTGCTACTCTGGGGTGATGGGTAGGGAAAATATGGGGGGAAATTGTAATTCAAAATCTGGTGGAAATGAATGATGTAAACCAGAAGTTAATAAACATTTGTTAAAAAAAAAGAACTACTTTTGCTGCATCCCACTGGTTTTAGTATGTTGTCTTCATTATTGTCATTTCTTTGAATGAAGTTAATAATTGTTTCTATAATTTCTTGTTTTACCCACTCCAATTAATTTTGCGTCTATCTTTCCATGGCCCTTTATTACATATAATTTTATTGCATCATCATCTGAAAAGGATGCATTAAATATTTCTGCCATTCTGCACTGAATTGTGAGGTTTTTATGCCCTTGTATATGGTCAGTTTTAGTGTATGTTCCAATTACTGCTGAGAAGAACATATATTCCTTTTTATTTCCATTCACTTTTCTCCAGAGGTCTATCATATCTACCCTCTCTAAAATTCTATTTGCCTCCTTAACTTCTTTCTTGTTTTATTTTGAGATTAGATTTATTAAGTTCAGAGAAGGGGAGATTGAGGTACCCCACTAGTATGTTTTTTGCTATTTATTTCTTCCTCTAATTCCCTTAACTTCTCCTCTAAGAATGTGGATGCTATAACACTTGGTGCATATATGTTATGTAATGTTATTGCTTCTATCTCAGTGGTGCCTTTTAGGAGCCTATGGTTTCATTCTTTATCTCTTTTGATTAGATCTGTTTTTCCTTTTGCTTTATCTGGAATAATGATTGCTACCCTTGCTTTTTTATAACTTTAGCTGCAGTATAATATATTGTACTCCAGTCTTTTACCTTTATCCTATGCGTATCCCCCTTTTTTCAAATGTGTTCCTTATAGACAGCATGCTGCAGGATAATGGTTTTTAATCCATTCTGCTATCTGCCTCCATTTTATAGAAGAGTTCATCCCATTCACATTCACTGTTATGATTACTATCTGTGTCTTTCCTTCCTTTCTGTTCCCTCCATTGTTTATCCTTTTATTTCTCCCTTCTCCTTAAGAGTTTTCCTTTTGACCTTTGCCCTCATTATTCCTTCCCTATCCAGCTCCTTCCATTTATCTACTCTTCTCCCTTACCAGTATTCCCTCCCATGTAACCACTGAACTTTTTCTACCTACCCCTCCTATTGCCTCTAGGGCATAACAGATTTTTATACTTAATGGAATATGTTATTCCCTCCTTGAATCCATACTGATGAGAGTAAATTTCATACATTCCTCCTCTCCCTCCCTCTTTGCCCTCTACTCTAATGAGTTTTTGCATATTTTCACATTAGAATCCTAAACTTAATGGATTATGTCGATCCCTCCTTGAAACAAAACCAATAAGAGTAAATTTCATATAATGTTCATCACCCTCCCTTCTTTCCCTCTACAATACTATGTTTCTATGTCTCTGTGTGGCATAATTTACCCTTTTTTGCCTCCTCCTTACGTTTTCTCCCATTAAAATCAATTTGTTCCCTTTTATAAGGGTGTTTACAATCAGATTAGTTCATTTATATCCACATCCTCCATCTATGTATGCCCCCTTTAAATGTCATGATAATTATATAAATAATACTGACATGTATCAGCTTCTCATATAGGGATGTAAACAGATTGCTCTTATTGAACCACAAGCTGTGTGTGTATGTGTGTGTGTGTGTGTGTGTGTGTGTGTGTGTGGGTGGGTGCTTTCCTTCTTTACCTCTTTATGTCTCTCTTGAGTCTTGTACTTGGAGATCAAATTTTCCAGTGAGCTGTGACTTTTTCATCAAAAAGTTCAGGAAGTTTCTTATTTTATTGAATGACGATCTCCTTTTCCAAAAGATTATGTTCAATTTTGCTGGGCTGTTGATCTTTGGTTGCAGACCAAGCTCTTTTGCCTTATTAAATACCATATTCTAATCCCTCTGATCTTTTAAGGTGGAAGTTGCTCAGTCCTGTGTGCTCCTGATTGTATATCCACAATATTGGAATCATTTCCTTCTGACTGCTTGCAGTATTTTCTCGACCTCATAATTATGGAATTTGGCAACTATATTTCTTGGAGTGTTTGATTTAGGATCTCTTTCAGGAGGAATACGGTAAATTCGTTTCATAAATATTTTACCCTCTGGTTCTAGGACATCAGGGCAGTTTTCTTTGATAATTTCTTGGATAATGATGTACAGATTGCTTTTTTTATCATGGCTTTCTGGTAGACTAATAATTCTTAGATTTTTCTCTCCTGATCTGTCCTCCAAGTCGGTTGCTTTCCCATGAGATATTTTACATTTTCTTCCAATTTTTTAATCTTTGTTTTTTGTTTGACTGATACTAGATGTGTCATAGAGTCATTAAGATCGACTTGAATGATTCTCATTTTTAGTGAATTACTTTCCTCAGTTTTTGAAGCTCCTTTTCTATATGTTCAGATTTCATTTTTAGGGAGGTATTTTCTCTAGTTATGTTTTGAACATCCTGTCCCATTTCACAAATTTTAGTTTTAAACATGTGTTTTCTTCAGTGAGATTTTTTTTTTATTTTGTCCAATGTAATTTTAAACAAATTATTTTTTTATCAATTTATCTTCTAACTCTCTAATTTGCCTATTAAAATCTTCTCTGAACTCTCCCAAGAATGCTTTTTGGGCTTGAGAGCATTTAATATTTTTTCTGTGGTCTCAGATCTGGATATAGAGTCCACAGTGTCAGGAGAAAGTGATTCTTCTTGTCCACAATAATAGGATTCAATCATCTTTTGTCTTCCCTTTCCAAGTTGTTTCCATCCCATTGTCATCAACTGTTTCCTGGGTTTTAAAGGGGATTTCTGCTTCTGGGGTACAGAGGGCTCTGATCCATGCTTCTCTAGCTGGGAGCTAGGGGCCTGCTTGTTGACTTTGTGTGCTGTAGCCTCTGGGTGTCTAGACTGAGGGCAAGGCTAGGACTCTCAGTGTTTCCCCTGTGTTAGCCTGAGGCTAACAGAGAAAGGAGTGGGGGAGTGGTGGTTTGGCCACTTCAGGTTTCTGCCTCTATGACCCTGGACTAGAGATCACACAGGTTCAGCACCTGGAGGCCTGCTGTGCTGGTGTCTGCAGATTTCCTTGATTGTATTAAGGTACACCTGGGCTTCTGGTATTATTGCTTGCTGGCTACACCCCTTTGGGTTTCTGGATCTCCTGCGGGTTAGCTGAGATTGAGTTTGTTGGGGCTCTTCCTACCCTTCACTTCAGGCTTGGCACAGCGTCAGTCAAACCCTTCCTCTAGGACTCCCAAACCTGCCACTTGTTTCACTATTTCAGGATTTTAAACTGGGCAATAATCTCTGGGATTTTGGGGTCAGGGAGGGGAATTAGGGCCACTAGGGTTTACTCTGCCATATTGGCTCTTTGAAGTTCATGTAGGCAATTTTTTAAACATCCAGGCTATTGGCTGATAGCTATAGAAGGAGCTGCTGTTGCTACCACAGGCCCTGCATTTTCTCTTACCCAGCTCCAAGTGATCCTATATCCAGTGGTGAGAGGCAGCGGGGGCTTACTCTCATTCCACTGTTATCTCATCTGAGGTCCGAGCTGATGCAGCCTGCAAGCTCTGCATTCCCCCTGCCCATCCAAGTGCACAATTTCCTGATCTGGGAGTCTGCCACACTCTGTCTCGCAATGCATTCTGTCACTCTAAAATCCATTCAGATTCACTTTTTAGAGGTTACTGAAGGAATTCATGGAGGAGCTCAGAGGAGTTACTGCTTCCACTCTGTCATCTTGGGTCTCCCCTCCCCTCATCCCCCTACTTCATGAATGTCATCTTATTTTTACTCAAAAAAACTCTGAGAGGTAGATCATATTATCGTCCCCATTATAACAAATGCAGAGACTGAAGCAAAAATTAATCAAATAGAATGCAAATAAGACATGATTTGAATTTAGGTCTTCCTCAGTTCAAGTCCAAAAATTTGTCCACTCTGCCACTTGACTCCTTCAAGGCCCAATTCTATATTGACCATTTTAGCTTTTCTTTGTAGAAGGTATTGCCTCTGACTTCTCTATTCCTCCTTGTATTTTATAGATGTTATAATCTATTGTATCTATATATCTATATTTTACGAATTGTATAATCTACTATATCTATATATCTATGATCTATTGTATAATCTGTACAGCACATAGCATATCAATATATACTATCAGAAACTAAAGGCATCTAGGTGGCACAGTAGATATAATATTTTGCCTGAATTTAGCATTATGATTCTTCCTGAGTTCAAATTTGGCTTCAGATGCTTACTAGCTGCATGACCCTGGACAAGTCATTTAACCATGCTTGTTTAAATTTTCTCATTTGTAAAATGAGTGGAAATGGAAGTGGGTGGGAAATAGGATGAGAGGGGAAAAGGAATGGCATAGCATTCTAGCATCTTTCCCAAGAAAACACTAAATGAAGTAAAAAAGAGGTGAATATCACGGGAATTGCTCAAAACAACACAAACATGAACTTTGATGTTATACCATGAAAGCAATTATTTTCTCTGCACTTGGATTATTAAGTCATGAACACTGCTACTATGACTATAAATTATTTTAAGTCAACAATGAAAAGTGCATAGTAGGCACCCAATGCATATTTGTGAAATGATAAATTCAATGCAATTCCTCTTCTCTGTAAAACCTACAGTGCTCACAAAAGGAAATCAACAGTTATATAAAAGTTCATCTATCCATTCAACAGTTCTATCCTAAATATTTACTATGTGCAAAGCAGTTTCATTTCTTTGGAAAAGGACATTTGGTACAAAGAATTTTTGGCATAAAGATTTATTGATTCCTTCAAAAATTGACTTTGCTTGAAGTAGATAGACAAAGTACTGATTTAATGGTAAATTTTACCTTTAAGCACTGCATATTTACAGAGCATTTTGGATAAGCACAGTCAAATCCTAGTTTATAATTATAAAGGACTTCAGGATGGAGAAATGTGTGACTATAAAAATTCTAGGTGTTGACTGTGATTAAAATTCGATTTCTGCCACTTATTCTTTGGGTGACTGCTTAGATAAAGTCACTTCACCCTAATGTCATTTGTTATAAAGGAGTAAGTCATATACAGATTTCTGAATGGAAGGAGGAACTCTTTGGAGCACTAAATACTGTGGTATTCCTGAATTGGTTCTTTATTTGAAATGTTGTTGTTGTTGTTGTTTTTAAAGCACAACTGTTTTATTTAGGGTTTGGCTGATTCCAAAGAAAGGTGAGGGTTATTTCTTAACCTTCATCAGTCTCCTACCCACAATCATAAGGAAATGCAAATAATTCAATGTATTGTGTTATATTATTACACTATCTTTAGCATCTTATTTCAGGCTCACTGGTAAATATTTAATCATTGAGGTAGATGAAAATGCAATAATTTTAAATTTATTTTGCATGTTTCTTTGGATTTTTCTGTTTGTTCTTTAATTAAAGTATAAGCCTTATTTATCATGCTTCACTGCTTCTTTAAGCAGTGGGGTATTTTGAGGAATTAGATTGAACTATTCTCACAGTCTTTCTCAGCACCAATCACCCCATCCTGGAATGGATGTTGAATTACCCCTTGTTCTGAATTATCCCTTCCTGGCTCTACGTTTGTCACCATCACTCAGTAACATCTTTGAGAATCATTTAAATAAAATCTTCCACCTTACATACATGATGACAGCTGAATATCCCCTTGATCATTCCTCTGCATTCTCAAGCACTTTATTAGTTGGATTATTTTCCTACTCTACCCTAGGTTTTGCCATCATCCTAGAGTGAATTCAACATTTTTTTTTGCAGATTAGTTATTTTTCAGTTATTTCTGACTCTTCTTGACTTCATTTGGGGTTTTTTCAGCGAAGATACAAGAGCAGTTTTCCATCTCTTTCTCTAACTCATTTTACATATGAGGAAACTGAGGCAAACAGGGTTAAGTGACTCAAATAAGGTCACACTCCTAGTAAGTGTTGGAGGTCAGATTTGAACTAAGCTCTTCCCGACTCTAGGTATGGGGCTCTATCTAATATGCTAACTACTTGACACTAATTTGTATTGCTGCTTCCTTAAATATTCTCACTATTCAGTTCTTTAATTTCATGATAGTTTGTGACATTTTCTTCCACTGTGCCTTACTAATACACAGGAATTCTAGATTCTTAAGGTTACCCACAAGTGTCCCACTATTTTAATGATGATGATGATTATGATGATAACCCTGACATTCTGATATCTAATCTAAACTTCCTTTAATTCCTTTTCTCCCAATCTAGTCCTTGATCTCACCAGTACACCTAATTTCTCCAACCCTCAATATTTTCTCAGGCCTCTACTCCTACTCCTATTTTACTTTTCTCTTTTCCCAATCTCAACTCAGTTACTCCCTTCTCCACTTCTACTCAATTGCCATATATAGTACTAGAGGAAGCTCTACATTCAATCTGATTAAGCACAGAATAATTTCATTAAGTACAAATAAAGTTGGGACTTTAATAATTGATTCCCTATGTCACTCCCCATAGGTGTTATTCCAAAACTGGACCTATCCTCAATACTGCCAGAGGTCTTCTCTTCAAACCCTTTCTAACCATATTGATAATTGCTTCAACTAGTAATTTACTAGGAAAATAGTGGTTATTTGATGTTATCATCCTCTTCCCATTTCTTCATTTTAAGGTCATGTACTAGTGCAGAGGTTTACTTTTTGGCAAAGTTAGCCCTTCTACAAATACCTATGATGAATACGTTGCCACCACATTCAACCTCACTCTCACTAAATTTTTAACTTTGCCTTCTATTATGTTCCACTCCTTCTTTTAAACATATACATTGTATTCATTCAAAACAAAACAAAAACACCTTCACTAAATTATGCCTCCCCATCAATTGATTGTACCATTTTCTCCCTTTTCTTAATTAAACTCTAATATTTTTTTTTTGAAGATCATTACTTCCAATTACTTTCCAATTGCTATTTAATCCACCCCCACATACAACATGGCTTCCTACATCATTATTCAACTGAAAAATCTATCTCCAAAGAAAACATGCCTTAATTTCCAGAAATACTAATCTCTTTCCAGTATTTACATTTCTTGACATTTTTAGTTTATTTGACAATGATGAAAACTATCTTGTGGATAATTTCCTTTTTTAGGTACTCAAAACACTACAATTATGTAATGCATAATCTCAACTAGCCACCAGATGCCACAAGGGAATACTTTTAACTCCACATAAATGATTCAAGAACACTTCCAACACATAAGCTTTCAAAAACTTTCATCACATTTTAAATTTATTTTTACTTATTTGTTAAATATTTACTAATTACAAATAAAAAAAATTAACACTGATTTATTTTAAATATTGAGTTCCAAATGGTTTCCTTCCCATTAGCTTCTTTCTTTCCCTGAAAGAAAAACAATATATTGGTTAAACATGTAAAATCATTCAAATTGTATATCTGTCTTCATGTTGGAAAAGAAAACATGCAAAATATTTTTTTTAAATGAAGAAACTTTTAAAAAGTGTGTTTAATTCACTCTCAAGGTACATCAGTTCATTCTCTAAAGTTGGTGAGTATTTTATTTTCATCGTTGATTATTTGGAAATATCTTGAAACATTGTCTTGATAAGAGTAGTTAAGTGTTTTACAAATAAGCACAACTATGCTATTGCTGTTATTCTCTACAAAATTCTTCTTATTTTGTTTACTTCATTTTGAATCAACTCATATAAATCTTCTCAGTTTTTCCTAAAATGATTCTGCTTGTCATTTCTCATAGCACAACAGTATTCTATCACAATCAATCACAATTTGTTCAACTATTCCACAATTATGGACATTCTTTCACTTTTCAATTCTTTGCCAAAACAAAAATATATCCTATAAATATTTTTATACAAATACATTATTTTTCTCCATTCCTTTCATCTCTTTGTGATACTCATCTTGTAATGGCATGGCTGGGTCAAAAGTTATGCACAGTTTCACTGTGTTTTGCACAAAATGCCAAGTTGTTCTCAGGCATGGTTGAACTAGTTGAAAACTTCACTAACAATTTATTAGTATCACAATTTTTCAACATCCCCTTCAGCATTTGTCATTTTCCCTTTCTGTCATGTTAGCCAATGTGTGAGGTTTTAATTTGCATTTCTCTAATCAAGAATGATTTAGAACATTTCTTTTCTTCATGTGACTCTTGATATTTTTGTTTCTTCTTCTTGGCAAGCAGTCTCCCAAATATTTTAAATTGTTCTTTTGGAATTGTATTATATCTATGCATTACTGAGAAGAGCTAAATCAAAGTTAATCCTCACACAATATTGTTGTTACTGTGTTCACTGTTCTCTTGATTCTGCTCACTTCACTCAGCATCAGTTCATGTTAGTCTTTCCAGGTGTTTTTTGAAGTCCACCTGATCATCATTTCTTATGGAATAACAGTATTCCATTCTATTCATCTGTCACAACTTGTTCAGTCATTCCCCAGTTGATGCGCATCCTCTCAATTTCCAATTCTTAGTTACCACTAAAAGAATTGCTACAAATATTTTTTTTTTATACATGTGCACCCTTTTCCCATTTTTATGATCTTTTTGGGACACAGACCTAGAAGTGGTATTGCTGTGTCAAAGCGTATGCACAATTTGATTAAATTTTGGCCATAATTCTAAATTGTTCTCCAGAATAGTTGGATCAGTTGACAAGTCCACCAACAACACGTTAGTGTACCAATTCTCCCCACATCTTCTCCAACATTTATCATTTTCCTGTTGTATCATGTTGGCCAGACTGATAGGTACCTTCTGGTTATTTTGATTTGTATTTCTCTAGTCAGTGGTGATTAAAAGCACTTTTTTTTTTCATATGACTACAGACAGATTTATTTTCTTCCTCTGAAAACTGCCTGTTCTTATCCTTTGACTATGTATCAATTGGTTGACTTGTTTTCTTATAAATTTGATTCTATTCTCTATAGATTTGGGAAATGAGGCTTTTTTCAGAGACACTGGCCAAAAATATTGTTTCCAAGATTTCTGCTTCCTTTCTAATTTTGGTTTCATTTGGCTTTGTTAGTGTAAAACCTTTTTAATTTAATGTAATTAAAATTATTTATTTTGAATTTCAAAGTGTTCTCTATCTCTTCTTTTGTAATAAATTCTTCTGTTCTTCTTAAATGTTACAGGTAAACTATTCCTTGCTCTTCAAGATTGCAGATAGTATCAACTTCATGAGAAAATTGGGTGCCCATTTTGACTTTATCTTGGTATATGGTGTAAAATGTTGGTCTATGACAAGTTTCTGTCATTCTGTTTTCCAGTTTTCTTGGCAGTTTTTGTCAGATAGTGAGTTCTTATCCTAGAAGCTGATGTCTCTGAATTTATCAAACAGTACATTACTGTAATCATTCAATACTATTTCCAGGGTATCTAACCTATTTTACTGATCTACCACTCAATTTCTTAGCCAGTAGCAAGTAGCTTTGATGATTGCTGATTGTATAAAACAATTTAAGATTTGGTAGGCTAGGCCATCTTTTCTTATTTTACTTTTTCTCAGTTCCCTTGATATTCTGGAACTTTTATTCTTCCAGAAGATTTTTTTAAATAATAGTATTTATATATATTTGAAACATTTAATGTTAAGAACTCGAATTTCAGATCCATTTCCTTCCTCCCTTGTCACCCATTCCCTCTGGGGAGATAAGTAATTCAGTATATGTTGTACATGTCTAGCTATGCAAAACATTATCATAGTAGATATATTGTACAAGGCTGCTTATAATTCCCTCCCACTCATCCCACTCCCCACCTGGTCCATTCCATACATGTTCCTGTCCCTCTTCTATAGTGGGTACTTCCAACCTCTCCTCCCCCAAAAATGACCTCCCCTCCATCATCCCTCCTCGTATCCCCCTTCCCACTATTCACCAGCAGGGTGATATATCCCATTTAGTATGCATGTCATTCTCTCCTTGAACCAAATTCAATGAGAGTGTGGTTTTGCCTTTTTTGCCTTCCTATTCTCCTCCTCCCTTGCAACCACTTCCCCTTGCTTCTTCTACATGAGATAGTTACCCTACCCTGTCTCTCCCCATCTCCTCTTGCCACTTTCCTCTCTCACCTCATAATTTCATCCCTTGAGTATTCTCCCTTCCCAACAAATTCAACCTATGCCCTCTATCCATATATAACTGTAACCATATACACACACACATTCACATATGTATTCATATGACCACACACCCTTCTTCCATTATTTTCATAGTGAGAAAGATATCATCAGTCACAGTTATTGCTTTTTTCATATAGGAATGTAAATAGTTCAACTCTGATAAGTTCCTTTTGATTTCTTTTCCCTGATTACCTTCTCAGGCATCTCTTCCTTCTTGTGGCTGGATGTCAAATTTTCTGTTCAATTCTGTTTTTTTTTCCTCAAGAATGCTTGAAAGACCTCTATTCCACTGAATGACCATATTTTCCCCTGAAACAAAATATTCAGTTTTGCTGGGTAGGCGACCCTTGGATTCATTCCCAGTTCTTTTGCCCTCTGGAATATCATATTCCATGCCCTTCTATCCCTCACTGTAGAAGCTGCCAAGTCCTGGGCTATTCTGATTGTGTTTCCACAGTATTGAAATTTTTTCTTCCTGGTTGCTTGTAGTATTTTCTCCTTGATCTAGGAATTCTGGAACCTGGCTATAATATTCCTGGGAGTTTTCTTTTTGGGATCTTTTTCAGGAGGTTATCGGTGGATTCTTTCAACCTCTATTTTGGCCTCTAGATGTAAAACATCAGGGCAATTTTCCTTAAGAATTTCTTGAAGGGTGATTTCTAGGTTGTTTCTTTGATCATGGCTTTCAGGTAGTCCAATAAATTTTAAATTGTCTCTCCTGGATCTATTTTCCAGGTCAGTGGTTTTTCCCATGAGATATTTCACATTGACTTCTACTCTTTCATTTGTTTGGATCTGCTTAACATCATCTTGATTTCTCATAAAGTCATTAGCTTCCATTTGCTCCAGTCTAACACTGAAGGCATGAATCTCCTCAGTGAACTTTTGAGATTCTTTTTCCATCTGGCAAATTCGACTTTTTAAGGCATTCTTCTCATTGCCCTTTTGGGCCTCCTTTGCCATTTGAGTTAGTCTATTTTTTAAGGTGTTGTTTTCCTCAGTCAGGCTGTTGACCCACATTTCATACTTTTCATACATCTTTCTCATTTCTCTTTCCAATTTTTCCTCCACTTCTCTTATTTGATTTTTAAAGTCCTTCTTAAGGTCCTCTATGGCCTGCAACCTGCTCATATTTTCCCCTGGGGCTTTTGGAGCAGGACTTCTGACCTCACAGTCCTTTTCCCGCTCTATGTCCCCAAAATAGGAGTCTAGGGTTGCATTTTTCTGTTTCCTTTGCCTTGGCATGTTGCCACTGAATTACTTGACTTTTGGGCTTGTTGCCACACTATGGCTTTAAGGCCAGATAGAGGAATTTTCGTCCCGAACGTGTGGGGGGCAACTTCCGTTTCTGGCAAGCTGTAAACCCACCCACAACTTCCACCCTAGATCACAATCCAGATCCAGGGAGGTTAAAGCAAGAGTGAATACCCCCCAAGACTGATTGCTGGATCTCCCTACAAATCTCAGGCCAGGAGCTGGAGCTGCCTCTGAAAACTACAAAATGACATGTCTCCTCAGTGTCTTCTAGCCCCCAGGGGAGGGAGCCAATGCATTCCCCAAATACTGTACCCAAAGTCTATAGGACACTAACCTCTCACTTTGTCCTAGGTATGTCTATGTTGGTAATTCTAGAGTCGCCACAGCTGCTGGTGTTCTGGGGTCTCTCCAGCCAGCTGCTGGCCCTGCCTCCCTGGGGCTAAAATCTTGGCTCATGGGGACCTGGGCTCCGCTCGGCTCGGCTCCCCTCGCTCTGCATGCTGCGTGCTGCTGGCTCCCAGACCTCTGCACTGATCCATCCTGTAGGGCTGCTGGGCTGTCCTCAGTGGGAGGTTAGCTTCTCTGTGTCATTCTGTGGGTGCTGGGGCTCCAGACATTGTTCAGAGTCCCCTTTCACATAGTTTGGGGAGAATCTGGGGGCAGAGTGGCTTGGATGAGCTTTTTCTACTCCTCCATCTTGGCTCCGCCCCCCAGAAGATTTTTTTATAAAGCAATTGGGCTCAAGTAACTTGCTCAAGGTTACACGGCCAGTCATTATTTTTGTGTGGGTGCTCATTTTCTGAGGCCACATCTGATCTGGGGTCATCCCAGTTCCAGGGCCAGCATTCTTACTGTGCCACCTAGCCACCCCCACAGAAGAGTTTTTGTTTTCTCTTTTTCGAGCTCAGTAAGGTTTTTTTGTTGTTGTTAGTTTGATTGGTATGGTACTGAATAAATCAATGAATTTAGGTAGAATTGTCATTTTTATTATGTTACCACAGTCTACTTATGTGTAACTGGTATTTTTCCAGTTTTTTAGACCTGACTTTTTGTGTGAATAATGTTTTATAGTTGTGTTAACATAGTTCTTGGGTTTGTCCTGGCAGGTAGATTCCCAAATATTTTATGATGTCTACAGTAACTTTAAATGGAATTTCTCTTTCTAGCTCTTGCTGTTGGGTTCCTTAGTAATTGAGGTTTTATTTTAAAGTCATTTGGTGGGGAATATTGGGTGAGTTTGACTGTAAGTTTGCCTTATGTTGATTCTGACTCGCTTTTTCTCTCTTGTCAGGCCCCACATAAATAAATTTCCTTTCCCCACCCTGGAAAATGAGAAATTTGCCTCAGAGTTCAATGAAAAATAAATGACCACTTGGTTAGTTGACCCTCTTTTCCCCGTTTTCATCTCATACTAGAGGTTTACCACATTTCTCTTTCTCCCTTGTTTCACATGTGAAGGAAGTCTTTCCCCTTGCCACGAATAAATCTTTTACACATACAAGTGATCCTTATTTTTTTTCTCTGCTTCATGTTTCACCCCATTGAAATCCAACTACAGAGCCAGAAAAGCAACTTGCTTTAATGCCAAATGGACCATTTCTTTTCCCATCTCAAAGATTTCCAGTCACTTTCTATAGACTCTCAATAAAAAAGGAAACAAAAATATAAATAAATGTATTTTTATTAATGGACAAATACATGAAATGAAATGAAGAAGATTTATATACATATATGTGTGTATATCATATGTGTGTATCACAATTGATCCTCCTATACCTATCCAATAAATTGTCATTTCCTCAAGAATAGGAGATTTTTTTCCTTGTATCCTCTTATGTTCAGACTATTCACTTAATAAAAGTATGTTTATTGATTGCTTGAGTAAATTTTTCATTTTAAAATGACTGAACTGTTCTTATGTATAAATATTCACATCTATGGACATATGGAAAAGCACAAATGATGGAATAATTGATAATGTCCTAGACTTAGACCTATAAAAGTGAATTTAAGTACTGCATTTGACACCTACTGTGACATTGGGCTAATTATTTAATATCTCATTGTCCTAAGTGACTCCCAGACTTTGAAACATCCAATTCTCATTAATGGAGTGAATTTTTATCTTTTTCTCATGTGTGGTGCAGTTGAGATGATTTACATATAATATTTTGAAAACTTTTAAACCATTTACATTATCCCCCAAAATAAAACCACATGTACTTAAGATAGTATTTATTTATGTATACTATAACAGAAAATATCAATTTCAAAATATAAAATAAAAGACAAAATGAATGATATTCTAGGAAACATTATTTTATCATGTATTTGTTTTGTTTTTGGATACAGTAGGCACTTCAGGATTTTTTTAGTGCTTGAATGTCATCTCATAAATAACAGCTAGCATACCACATCATACACTGGTAACTGAAAATAAGGCATTAAGATTAAGGGGTGAAATTTGGAGGCATAATTATTTAAGAAAATCCTCCTTCTGTTACTTATTAACTGGGTTACTATGGATTTAATTTAACTTCTCTCAATTTCAGTTTCTTCATATATAAAATAGGCATAATACCTCTAGCATGTCCCTCTCAATTTCATGACACATTTCACGTAAAGTGCTTTGAAAACTTCAAAGTGATCTATAATGTTTTTAATAATTACTATAAGTATAATTATTAATGCTTCCTTGAGCTTTCTGTATATTTTATTCAGAATTAATTTTAATCAATTATAGTATTCCATTAGATACACAATCTAATGACCCACATGGTGAATATATTAAGTAGATTCTCTTGTCTGACTTATTCATCATTTTTATTTTGGAGTTGTTGATAATTTTCTGTACTGGTGGTTGTAATGAAATTTACAGATCCCTTTGTATTGGAAAGCTAAGAGGTACTTAGCTCCTAGTTGAAATGAAGCCTCTGTTAAAGAAACTGAATGTATGAACTGTTGCTAACTTAACAGGAAGGGGCTGAAAAGAGAGGACCAATACTTTATATAAGGAAAAGCCCAGAGAGGGAGAATCAAAATTCATTGAGATAAGCTTCATGAAGGCAGACACAGCTGTTGCCTAGGAGGCTGGAGAGGAAAGGCTCAGGCTGGATAGAATGATTTTGATTTTGGAAACCTGGGTAAAGTGATTTTGATTCTGGGAACCAGCTGGAGCTTCTGCTAGGGAGCTAGCACCTTCTCCTGGGAGCTGCCAAAGACTGAGGAAAAATGACTGTGATACTTGTACATTTCATGAACCTGTTTGTGGCTTTGTTAAGCCTAGACTTCCTAGAAACACAGACTATGAAGGATTTAAAGTGGACAGGACACTGTGAGCTTCAGGGTGGAACAGAAATAGCACTGAGAGCTGGACAAGGAACTGAGAGCTGTCTGCTTTGAACCTAGGTGACAGGTTGTTGAACCCAGGTAGGAGCTGGGACCATGGAAGAGGATCCAAGGAAACTGAGAGACTACCTTTATTTAAGGTGAACTAAGAATTTACTTGGATACTGTCCATTGCCTGAGAAGATTGCGACTTATTTGTGATTGAGGGGTGGATGGCCTGTGTAAAATAGTGCTGAGAGTGACTGATAATGTAATTTATTGCACTCCATGAGTGGAGAACTTTGACTATTGTATTTTGTGTCCCTTAAGGAGGCAATTTTTTCTTAAGGATGATTGAATGATTTAGTTGTTTGAATGATTGAGTTACTAAGTGATTGATTGACTAAATGATTATACTTTGTTCAAAGCTGTGTGACCAATGTGGTGAAAACTGTGGCCATTTTCTGTGGTAAGTTGTTGTGAATGATGTATTTTGGTGATCTGTGATAAGTTGTAAAATTGTGAAATCTGTACTTTGATTTACTGTGAATGTTTTGCTCTGATTTGTTATTAAATAGAGTGTTCACTATACTATGTAATCAGAACCTTAAAAGCTGGTCACAGTAGCATTCTTCTGGAAAGATGCTCATGCTTGGCTTTATAGTGGTGTTTGGGAAAATATTTTCAAAAGTAGGTTGGAATAAAACATTTTCTGAAAATATAAGACCCTACAATTTTACTTTTTTCAAGTTGTCTTGTTTTATTTAATTTTTCATATTCATCTGCAAGTGTCCTGCATCTTTAGTTCTATAATCTCTTACCAACATTAAATTTAAACTATTTCATGTTGGTTACTACAATTGAGAGTGGTTTTACAACAACAATTTTATTTCTTTAGTACAGTTATTTGTTCTTGCTTTCACCTTTATTCCTTTGATATAAAACTCTTGATAAAATACATTGGCTACTATTTATTTTGGTCACAGGGCTTCTTGAATAAGAGCAAAGGAGTATGATTCTGTTTTCCAGGCCACCTTTAAATCTTTTCTTTTCCATTTCATGTATGTTTCTGTAAAACATAAATGGGTCTTCAAAAACAAACAAAAAACACCCAGTCTAGTTGATCTAGAAAAAATTTCTCTTATTTTCATGTACACATACCTGAATAATGAGATAATAAAAATAATCTTAGAAGTTGCTCCTGAGAATTCTTATGTCATTTCCCTTTCATCTATTGTTCTCAAGTACCCTTCTTTAAAAATTTGGATTTATATTCATAAATATGTTGCAAAAGAGATATAAAATAGTAACTATTTTTTTTTCTCTACAAATCTAGTTGGACATGGTAATGTCTATAGGTTTTTGAAGTAAAAACAAAAAAAGTGTATCTACCTATTTATTTATACACACAGATATACATATGTATATGCATATATATGTATAGATACATGTATATATGTGTATATATGTGTATATATACATATACATACATATGTGATTATTTATGGATGTATGGATACATTGATACGTGTACATAAGCTAGCAGTAATCATTTTTCAGACATGACAAACTAATGATTTCCTTAGAGTACAAGGGATATCTGTATCTGATTAAGGTGTCAATGTGTAACCCAAATTTTAAGTTTAGTTTTCTTGATGCTTGTTACTTCCTGAGACAGGACATTTTAGGGCAGAATAACAGAGATAAAAAGAAGATATGTTAATCAATATTGAATGTTATCTCTAAACTGTCTTTTGCACCTAGGCTCTGCAGAATAGTCATAATTCAGGTCTTCTGCTGGTAATAATAACCTATTCAAATCATAGTTCTGTAGGAGCAAGCACCCTAGCATACCCAGGATGGCTGCTAGCACAGGTTCCTAGATCTGCTTTTTTTTAATTTTATTAAACAAATGCTTTATTAACTTCTGTTTTACATCATTCATTTCTGCCATATTTTGAGTTACAATCATTTTCCCCCCTTTATTTCCCTACCCAACCTCCCAGAATAGCAGTCCCACAAGATATCGCTTCCTCCAATCTGCTCTCTCCAATACCTTCTCCCATACCCCCTTCGACTTTTCCATTAGAGGAAGGTGAATCTTTGTGTCCCAATGCCTGCACATCTTATCTCCCAATTATAAGCAAAAGAGTATTATTAATAGCATTTATATATATTTGAAACATTTAATGTTAAGACCTCGACTTTCAGATCCATTTCCTTCTTCCCTTGTCACCCATTCCCTCTGAGGAGATAAGTAATTCAGTATATGTTATACATGTCTAGCTATGCAAAACAGTATCATAGTAGATATATTGTACAAGGCTGCTTACAATTCCCTCCCACTCATCTCACCCCCCACCTGGTCCATTCCCTACATGATCCTGTCCCTCTTCTATAGTGGGTACTTCCAACCACCCCTCCCCCCAAGGATGACCTCCCATCCATCTTCCCTCCTCTCATCCCCCTTCCCACTATTCTGATGCAGGTTGAGATATCCCATTTAGTATGTATGTCATTCTCTCCCTGAACCAAATTCAATGAGAATGTGGTTTTGCCTTTTTGCCTTCCTATTCTTCCCACCCTTACAACCACTTCCCCTTGCTTCTTCTACATAAGATAGTTTGCCCTACCCTGTCTCTCCCCATCCCCTCTTGCCACTTTCCTCTCTCACATCATAATTTCATCCCGTGAGTATTCTCCCTTCCCAACAAATTCAACCTATGCCCTCTATCCATATATAACTGTAACCATCTACATACACATTCACATATGTACTCATATGACCACACACCCTTCTTCCATTATTTTCATAGTGAGAAAGCTATCATTAGGCACAGTTATTGCTTTTCCATATAGGAATGTAAATAGTTCAACTTTGATAAGTTCCTTCTAATTTCTTTTCCCTGATTAACTTCTCAGGCATCTCTTCCTTCTTGAGTCTGGATGTCAAATTTTCTCTTCAATTCTGTTTTTTTCCTCAAGAATGCTGGAAAGTCCTGTATTCCACTGAATGATCATATTTTCCCCTGAAACAAAATACTCAGTTTTGCTGGGTAGGCGACCCTTGGATTCATTCCCAGTTCTTTTGCCCTCTGGAATATCATATTCCATGATCTTCAGTCCCTCAGTGTAGAAGCTGCCAGGTCCTGGGCTATTCTGATTGTGTTTCCACAATATTGAAATTGTTTCTTCCTGGCTGCTTGTAGTATTTTCTCCTTCATCTGGGGATTCTGGAACCTGGCTATAATATTCCTGGGAGTTTTCTTTTTGGGATCTTTTCCAGGAGGTTATCGGTGGATTCTTTCAACCTCTATTTTGCCCTCTGGACGTAAAACATCGGGGCAATTTTCCTTGAGAATTTCTTGAAGGGTGGTTTCTAGGTTCTTTCTTTGATCATGGCTTTCAGGTAGTCCAATAATTTTTAAATTGTCTCTCCTGGATCTATTTTCCAGATCAGTGGTTTTTCCCATGAGATATTTCACATTGCCTTCTAATCTTTCATTTTGTTTGGATCTGCATAACAGCATCTTGATTTCTCATAAAGTCATTAGCTTCCATTTGCTCCAGTCTAACTCTGAAGGAATGAATCTCCTCAGTGAAATTTTGAGATTCTTTTTCCATCTGGCAAATTCGACTTTTTAAGGCATTCTTCTCCTCTTTGCCCTTTTGGGCCTCCTTTGCCATTTGAGTTAGTCTATTTTTTAAGTTGTTCTTTTCCTCAGTTAGGCTGTTGACCCTCATTTCATACGTTTCCTGCATCCTTCTCATTTTTCTTCCCAATTTTTCCTCCACTTCTTTTATTTGATTCTTAAAGTCCTTCTTAAGGTCCTCTATGGCCTGCAACCAGCTCATGTTTTCCCCTGGGGCTTTTGGAGCAGGACTTCTGACCTCACAGTCCTTTTCCCGCTCTATGTCCCCAAAATAGGAGTCTAGAGTTGCATGTTTCTGTTTCCTTTGCCTTGGCATGTTGCCACTGAATTACTTGACTTTTGGGCTTGTTGCCACACTATGGCTTTAAGGCCAGATAGAGGAATTTTCGTCCCGAACGTGTGGGGGGCAACTTCCGTTTCTGGCAAGCTGTAAACCCACCCACAACTTCCACCCTAGATCACAATCCAGATCCAGGGAGGTTAAAGCAAGAGTGAATACCCCCCAAGACTGATTGCTGGATCTCCCTACAAATCTCAGGCCAGGAGCTGGAGCTGCCTCTGAAAACTACAAAATGATGTGTCTCCTCAGTGGCTTCTAGCCCCCACGGGAGGAAGCTGATGCATTCCCTAAATACAGGTCCCAAAGTCCATAGGACACTAACCTCCTACTTTGTCCTAGGCATGTCTATGTTGATAATTCTGGAGTCGCCACAGCTACTGGTGTTCTGGGGTTCCTCCAGCTGGCTGTTGGCCCTGGTGCCCTGGGGCTAAAACCTCACCTCACGGGCACCTCAGCTCAGGCGCGGCTTGGCTTCCCGAGCTCTGTGCGCTGCCGGCTCCCAGAGTGCTGCGCTGGTCCTTCCTGCAGGGCTGCTGAGCTGTCCTCAGCGGGAGGTTAGCTTCTCTGTGTCATTCTGTGGGTGCTGGCGCTCCAGAAGTTGTTCATAGTCCCCTTTTACATAGTTTGTGGGGAATCTGGGGACAGAGTGGCTTGGATGAGCTGTTTCTACTCCGCCATCTTGGCTCTGCCCCCTAGATCTGCTTTTCTAAAGGAAAGCAAATCAAAGTGGATTAACAATATTGTTTAATCAAACATATGTCATTTATCTAGTTCTGGGGGAAAAGTTTAGCACCCTGAACTTCAGAGTATACAAACATGTTACAAGCAAAAGTTACAAGCATAGAGAAAAACAAATCAGCTGACAGGTTTCCAGCTGTCTGACCATTACATCCATACCTAGTCAGTTACCACAGAGGGAAGCACCAACATCTGGGTTTTCAAAGCCGAGGGGCTCAATGGCTGCCCAGAGTCTTGTGAGGTCAAATCACACAATTCTTCACAAAGTGAGTCCCAAAGCAATATCTTACATGTGGGTATATATAGACTTCTCCTGGCTCAGAGAATGTTATAACCCTTTTGACCCACTGCCCAATAACAAAGCAACAAGGTGTGGGCATTCCTGAAAAACAAGCCTCCTACCACAGGCTCCATGTGACCACATTCAGCCTATTAAGGGCCAAAGTATATTTTCAAAACTGGGAAGTTTCTCAGAGTCACTTAAGCCTAACAAAGGGCCTAGGGGCAAGGAAGATCTTTAGATTCCCATTCCCATAACAAGTTCTCATCCTATTTTCTTCCCTCCTTCATTCTTTTCTGCTGACATTCGTCCCAACTTTTTTTGTTTAGGATGTCCTCTGACATCTGATCTGATTTCATTTTGTCGCTCTTTTCTTCACTACTATTTCCCAAGTTACCACCCTTTTATCTCTCATAAATTTTTTTATCTTCACAACATCTCTAGACATTCCCATTATTTAATAAATGAATGGTTGTCATCCCTGATCTTTTTGTCCTCAAGAGCTTACAGACCCCAAAGTGAAGAGCTTAAAAGTTCTTCAGTGGAAGTTTAAGAAAACACTAATATGTACAAGTTTTGAAAGTAATGGTTTAACATCTTTAGCATCTTGGTATTATATTCTATTAAATTCTCCAATACAAAGAATTTTTTCACTTTCTTCTTTCACTTAAATTATTAAAAATCCTTTCTTAGTTGTTTAAAAAATGGAACATTTTGAATTACATGTGATTTTAATCATCTTAATATTTTAACTGTTTTTTTTTAATTTCCTTTAGTATTTTTAAAATGTAAGTCAAATATTTTTCTTTTCTTCAGTAGATTCTATCCACCATTTTGGGGATAGGGTGGCCAAAATGGGCCAATTCTGTAATGCAAAATTTAACCACTAAGTTATTTTAAATAGTTTTCTGCATTATGCCAAATTGATCTATAACGTATGCACATTTTATTGGGTTCAGAGTATGTATGGAGTGACAAAGGACGTGACAATATAGTTTCAAAATTATTTAATGCTAACTTTAACATTTGAAGATGAAAAATATTTGCCACTATAAAAATAAAGAGAAAGAGTTTGAATATGATTATCTTAGTTTTACAAAACAGCATTTAGTGGTTTTAAAAAGTAGAAGCAGAAAATAGAATCCATAAAAAATTGTTTTACTTTTCAGAAAAATTCTCTAAAGACAGCTACCAGGGTAAATGTGCATTATTCAATATATAACTGACTTTTATACTGGTAATAGCATTGTTGGTAAACATTTCCATAGGTCAAATTATTTATTTATTTTTGGGGGCAATTAGGATTAAATGAATTGCCAGGGTCACAAAAATAGTAAGTGTCAGAAGCTGATTTTGAACTCAGGTCATCCTGACTCAGGGCCAGTCCTCTACCCAGTACACCACTCAGCTGCTTCCATTGGTCAAATTTAAAAGACAAACCTCATCATCCATAATCCTTTATATTTTTCTTCTGATATCTCCATAATTTAATTATGAAGTCCTTCATGTTAATCTTAAAAATCAAAACCTGTACACAATCCTTTGTTTATTGTCCTATCATTCCTTTAATTGTGTGATTGAGATCTGGTTAATTTGATTTGCTTAGGTCATCCCTTAAAAATAAAAACTTGTTAAGATCCTCCTCCTATGTGCTTTACAAATTTCATTTCATTTGATCCTCACAGTAGTCCTGAGGAGTAGGTGCTCCTATTATCCCAATTTTATAGCTGAGGAAACTGAGATAGAGGCTAAGTGATTTTCCCTAGGCCACATAATGTTGTCCTGATGTCGGATTTGAAATCAAGTTTTACTATTTCCAGAGTCATTGTTTTATCTACTGAGTGATCTGTTTGTCATCTCACAATCAAATGTCAGATAGTAACATGAATTATCTAGTTCCCAGTCTTTCACCAAAGAACATATTATAATGAATCCTTTCATTTACTTTTTTGTCATTCTCAATATACTGTTAAAAACTAAAGAACTCTGGGCTACGTAATTCACTTTTACTTATTTAATTTTCATAAGATAGGCACACCAGTGGAGTTATTGATTTACTCATCTCCAACTCATTTAAAGTAAATGATAAGAGGAGCAACTGATCTGTCATGTTTAAAGGTCTTAGAATAACAGTACAGAAGTTTTACATACTGTAGCTATGTTTCAACAAATCTTTCTTGCATTTGTCAAGGAAACTTGGCTATGTTCAACAGGTCATCTATAAATGATCAATAAAAAAAAGAATGATTCCAGAAAATAGAGGTGTCTTGACTTTCAAGTAAAACCTCTATTGAAGAACTTCCCGGGTGATGAAGAAGACTAGTCTTCAAAGTTGGCATTATTTTCTTCTCCAATCTCTACCTCTCCAGCATATATACACCTTTGACCACAGGAGGAATTTGGGCACTTTAAAGGGTTATAAAATTTTGGATTTCTCATTTTTAAATTTATGTCTGAGCAATATCTTGGGTCAACCAGCAGATGAAAGTATCTTTATTGAAATCCAAGAAGAAATTGGGCATACATACATGTTTCCAAACAGATCACAGGAAAGAGACAACATCATACCTATGGAGAATTCAATGCATAGCCCATAGTGAATTGGATGGTCAGTGAAAAGGATAGCCAGTAACCCAAAGATGTGCATTATTACCACATTGCCACGTGTGTTCTCTAATTCTTAGCTCACCTTTGCTTTTATTGTGTATGTATCTGTAGGAGATGTTTAGGGGATGATGTTTTACATCAACTGTTTTTTTAGGTACCACATTAGCAAGTACTCCTTTCTAAAAACTACTTAAGGTCAGCAAATATTGAACCTCAAATGATGATCTTTAGGTCAATCATAACAGAAAAGTCTTATATGATGGGAATTGAGTTTCACCTTCAGTTCCTAAGGGCTGTGATATTTTTTAGGTATTATGATTATTCAGTACTTTTTTTGTGCCTCATTTACTGAGCCATTCCTTCCCTTTTCATAATTTTCTTTTAACCCTCCCATTTCTTTTCCAATTTTCCTGTCTACCACTCTTCTCTATTCCCTTAACTTTTCTTTTTGAAATGGTGTACAATTAGAATGTGTCTTTGAGACTCTGGGTATAGCAGTTTTCATATTGTTTTCTTCTGAGCTTATTCCTTGTTCTTCCCTTCTGCTATAATAGTTTTTAAAGTCATTTTTGATTGCTTGTTCATTTTTTCCAGATTATTTCTTGACGTTGAAAAATTATGTTAAATTTTGACTCTACTCAACTTAGGGCAGGGAGGCACTGCTCTGAGTTGCAGCTTTTTGTGCTGTTTTTTTTTTTAATTAATTCTAGGTGTCTGCAAAGTTCTAGTGCTTTCAAGTAGGTGTGGTCTGGAAAGAGTTATGAGTACTAATATCTTGGTATGTGCTCTGGTTTTTACCAAGGAAGGGATCCTGCTTCCTTGAACTTCCAAGCATTAGTGGTCCTCTTAGTCTTGAAACTATGATCCAGAAGTCTTTGTCATATAGTTTTCAATCAGCTTTAACTGTACACACTGTCAACAAAGGCTCCCTTAAAATCACTTTATGACTCTGCTTACTCTCTCTGGGTTGACAGCTCATGTGTACGTTTTCACTGCTGCCACTGTTGTGGTTGCCTCCAAGGCTGAAAGCTTGTGCTGCTATTGTTTTCTCACAAAGACCCCTTTAGTTTTCATAGACTTCTCCTGCCTACCTACAGAGTTGCCTTAGGCTAGAAAAAATATCTCACTCTGACCTTTAGTTGTCTCTGCTGCTTCAAAATTTAATTCGAGCTGTTATTTTAAAGTTGTTTAGAGGGGAATACTAAGATAATTCAGCTGAGTTGCTGCCTACTTTACCATCTTGGATCCCAAGGTAGACCTTCTTCTTAACATTTTCATAAGTGATTAAGATAAAAAACATAAATGACATTCTCAGAAGAAAACATTTTTAATGTCAGTGACCCCCAAAAATATATTGCTAGACTAGAATATTGACTTGAATAAAATAAGATGAAATTTACTTAAAATAAATATGTTTATAAAGATTACACTGTGAAATACCTCCCAGGGAGGAAATACGAAAGGCCTGGAAAAGATTTAGATTTGCCTCTTTCTCTCAAAGTAGTTGGAGTAGAAAGGGTCAAGTATTGGTTAATCATTTCTAAGTTTAATAGAGAAAAATATTTTATGTATCTGTATTCCTCTATTTCCATTGTCATCTCCATCACTGTCTCTACCATCTCCATCTCTGTCTGATCAATGTTTCACCTGGGTATGACAACAGAACATTAATATTTTGTTAATTTCCTCTGCCTTAAGGGCTTTATTTATTTAAAAAGAATTCATTAGTAGCGGGACACTAAATAGAGAAATCCCTTAAACCCAACTGAAAATGAATTAAATGTGAAATGAATCAAAAATGAATTTGATCCCATGCTATAGAGAGTCACAAAAAGTTTCCATTACTTACCATGAGCATATACAGTTCATAGTACACAGTCATAGTATAATTCTGTGGGAACCAGTAATTTTGAGGGGTCAGTCAGCCATGCCTTCATGATTGATACTAAATTCCCAACAGATAAAAACAAATATGGAGTTGCTAGAAAGTTAAATTTCTCTTCTGTACCTTCACAGTCTACAAGACTTAAAGAATGAGTGAAGTTCAAGGCCCAGATGTAGTTGATTAAATTCCCTGTACTTTATTGCTATTGAGTGTACTTATTTCTCTCCTACCCTCATCTCTGCTGTGCTTATTCCTTCTCCGTTTCTTTTCTCAAGCTTCCTTCTCCATTGAGACTTCCTCTCGTTGAGGTTCAATCCCATTTGACTCTCTTTATGAGGATCTATTTTTATGATAGAAATTTGATAGAAAAACTTGCAAGTCTTACTTTCTCCATTGCTTTCTATTGTAGTTTCAGTCTCTTTTTTTCGGCAATAAATTTCTTGGTGCACTTCACTCCCTATAGAGTATCTATTTCACTCTACCTCTTCCAATGTACCACCAGATCTTCTTCCTGTATATCATAATCCATGTGTTCTCTGTTATGTCTAGAAAAAAAGATTACTTATTTTATTGCTTTCAGACTTCCTTATGATCATACTAGTAGGAGTTGGGGGTGAGAGGGAGAAGGATCAGCTGCATGTCTGTGACTACTATGTCTACTAGATCTTGACCCTAATCTTGTAAAATGATAAAGCATCAATATTCTCATTTTTCAACAATCTATATTTAAGCCTTTCCTTCTTCAATGTATTTCCCTGAAGAATTTGCTCTTGAATTACAGTACTTAATCCCTGTACCTATTATATTGACATAATTTAATATTTCAGCTGGTCAGAAGAATTTCCCACAGATAACAAATACTGGCTTTTTCTTTAGTGCTGCACATATTTTAAATTTCTTTCATTTTAGACATTTAGAAAAATGATCCAGAGCATCATGATTAATTCACCTGAAAAAAATTAAAATGTCATAAATATGACCTTATGGCTACAATGACCCAAAAGGTTTGCAATGATAAATTTTGTTATTTCTTTTCACATTTACAGTGAGAATAACATACATGGTATTCCTTGATCTAGGTCTAAGAGACAGAATGCAATAGAAAACCTAGCTCTTCATGTCTCTACATATTTCATTTTATAAAATTAAATGAATGGGTCAGCCAGGTGGTGCAGTAAATTGAGCACTGGCCCTGGAGTCAGGAGGAACTGAGTTCATATGTGACCTCAGACACTTAACACATGCTAGCTGAGTGACCTTGGAGAAGTTGTTTAACCCAATTGCCCTGCCTTCCCCCCCCCCAAAAAAAAAGAGAAAAAAAGAAATGTTTTTTTTTTAATTTCCTAGAAAATAAAAATATATTTTTATCTATTCACAGAAATATGTTTTAAGCACATGCAATAGTAAAATAAGCAGATCTACTTGTCAGCAAAATATACATTTGCTGGTCAGTAATCATTTGGCTGTTTTTCTGAGATATTTTTAAAGAAATATATGGTATACCTGGAGTATAATGATATTATATTAACTCAAGTTATTTTGTTCGAAGCAGCTTATATGTAGGTGCAATGTGTCTATTTATGCCAGTAAGCATGATATGGTATAATTTGAGTAATGGCTATTTACTAGATGGTTTTCACAATTTCATTCTTAGGTAGTATTGTGATAGTCACAATGTGCACTGAAAGAAAAGGAGGCAGAAATGGAGGATAGGACGCTGACTTAAAAAATTGTGGTATAATCTGATTACATTTACACAATACAGAAGGATTTGTCATGACTGATAAAAAGTTACCTGGGCAATATAAAAACTAAACGTAAAACTCTGTCCTGAAAATGAAAGGACATTTCTCTACTAAATGATGTAAATGAATGTGATATTAGGTTAATTAGCTATAGGACATATTGAGTACTTAATGGCATGTGAACACATTTCAAGAAGACAGAAATTTTATTTGAACACTGCAAAGATGAGAATAACAATTGGAGCCACATTTATTGTGAATTACACATATGTGTCTATATTTAGGTTCACATATGTATATATGTGTATTAACCTCCAGCATAACCATTTATGAAATGCTCTTGGAATTATCTACACTAAAAATAATTAATTCTAAAAATGCCAAGTACCATGAATGCGTTGCCAACACTCACTGGATTATGAAAACATGGGAGTTCCAAAAAAAAATCATTTACCAAACTAAATCTTTTTATTGTGTGGAAAAAAAAAAATTGTGGCAAGCCTTCAAGGAAATGGGATTAATTGTTTGTATCCTAAAGTATTTGTATGCAGGCCAAAAAGCAACAGTTAGAACCAAGCATAGAACAACTGGTTCAAGACTGGAGAAGCAATACAACAAGGCTGCATAATTGCTCTTTATTTGCTTAGGTTATATGCAGAGTATATCACATGAAATACCAAGCTGGATGATTCAAAATGCCAGAATTAAGTACACATATAATGAATATGTGTATATAGATAGATGTAATTTTCAATTATGTACTTAAAGTCATGCTTTCTCTCTTTTTTGTGTCAATGAGTCAGAAGGTGGATTTGAATTCAGGTCCTCCTTATTCCAGGGCCACAACTCTATCCACTTTATCACCTAGTTGCTTCAAAGTAACATTTTCAGAATGTCTTTCCTGCTATATTTATAGTGAGCATACTTGACAGGTAGAATTGAATGAAGATGATGGAGCTATAGATGTTCTATTAAAATATCTTTTTATGGAGACTTCCTGAAAGGAAACATTTTTATTTTGTTATATCTGAGAGGTAGAAGCCAAGATAAAGGCATTTTCTATAGACAGACAGATCTATCTATCTTTCTATCTATCTATCTATCTATCTATCTATCTATCTAATTTAAATAAATGTCATAGAATCATTTTTCCTGTCTTTAAAAAGGTAATAATCAGCTTTACTCCATCTGACTCTTTACAATTCTCTACGTTTGTGCTAAATTCTACCCATCATTCCTTCAGAGTTTTTAAAGAGATGGTAAGATGATATAAGCTGTTTTTGGCAAATGCATTATTCAGGAAAGGTTATTGAACTGCTTCCAGCTGAGCAAGAATATCTAGCCTTGTTCTACCTTGTAAAAACAAATGCATACATGAAGATTTCCCCATTGTACTGAATAAGCCTGCCCAACCCACACAGACTGCAGATCTTCCTCAGAACCCATCCTAATGATCCCCTACACAGCCAGACCGGAAACCCAAGACTCTTTAATATTCTACCCTCATTATTCTAATTTTCTATAATTTAACAACTTCTCATATTATTCTTAATGGAAAAGTCATGCAATATTGAGCAGTAACTGCTGTTAATTTCCTGCTGTATATCATTTGCATATTTTGTTGCTGGTGGAGAGTAATTAACATGCTCTAATTATCATACTGATTGTCTTCTTTAGCTTATGAGAATAAAGTCATCTCAACCCTCGTTGATCTTACAATAGTATATTTTATTGCTTCCAATAATAGTATCCTGAGATACACAAGACTTAAATTTTTGCTGAAAAATTGTGTGATCCAAAAGTAACAGGCTTTCTAAATGGTTCAATTTGGAACAGAGTAATGAAAGTTTTTATAGCTCCTATCAAAAACATGGAGTCTTATTTCTGCAGTGCTATTCTTTTTAGTGAAGAGAATTGTAGTTATATTACACTATTATCACAAGAGAAAATGTTTCCTTGTATTCCATTCAGATTTTGTCTTCTTTTCCTCTTTCTTGCCAAATACTTAAGTGAAAATGAACATGCATGCACACACACAGACACACACAGACACACACACACATCTATGGATATATTTACAAGCAAAAAAAAAGACTTTCTGGAAAATAGCTTAAATATTAGGAGTAGTCTACAAAATCATTGGTTTTTAATATAAAAATTGATGCTTAGACATTTCTGTTAAACTACCAATCCTTAGTAAAAATATAAGGAAAAGAAAATGAAAAGAAATCTAAAGCAGGAACATAATATTTTCCAAAGAGTGTTTCGTTGTCAAAAATGTTCATTATCTTTAAGAGCAGAATGCATAGCCTATTATATTCATAGGGACTACTTTGATTAAAAATTAAATTGATTTGCAGATATCTTTATTTGTAATGAACATGTCACATTGAGGCCAAGATAATCCAAAGTTCTCCCTTTCTTGGTGAAATAGGAATCTTTTCCACATTTAATTCCAGATTTCTCCTGTTGACAATGTAAGACTGAGATATAGGATTGACAAAGAAAAAAAGAAATGAAAAAATGACCAGAAAGACGTGGCCCAGGTTTAAACCTTTAGGGCTTGAGTCATGAAGATTAGCTGGTTTTCATCAACAATGAGATCAAGAATGAAGAGAAGAAATTAGTTTAGACTGAAGAAGGAAGGACTTTTATTAGACCAGGGAATAAATTCCATTGTTCCATCAACTCTCTCCTAAAATCTAGAAGATGAATCTGTCTGGAAGAGATTTGATCGAGTCGAACTTGAAAACAAAAAGAGGAAAGGTAAACTTAATGATATCTTAACCTTTGTTCACACTCATTTAAATTTTGAAATTTGTTAGAAACATAATAATTTGTTTTAGCTTTAGGTTGATGGATATTATAGTTGGACCAATGTTCAGCAATTCTGTTAACCACTATGCTCAAAACACCCCTGCCAATGCAGTCTTCAGGGAAGACTAGTCATCACATCTGGTGTGATGACTGCTGAGCCTTTTTCAGGGCTTCTCTCCACCTTTGGTGTCCAGCTGTTCCATCCAACTCTCACCTGTGGCTCCAAGAAGCTGTAGCATGCTTAGATGCCACACCCTAGTAAACTGTTTAGGCATATGGGTAAACCAGGTGGAGGGGAACCAAGGAGTCTCAAACCTACTGCTGAATTAGGTGGGGGTTTCTTTCCCAAGTTTGTGAGGAATTTACATGGTGGAATGGGCAGATGAGACTAATCTGTTCCAACAGCCATAAAGGCAGCTGAAGTAGGTGCTGTTAGAGTTTGGTTAGACATCAAAGATGCCAAGGCCATCATTGTATCTTGAGCAATCACAAGTCATCTTGAATCTATCTTGTCACTGAACTGTGATGACTCTGTAGAGAGTGAGACTGACATCTTTGTGTAACTCTGACTCAGTTAACTCCAATTGATGTCACCCAAAAGACAAAAAAAAATCATGATCAAACCCTAAAAAACACTTCTTGAAATAAGCACTTTGTGCATCTTGCTGACAAAACAAACAAATAAACAAAAAGATGTCTCAATGAGAGAGTAAAACCTGGATTAAGGAAGACTTGTGTTCAAATCTTGTCTCAGATACTGTATGACTCAAGTAAGTCACAACCTCTGTTTGCCATAATGCCCTGGAAAAGGAAATGAAAATCCACTCTATCTTTGTCAAGAAAACACCATGGATAGTATTGGCATGCTATGGGGCAAATGGTCACATAGAGTAGGACATGACAGAAAAATTGAATACCAAAAATAATAGCAAAACAAATACTTTTATACATTACATAGCATTTTTTTATAAAGCAGATAATCAAAAGCTTGGTAGGATTTGTTTGTCTTAATAACAATTTCATAATATATTTCAGTTATTTTTTTTAATCAAATCCCTCTACATTTAATTATATCTGTTGTTCTCTTCTAATCACCACCCCTAAATTGTGAGATTATTGAAGACAAGTACTTTGTTTTTGTTTCTGCATTTCTTTTGCCTACCAGAACCTTGCAAATAAAGGATGCCTAATTAATATAGGATGATTTGAATACCTTTAACATATACTTCTAGAGAGAAAAAAGCTTACCCTAGTTCTTGAAAATACAGTCTTCCAGATATTCCTTTTTCTATAGATGATTCAACCATACTCATATCCATCTCAAATTGCAGAATGAACAGTCTCATGTTCAGACTTTGAGCTAAATGAACCCTGATTTTTTTCCCTGACAAATTTTTGGTCCTTAACTCTAGATATTTATCATCTTGAAGGTAAATGTTTATTTTATTTTCTGTATATTCTGCTTCTTTCTCTTGAGTTATACTAGTATCATTTATTATTAAAGCTTAATGGGATAGCCAGAGAGTAGTCATTCAATAATCAGATTTCTTTTGGCATTCATATTAGATTAATTTTTGTAGGCACTATAAGTATACCACTCTTAGTGATTGCACATAATTAGCTATCACCAAATTTCTGCAATCCCACCTCATCATACACCATAGCAGCTAAACATTTTAAGGAGGGTGTGAGCTGGGCAATTTTTCCAATTGTTAGTTATTGGAAGATTTTTTTTTCCAAATTTGAAGAACAGTTGTTACTTCCAGTTTATCTTCTCAACTAATTATTCCAAAGTTATAGGGAAATAAAAAAGAAGCCATTCTCTCCTTTCCATTCATAGATATCCCAAAATCTGTCTTTGGAGCCCAGATTAGTACACTTTGCTCTAAGGGATGCATAATCACATTTTTTTGTGAAAATTCATACCATTATGCAAAACAATTGAAGTAACTTTTACATTCCTAAGTGTCTAAGGTTTAGGGGAATAGGGATACAGAAACACGAGACATGGCATTTAGCAGTTAGGATTTGAGCTTTAAATTGTGTAAGGTACCTTATCCCATTGTTTAGACATCTTGCTGTTAATATTTGCAGCCTTCCTCAGTACCCTGAACCTTTCCTCTTCCACACTTCTGCATATTCAGAGATTTCTGTTTGTATTATATGATTGATCTACTGACAAGTCGTGCTATTTTCACATTTATCAGATTTCTCTTTTCCCTCTATAGCTGCTCATGTATCCTTAGTGGCAAAACTATCCTTACCACATACATACATACATACATACATGCATGCATGCATGCATGCATACATACATAAATGTGCACATACACATACAAATAAATGCACACATAACATACAGATACATATGTGCATGTATATGTGTGTGCACATCATACATATATCTATGTATATATAAATATACAAGTATGTATAAATGTCTGTATGCACACATATATGGGTGTGCAAATGTATGTGTTTAAATGTATGTGTATGCAGATGCATCCATGTATGTATGTAAGCAGGCATGTATGCATATATGTGTGTATGTATGTATGTATGTATGTATGTATGTATGTGTATCTACACCAGCAATTTCTGGATCTCTACCAGTTGTACTCTCATGTAGTACTGCAAATGCCCTGAGTTACTGAAATTGACAATGTATATAAGATATAATGACTCTGATATTAAATATAAAGAAGGAACTAATAATGACTTTTCTAATAAAATGCATACCCTTTCTATTTAAAATAATTTAGTGACAATTTGTCTTCATCAGATGGTTGAACTGCTAGTTGTATTCCCAACATTACTTTTCCTGTTCTAATCTCCGGAAAAAAAGTGTATGTACACATACACACACACACACACATATATATTTGTTGTATGTACATAAATATATATACATATATATATATATATATATATATATATATATATATATATATATATATATATATATATATATTTGTTTTTTGAAAATGCACTCAGGCAGAAATATTTTTTGAGATTTTAACAGTTGTTTTCCTCTGCAAATGTGTGTGTAATCACACTGATTTTTTAACAAGCCGTTTGAGCTAAATTAATTTCACACAGGATCACAGGTTAAATACAAATCATAGTTTGGAATATGAAAGGTCATGTTGAGCCAGAAAGTCTCATTTGAAACTGTGACTTTTATGACACTGAAAACTTATTTTCATTCTGAATTATTCATCAAAATTATTATTCAGGAATGTTGGTTATTATATGCAAAAATGAAATGTAGAGGCATATAAGTATAAAAGGTCATCTGTTAAAGGAAGTATATGAAATATAATTTTAAAAATTTTGAAGGATAACACCATATGGGGAATGGAATGTTGTTACATAAATAATTTTCAGTGTATTGTGCTGGGTTATGTACGTCTCCCCTTAACTTGCAAAACATCAATTAAAATGTGGAGAGAGAGACAGAAACAGATAGAGACAGAGAGAGTTAATTTCTGTTGGTATATTTGCAAAAGTTATTTCCCACTACAACCAGTTATTAACATTTTTAATGGAACTAAATGCCCTTGTAATGGATTGCAAAGAAACACAATAACTGAAGGTAAGCGTTGCTTTCATTTACTTTATTCTTTTTTGTGTTTTTATCTTTTTCTTCTTTTTCAACTATAATAGTCCATGTACAACTTATATCAAATTGCCTACCATTCTCATAAGAAGAGAAGAGAGGGGAGGGAAGAGAATGAAAGACAGATAAAAATTTGAACTAAAAATCTTATAAAAATGAATGCAAAAATAACAACTGGGAAAATGCTATTAAAGATATTTTTATATCACTATCCATTATGAAATTGGTCTAGATTTTCCTTCTTTGCTTTCATTTCCCTAGTGTAGTTATCATCATCATATTTGTGTCATGGAAGAAATTTAGTATGACTTCTTTGCCTACTTTTACATATAAACAATATTTATATGGTATTGAAATTAATTGTTCCTTAATTGTTTTGTAAAATTCACTTGTGACTTCATCTAGTCCAGATAAATTATTCAATTTCTCTCTAAAGATATAGCTCTTCAAGTGTTCTTTAATTAGGGATTTTTAATTCATTTTTTGAATTGTTGATTTTTTGTGTTTTGTGTTTCTTTTTTTTTTCATGCTCTCTTCATTAATCTGATTTTTTTTCCTCCTCTACCAATATAAGTACTCATTTGGCAGCAGTCTAGAATTTTGGTATATTGTCTTACTGATGTCCTCTTTATTGAAATTAATTAGATTATGTGATTTGTTCTTTAACTCACTGATTCTTTAGGAATACATTATTTAGTTTCTAATTGAATTTTAGTCTGTGTTTTCACAGTCTTTGATTGAATGTAATGATTGTTATATTAAGATCTGAAAAGAGAGATGGCAGGGTAGAAACAGCTCTTCCATGGTGCTCCAGCCCACAGCACTTCAAAATTATGTAAAAGGGGACTCTGAAAAACCTTTGGAGATCCAGCACCCACAGAACAACACAGAGAAGCTAACCTCTTGCTGAGGAGAGCCTGGCAACCTGGCAGGGAGCATCCAGCACAGCACTCTGGGAGCCAAGATCAGGAACTCATGAGTCAGAGATTTTAGCCCCAGGGTGGCTGAAACAGCAGCTGATCTGGAGGGAAACCAGAACACCAGCAGCTGTGGCTTTTCCATAATTAATAACACATACATGCCTAGGACAAAGTGAGAAGGTGAGTGCCCTATGGAATTTGAGACCAGTATTTGGGAATGCATCAGGTTTTTCCCCTGGGGGCAAGAAGCCACTGAGGAGCAGCACAACCTCCATTTTGCAGCTTCAGTTGCAGCTTCAGCTCCTTGCCTGCATACTGTAGGGGGATCCTGAGATCAGTCTGGGGGGTAATCGATCTTGCTTTAACCTCCCTTAATCTGTATTGTGGTCTGGGGTGGGGGTCTTGGGGTGTGTATCCAGCTTGTGAGAGTGTGTGGGGGCTTCAGGGAGGGCACACACCTAATACATCCAGCAGTTGAAAAGACCCCAAAGTTTGGGATGGAAGTTCCTCTGGCTGGTGGCAGAGGCCTACTGTGGCAAGAAGCCCAAAAGTCAAGTAATTGAGTGGCAACATGCCTAGGCAAAGGAAATACAATAAACAGAAAAAATTAAACACTATACTCCTATTGTAGGGGCAAAGAGGATCAAAGCAGGGAGCAGGAGAAGGGCTGTGACATCAGAAATCCTGCACAAAAAGCCCCACATGAAAATACGAGCAGGGTACAGGCCACAGAAGACCTTAAGAAGGATTTTAAAAAGCAAATAAGATAAGGGGAGGAATATAGGGAAGAAAAATGAGAAGGATTCAAGAAAGGAATGAAATGAGAGTCAACAACCTGACTGAGCAAAATGACACCTTAAGAATAGACTAACTCAAATAGCAAAGGAGGCTAAAAAGGTAATAAGGAGAAGAGTGCTTTAAAAAGACTAATTTTCCAGATAGAAAAAGAATCTCATAATTTCATTGAGGAGATTCATTCCTTCAGAATTAGACTGGAGAAAATGGAAGCTATTGACTTTATGAGAAATCAAGATGCTGTTAAACAGATACAAGCAACTGAAAGACTAGAAGGTAATGTGAAATATCTCATGGGAAAAAAAAAAAAACACTGACCTGGAAAATAGATCCAGGAGAGATAATTTAAAATTTATTGGAGTACCTGAAAGCCATGATCAAAGGAAGAACCTAGAAATCATCCTTCAAGAAATTCTCAAGTAAAATTGCCCTGATGTCTTACACACAGAGGGGGAAATAGAGGTTGAAAGAATCCACAAATCACCTCCTGATAAAGATACCAAAAAAGAAAACTCCTAGAAATATAATAGCCAGGTTACAGAATTACCAGATCAAGGACAAAATACTACAAGCAGCCAGGCAGAAACTATTTCAATATTGTGGAAACACAATCAGAGTAGTGTAAGACCTGGCAGCTTCTACAATGAGAGATTGAAGGACATGGAATATGATAATCTGCAGGGTAAAGGACCTGGGATTAAAACAAAGAATCACCTACCCAGCAAAACTGAGTATCTTGTTTCAGGGGAAAATATGGTCATTCAGTGGAATAGAGGACTTTCAAGCACTATTGAGGAAAAAAACAGAGTTATATAAAATTTTGACATTCAGACATAAGGAAGCAAGAGATGCTAGAGAATGTAAACAGGGAAAAGAAAGAAAAAGGACCTTATCAAAGTTGAACTATTTACATTCCTACATGGAAAAGCAATAACTTTGACTGATGAAACCTTTCTCAGTATGAAAATAATCAAAGAAGACTATATGGGCATATGAATACATATGTGAATGTATACACACACACACATACATACACACATATATATATACATATACATACATATATACATATATATATACATATACATATACATATATATACATGTTTACAGGTATACATGGATAGAGGGCACAGGTCAAATTTGGTGGGAAGGGATGATACTTAAGGGGTGAAGTTAAGAGGTGAGAAAGGAATGTGGCAAGAGGAGATGGGGAGAGACAGGACGGGGTAAACTATCCCATGTAGAAGAGGGAAGGGGAAGTATTTGCCGGGGGGGGAAGAACAGGAAGGCAAAAAGGCAAAACCATATGCTCATTGAATTTGACTCAGGGAGAGAATCACATTCATGCTTAATGGGATACCTCACCCTGCAGAATTGTAGGGGGCAGGGAGGTGAGAGGGGAGATGATGGAGGGGAGGGCATATTGGGGAGAGGGGAGCTTGGAAGCATCCACTTTTGAAGAGGGACAGGATCAAATAGGGAATGGACAAGGTGCAGAGGGTGGGATGGGTGGGAAGGAATTAAATTAAATTAAATAAATTAAACTTCCCAAGGAAGAGGGACTATCTCAAAATAACTAAAAAGAGTTAGTCAATTTTAAAGAGAACAAATAAAGTTTGCATTTAAGTTCCATTGTAGAGAAGTAAATCAAAGAATGGAAATTATATTCCTCAAAAGTGGGAAATATGACATGATCACTACTGACGAAATGGAGAAGGTGTAACTACCAATCAATGCTTATTTAGTTTTATTTAATAAGGTTAATGATCCTCAAGGTGAAAAGCTCAGAACAAAAAATAATTATGGAGAAATGAAGTACGGGGCGAATGAAGAGATGAGTTAAATTTGCATACAAGTGAGGTAAAATCATTAATTCTGAACATACTATATTCAAGTTATTGAGAATCTTTTGTGTGAAATTGCTTAATTTTCACAATACTTGCATCCTGGGAGAAGTGCAGCATAATTAGAAACTGACAAATGTCACAATATAACCAAAAAAAAATCAAAGGAGAAAGTTTCCAACAATGTCTCTACCACTTGTTTCATTTAGCAATGAGACAATTATGACAAAACTTGATTGCTAGTTTAGCTAGTACTTGTATGTATAAGCACATGGCTCAAACTATACGCAGTTGTGAAAGCTGACCTTGATGCTCATCAAAAACTCTAGAACCTATGAAAGGAATACTTTGAGAGAAGTTAGAAGGGAAATATCAATCACTAAAACCTAACAAGAGTTTTTCAAGAACATATTATACCACTCTAATTGAATTTTTCACAAGATTTTTTTCACTGAATGATTGGGGATATGCCAGAGGTACCTTGAAAGTATTTAAAGAATGCTGAACTAGAAGTCAGAATCCTTGATTCCCAGACCCACATTCATTATTATTTACTTCATAACCTTAACCAATTTATTTTTCTCCTCTAAGGTTCATTCATCTCATCTGTAACAAGAAAAGGGTTAAGGGAGGCTAGGTGCCACAGTGAGTAGAGCACCGGCCCTGGAGTCAGAAGGACCTGAGTTCGGATCTGGCCTCAGATACTTAACACACAATAACAAAAACCTAGCCCAGTGACCTCGGGCAAGTTACTTAACCCCAATTGCCCGCCAAAAAGCAAAAGAAAAAGAAAAAAAAAAAGAAAGAAAGCAAAGGGTTAGATTAGATGACTTATAGGATCTTATAAACACAAAATATTTTGCAGTCCTACTGTTTTTTTTTGGTCAGAGAAAAGAGATATGGATTCATTGATAGTATAATGAGATGACTTTAAACCTGATCAGTAAAAGTAATAGTTGTTGTTTTGTCCTTTCTCAAAGTGGACCATGATATCACGTATGTGATGTAATAAAATTAGAGTGAGTAACTGAAGGACAAACACTTATCAAGTCCTATCATGAAAAAATTCCATGTTTTTCATAGTTGTGAAAGAAGCAGATTTTTATCATGCTATTTCCTCAAATCAATCTTATACTGTGTCCTTTGTTAACATATCTGCTTTCTAGCAGCACAATTAGTGATACAAATTTTTAAGAATTACAAGTGTCGGGGGGCGGAGCCAAGATGGCGGAGTAGAAACTGCTCATCCAAGCCACTCTGCCCCCACATTCCCCCCAAACGATGTAAACGGGGACTCTGAACAACTTCTGGAGCCCCAGCACCCACAGAACGACACAGAGAAGCTAAACTCCCGCTGAGGACAGCCCAGCAGCCCTTCAGGAAGGACCAGCGCAGTGGTCTGGGACCTGGCAGCGTGCAGCGCGCAGAGCGCAGGAGCCGAGCCGAGCCAAGCCCAGGTCCACATGAGCCGAGGTTTTAGCCCCAGGGCGGCAGGGCCAGCAGCCAGCTGGAGGAACCCCAGAACACCAGGAGCTGTGGCGATTCCAGAACTATCAACATAGACTTGCCTGGGACAAAGTAAGAGGTTAGTGTCCTATGGACTTTGGGACTGGTATTAGGGAATGTGTCGGCTCCCTCCCCTGGGGGCTAGAAGCCGCTGAGGACAAACGCCATTTTGTAGTTTTCAGAGGCAGATCCCGCTCCCAGCCTGCAAATTTGCAGGGAGATCCAGCGATCAGTCTTGGGGGGTAATCGCTCTTGCTTTAACCTCCCTGGATCTGGATTGTGATCTAGGATGGAAGTCGTGGGTGGGTTTACAGCTTGCCAGAAACGGAAGTTGCCCCCCACACGTTTGGGACGAAAATTCCTCTTTCTGGCCTTAAAGCCATAGTGTGGCAACAAGCCCAAAAGTCAAGTAATTAAGTGGCAACATGCCAAGGCAAAGGAAACAGAAAAATGCAACCTTAAGACCTTAAGAATGACTTTAAAAGTCAAATAAGAGAAGTGGAGGAAAAATTGGAAAGAGAATGAGAAGGATGCAGGAAAAGTATGAAATGAGGGTCAACTGACTGAGGAAAACAACACCTTAAAAATAGACTAACTCAAATGGCAAAGGAGGCCCAAAAGGGCAATGAGGAGAAGAATGCCTTAAAAAGTTGAATTTGCCAGATGGAAAAAGAATCTCAAAAGTTTACTGAGTAGATTCATTCCTTCAGAGTTAGACTGGAGCAAATGGAAGCTAATGACTTTATGAGAAATCAAGATGCTGTTAAGCAGATACAAACAAATGAAAGATTAGAAGGCAATGTGAAATATCTCATGGGAAAAACCACTGACCTGGAAAATAGATCCAGGAGAGACAATTTAAAAATTATTGGACTACCTGAAAGCCATGATCAAGGAAAGAACCTAGAAATCACCCTTCAAGAAATTCTCAAGGAAAATTGCCCTGATGTTTTAGATCCAGAGGGCAAAATAGAGGTTGAAAGAATCCACAGATCACCTCCTGAAAAAGATCCCAAAAAGAAAACTCCCAGGAATATTATAGCCAGGTTCCAGAATCCCCAGATCAAGGAGAAAATACTACAAGCAGCCAGGAAGAAACAATTTCAATATTGTGGAAACACAATCAGAATAACCCAGGACCTGGCAGCTTCTACACTGAGGGATCGAAGGGCATGGAATATGATATTCCAGAGGGCAAAAGAACTGGGAATTAACCCAAGGGTCACCTACCCAGCAAAACTGAGTATTTTGTTTCAGGGGAAAATATGATCATTCAGTGGAATAGAGGAGTTTCAAGCATTCTTGAGGAAAAAACCAGAATTGAATAGAAAATTTGACACCCAGACACAAGAAGGAAGAGATGCCTGAGAAGGTAATCAGGGAAAAGAAATCAAAAGGAACTTATATTTAAACTTTGAATTCCAAATTCTTTCCCTTCCTCCCTCATCATCCAGCCTTACTTGGAAGAAAAGCAATTCAATATAGGTTGTATATGTGTAGATTTGCAAAACATTTCCATACTGGATATGTTGTGAAAGACTCACTATATTTCCCTCCATCCCATCCCACCCCTTACTTGTTCTATTGTCTACTTTGATCTTGTCACTTTTCAAAAGTATGTTCTTCCAATTTCCCTCCCCCCATCCTACCCTCCCTTCCATCATTCCTCCTCTCCTCCACTTCCCCCCTACTCTCTTCTAGGGTAAGATAACTCTAGCAGCAAGCACCCCAACATCCCAAGGGTGGCTGCCAACACAGGTTCTTAGATCTGCTTTTCTAGAGGAAAGCAACTCAAAATGGGTTAACAAGATTACTTTAATAAGTCAAACATATATTGTTTACCTAGTTCAGGGGAAAAAGTTCAGCAACCTCAACTACAAAGTATACAGGCAGAACTCACAAGACATATAAACAAACAGATCAAGCAGACAATCTTCCAAACTTCCCAACCATTATTCCAATACCAAATTACAGTTACCAGAGAGGGAAGCATCAACATCTGGGTTTTCAAAGCCAGGGGGCTCGCAAAGGCTGCCCAGAGCCTCATCTGGTCAAATCACACAACACTTCTCACAGTGAGCCCCAAAGCAAAGCCTCACATCACGGATTATATAGCCTTCTCCTAATGTAACCACCAGCTTGATCCACTGGCAAATCACACAGCATCAAGGTGTGGGCATTGCAGAAAACCAAGCCTCCTACCACAGGCTCCATGTGACCACATTCATCCAGTTAAAGGGCAGAGTATATTTTCTAATTAAGGAAGGTTCTTTGAGCCTCTTAAGCCCTAGGGGCAGGGAAGATCTTTAAATTTGCATTTCCATTAAAATAACCTATTTAGTGTGTATGTCATTCCCTCCCTAAGCCAAATTCAATGAGAAAAAAGGTTGACTAATTCCCTTTTGACTTCCTGTTCTTCCCCTCCATTGCAACAGATTTCCCTTACCTTCTATAAGAGATAATTTACCCCATTCTTTCTCTCCCCATCTCCTCTTATTATATTCCTCTTTCAGCTCTTAATTTCATATTTTAAGTATCATCCCTTCCTATTCAATTGGCCCTATGTCTTTTGTCTATGTATACCTGTCCTCATATATAAACACTCATATAAGTATTCATACATCCATATACCCTCTTAAATAGGCATATGTATGTATGTATGTATACATATATACATACACATACATACATAAATATATATGTACACACACACACATACACACACACACACACATATATATATATATATATATATATATGTATGTATGTATGTATACACACACACATTTCTATTCCCTTCAACTATTCTCATACTGAGAAAAGTTTCTTAAGTTACAATTATCATTTTTTCCATGTAGGAATGTAAATAGTTCAACTTTGATAAGTTCCCTAAGATTTCTTTTCTCTGTTTACCTCTTCAGGCTTCTCTTATTTTTTGTATCTGAATGTTAAATTTTCTCTTCAACTGTTTTTTTTTTCTTCAAGAATGCTTGAAAATCCTCTGTTCCTTTGAATAATCATACTTTCCCCTGAAACATGATATTCAGTTTTGCTGGGTAGGTGATTCTTGGTTTTAATCCCAGTCCCTTTGTCCCTATCATATACAATGCCCTTCAATCCCTCAGTGTAGAAGGTGTCACATCCCAGATTATCCTGATTGGATTTCCACAATATTCAAATTATTTCTTCCTGGCTGCTTGTAGTATTTTCTCCTTGATCTGGGGACTCCAGAACCTTGCTATAATATTACTATTGGCTTTGTTTGGAGATTATTTTAGGAGGTGATCAGTGGATTCTTTCAACCTCTATTTTGCCCTATGGTTCTAAAGCATCAAGGCAATTTTCCTTGAGAATTTCTTGAAGTATGATTTCTAGGTTCTTTTTATGATCATGGCTTTCAGCTAGTCTGATAATTTTTAAATTATCTCTCCTGGATCTATTTTCCAGATCAGTTATTTTTCAAATGAGGTATTTCACAGTGACTTCTATTTTTTTCATTTTTTTAAATCTCTTTTATAGTATCTTGATTTCTCATAAAGTCACTAGCATCCATTTGCTCCAATCTAATTATGAAGGAATTAATCTCTTCAGTGAGCTTTTGAGATTATTTTTCCATCTGACAAATTTGGGTTTTTAAGGCATTTTCCTCCTCATTGTTTTTTTGAGCTTCTTTTGCCATCTGAGTTAGTATATTTTTAAAGTGTTATTTTCTTCAGTCAGGTTGTTGACTCTCATTTCATAATTTCCTTGCATCATTTTCAATTCTCTTCCCAATTTTTCATATACTTTGCTTATTTGGTTTTCAAAATCCTTCTTAAGCTCCTCTATGTCCTGTAAACAGCTTATATTTTATTGAAATTGAATTTGGACTTTGTTGTCTTCCTCATTTTCCATGCTTTGATCCTTTTTGTCCCTAAAATGGGAGTTTAAAATTGTATTTCTGCACTTGCTTTGCTTTGTTTGCTTGCACATTTTGCAGCTCAATTATTTGAATTTTGAGGTTTTTTTTTTTTTCCACAGTAAAATTCTGCTACCAGAGAGAGGAGTTTCTTTGCAATTCCTGGGGTTTTCTCAGCTGCTGGAGCTATTAGTTGGCTGCTATCTCTGAAGCACCCTGGACAATGATCCAGAGCCAAGCAGGTTAAAGCAAGAGTGGTTTGGTCCCCCTACAATACGCAGGCTAGGAGGTCTGAAGTAGCCACTCAGCTGCATGGCCACGGCTCCTCAACCACTTCTCTCTCCTGGTGGTAAGGGCTGGAATGCATTCTTGGGCACCTGGTTCCCAAAGTTCACACTGCACTGACCTCTCACTTTGTCCTTAGTATCTATGGATTGATAATTGTTGAAACTGCCAAAGCTTCAGGTGATCTGAAATCCCTCCAGCCAGTAGCTGGTTATGGCCACCCTGAGGCTAAAACCTCTTCCTCGTGCAGGTCTGGCCTTAGTTCTCTGAGTTCTGTGGTGTCCCCTTCCTGTCAGCCTGAAGGGCTGTCTTCAGTAGGAGGCTAGCTTCTCTCTGTCACTTTGTGGGTTCTTTAGATCCAACATTTGTTTAGAGTCATTTTTTACATGAATTGAAGGAGGTGGAAGTGGTAGCCACAAGGAAGTCCTGTTTCTACTTCACCGTCTTGGCTCCACCACTCTAGTACCATTTTTTTGATATGAAAGTGCATTTTTTATTCTTGTTAATGGTCCAGCTTTTCCTTATCATTAGACAATGTTTTCCTTATTTTATAGCCATAATTCATTACAGCTTGAGGCTTACATCCTTCTCTTCATTACACATCAGAGTGTTTATATACACATATGCATACATTCATACACACATACATTTGTGCATATCCTACTTAATGACCCTAATGAACCTGATGGTGAGATGCAATGCATCATTAAAAATTCTTTGGAGTGATGCGTACAATGGATTTTTTTTGTCATTTTTGTCATCAGAATGGACTACCTTGCTGACTAATGATTAATATTGCTTCAACTATTTTGTTTGCATATCCTGTTAGAATGAAATACTTTTCCTTAAAAACTTGAATTCTATCTTTGCTTTTCAATTCTCACAACACTAAACACTATCCCAATAGTAAAGTACTTCCTGGAAGATATAGACACCATCCAGAAAAACTTGAAAAATATCCTAGAACCATATGAAACTCAGTTTAATTTCTGTACTTACTACCAACAGATTAATTACTAACTCCTACAGAGCTTCACACTTCCTCAGAAACTTGAGGGAAAATGAGTTGTTATACTTACTATTTATAATATGTGGCTAACTCCTTTGATTATTTAACAAAATTTCCCCCAAATGTCAACTATCTTATTTCTATATGACAGAGGCATTAGGCTTTTCCTAATAATAGAAGGTGTAAATCAAAAGGACATCTCACTCTGTTAAAGGTCATTGCTCTGAAAACCTCAAGAAATTGTGTACATTTTCCCACATCAGCAAATGTTGTAGAATTGTTTGTAGAAAAGGAAATAATGCATTTTCAAATCAATGGTAGGAACTCCAAAAACTTATAGTTTGAATATATTCACTAAGATCTTTCATGTTAAATGATTTCCACCATTCACATTAGACCAAATCTAAGGATTAATGAAATTCATTAGCATAAGTGATTGTATCCATGCATAATTAATAGAGATACAGGTGGGAAAGGACAAAATTTATTTATTTAATACTATCTATAAGGCTATAGGGTGGAAGGAACAAAAATACTGCTAACAGTTTTAAGTATTCTATATATGATTCTCATGTATTTAGTTCTATCAAGTATTCAGCTTGTTGGCTATACTCCCATTGTGATGCTTCTTGGCTTCTTCTGGTTAGAAATCCTCCTTAAAACAAGATGAATTTCAATGATGGGACTTGACCTCCAATAAGAATATTCTATAGCACAAACTATTGGCATTACTGGAGATTCCTTATGACAATGAAGCTCAGGCCTGATTTACGCCAGCACACAACAGTAAGAGAAAATAGTGTTTCATAGAAACAATGAATCTTATAAATGGAAAGGGATTCAGAGGCTATTTAGCCAAAGAGTGTCTTAACAAGTGTTCCTTCTGTAGCATACTTAACAAGTAATGATTCATCTGCTTCTGTCATCTCCAGTGAAGGGAATTCCACCACCTGTTGAGACATTCCTCTGAACTTTTTTGATACGTCTAATTGCTAGTGTGTTTATCCTGACATTTAGTCTAAATTTGCCTTTTTTAAAGAATTATACACATCACTCCTAGTTCTTCCCTCTGGGGTCAACCAGATCAAACTGAAACCTTTTCAGGTTTTTAATAAAAAGGTTATGAAACATGTTCATAATTATCAAAAATGTAGTTGATTGGAATATATTAATTCTACTCGATGTTCCATAACCTTTTCTCTAACCAGATTCTATTAAAATTGAATCATGTCAACACATACTATATTGTTGTGTGTTGTGGACAATACGAAAGAATGATAAAACAATTATTTCTGCCCTTGTGGAGTTTATTGTAAGTATTTGTTGAGCATTATGTTTGATGTAGAGTTTTAAAATGGAGAAATGGCAATAATGCATAAAATGTAATATTAGTTTATCTTTATTGAAATAATTACATGTAAAATATTTTTTAATTTTATTTTAGACTCAAACACTAGAACACAAATACAGAATAGAAACAAAAAAAGAAAAAAAAACACATAATAAACAAATACAAAGTTAGAGAGGAAAAATGTACATGTACATAGAAGAATAAGAAAGGATTCAAAATTGTAACAAAAATGTTTTCATTCCATAAAAACCTGTATGATAGCTGATGCTCATTGTGTTGAGAATTGCCCACCTTTTCTTTGCTTCCTTGTGAGTTTTCTTTTGTTTTCTGCTGAGTACTTTTTTACTTTGTTCTGTTTTTTCCTCCACTCACCATCCCCCAAGAAGGCTACAGTAAAGTTTAGATATGTTTCCCTATATCTATAAATATATACATACTCATATATCTATACATTCATGTGTAGACATATACATCACCAAACATATTCTATTACTCATATCTCTTTTTATGTGTTTACATATCTCTTGTTCCCTATCCCTCTGGTCTCCTATACCCCCTACATTGCCTTCCTATTGGTTGTCCACCTTCTTCCAAGGATCCCTCCACAATCTTCCCACTCTCATAAATCTAAATACCCTTCTTTACCCACTTTTACCCATTCCCTCCCCCACCCCTCTAAAAAGAGCTCCCTTGTCCTCTCCCCTGTCCCTATAACCCTACCATTTTACTTCTTCTGAATTTAGATGTTTATATTCTTCTAAATATTTATAGAGATAGTGATAGAGATAGAGATAGAGATAGAGATAGAGATAGAGATAGAGATAGAGATAGAGATAGAGATAGAGATAGAGATAGAGATAGAGATTTGTAGTTTCCTCTTAAATGCATTCCCTATGAAAGGAGGTTATTAGAACTAACATTCCTCCTCCCCCAGTTAATTCCTCTTTATTGATTCTTCCTCTTGTACCACATTTGTATAAAATAATTACTCTTTCTAGATGTTCCTATACATTATATATATATATATATATATATATAAAATGGTGTGTCCTTATGAATCCCTTATAATCACTCTTCAGTACGTACTTTATATTTTTCTTCATTCTTATATGTCAAATCTTCTGTTGAGTTCAGGATTACTTTTTAATTCTTGAAAAATCATAGAATTTATCAAATGTTCATTTCTTTCTTGAACTTCTTTAAATTTTCAGAGTATTATATTTTCAGCCAGAGCTCCATTTATTTTGCTTTTGAATATATTATATTCAAAGACCCATGGTTCTTAAATGTCTCTGCTGCTAGGTCTTGTGTGAGTCTGATAGTTGCAGCACCACATTTAACTTGTTTTAATCTTGATCCTTTTACTATTTTATACTTGAAATGGGGGTTTGGGGATTTGATAATGATATTCCTATGAGTTTTCCTTATAGGAGTATTTTTTTCCCTCAGTATTTTTTAAGTGGTGATCCATAGACTTTTTTTTTCTATTTCTACTTTACTTTCTTGTTCTAATTCATTTTTTGATCATAAATTTCAGTTAATCAGATTATTTTTATATTTTCTCTTCTTGATCTATTGCCTAATTCTTTTGGGTTTCTTTTATGATGTTTCATGTCCTCTTCTATTTTTTCACTATTTATATTTTTTTAATTAATTCTTGATCTCCTATAATTCCACTGACTTCACTTTGCCCAATTCTAATTTTAGAGTGTCATTTTCTTCCTTAAGATTCTGGATTTCCTTTTATAATTGGTTGTTTCTTTTCATGACCTTCTTGTTTTTCTTTATTTTATTTTACTTTTTTAGTTTTTCCTCCATATTTGTCATTTTATTTTTAAAGGTTTTTATGATCTACTATGAATTCTTTTTTGAGCAAGTGAGCATTTGCCATTCCTCTTTTGGGGTTTGTTTACTTCAATATCCTTTTCTGAAGATGAACCCCAGTCATCTCTATTCCCATAATAGCTTTCTATGTTTGAATTCTTTTTCCTTTTCCCATGTATTTTTTGGGGATAATAGTTTCATTTTTGTAATCATCTCTAGTACTGGGCTATGGGAAATGATGTCTCTTGCCCTGGATTGTCAATTCTCCCCTCTAGCCTGGAACCAAACCTCAGACTTCCTGTAAGTGCCCACAGTCAGGAGCTTTCTGCCCCACTGCTTGTGCACTCAACCAGGGGTGAAGGAACCAGTTTCCTTCTCACCTCCCCCACCACTCTTTGTAGCTCAGCTGTTTGTAATGCCAAGCAAAGTAGAACTTTACTGTTTGTTTTAGCTAATCTAGTGCCTTTGAAACATGCCTTTGATTGTGTCAAATCTTTGTTGGAAACAATATACATTTGTGTTGCCTAAGGGTGTTTGGAGACCTTCCCTGTCCTTAACAGGCCTAATATCATCACATGGAAACCACAGTGGGAGGAACTTGCTGAAAGACTGGAACAGAAAGGAAGAAGAGCAGAAAAAAGCAGGAGCACAAACTGGGACCAAGGAGAACTGAGAGGGAAACTGCATGTGATGTGCAGCACTCTGTCTGTTCTTTCTATGTTGATGTTACTTTGTTAGAATGAAACATTCTTTTTGTTGAAAGGGGACTTTAGCAGAAACCCTGCAAGAATACTTTACTGCTGATACAGAAGCCCTGAAAGAGGGCTTTACTGCTGTTTACAGAAGTCCTGAAAGAGGGCTTTACTGCTGTTTACAGAAGTCCTGGGACTTTACTGATGATTTGTGTTTGATTTCTCAGACATAAGCTTTGTCTGTTGGTTTGTGTTACTTTGTTAGACAGAAAGTGAATTGATATGATTGTGCTGGCAATGTGTGTAAATATTGTTGTAGCTCTGTTAAGCTTTGTCTTCTTAGAAACATAAATTTCAAAGGACTTGAAGTGGAATATTCCCCATGGGCTGATAGAAATGGAGCAGAGAACTGCTTGCATGTGAATCCATGCTAGAGCTGGGTGAGCTGCCTACCTGTAAATTCAGGCCACAGTCAATGATTCAAGGTAAGTGCTGTGAGCAGGGAAGAGGAGCTATGGGGTTTGGAAGTAAGCCTTAAGTTCAGATGAATGAATACTGTACTTGGGTACTCAGTGATGACTGATAATATTGTGACTTACTGTGACCTAGAGGTGGATGTTGTTTATACATTCTCTTACCCCTTAAGGACAATTGGCTTAAGTATTATTGGAAGCTAGCCTCTAGTCAATATGAAAGAAGACTGGACTCAGGTACTCTATATTGATTGTTGAGATTGCGATTTACTGAATGATATATTTTGTTTAAGACTATGTGGTCACCTTAGTAATACGTTGTTATCTTATATTGTTGTGAATGTTATTTTAAGATATTCATAAGTTGCAGCTTCCTATAAAGAACATTCAGTTAAAATTGTTATAAAATTATTTTGTTTTTATTACATTATCCAATAAACAAATCTGTATATTCTCAATATTTATTACTATTTCTTGCACGTAGTAGGCCCATAAGAAATGTCACTTACATTGAATGAAAATGAATTAAAGAAATTGTACTTTGGAATATTTGTTCTTGAAATAGTGTTTTTATCAGCTTACTATAGGAATTGAAATATTATATTTTGTAAGTTATTTTGATGCCTTTGTTTCCTTTTACATGAATAATTGTTTTGCCTCTTTTGTGCTATTATTATTATTATTATTTTTAATTATGTCTCTTAAAGTATTAGAGAATATGGTACACAAATTGTTATAATATTTTATGCTCACAACAACCCTATGAAGTATCTGTTACTATTACTTATGGAATCCTAATAAAGCTGTGCCCCCAGTTCCAATATTCTTACTCCCTTATGGCCCTCACTGAACAGCACACATGTCTTGATTTAACCACACAATCTGGCTTTAACTTTACCACTGCCGCCAGACTCAATAATAGGCTTCACTGAAAAGTAGGTCCACTGCCCCTACCTATCCACTACCTCCAGAATCAATATAGCTACTATCCTTAACTAGGTACTGTCCACACAACTCAATATTCAACTTCCTCATATATGCCTCACTGTCTCACTAGAATAGCAGACATGTCCATGTGATGGAATCCCAGCCACTACCTCTAGCTAACCATTGCCTCTAGATCCATTCCTCATATTTCTCATAGAAACAGTGTGTATGTGTATGCATTCAATGACTCAAACTCAAACCATATCTCTTTACTCTCAGACAGGACCTCAATAGCCAGTCAATCAGAAATTAGCACTACCATGTTGTGTAAAGAGGATATAGACCCCCAAATAATAGAAGGGCCTTCCCCTGAATAAGGACCTGCACAGTAATAGCAAAATCTGTCTATTAAGTGAACTTATGATGTAGAGAGGCTTCTTATAATACCGTGATCATATATACATGCTCTCCCTGGTGGGTTTTTCTGTATGCATTCTGCGTAATATCATTTATAGTTCTAATGAGACTGGGACCCCTTACCTATTACCTAAAAACTTGACAAATCCCTCCTGCCTTTTTAATATTCATAATTTCTGTTGCATAAGCAACATTATTTCACTATAAAATTGCCTGTCTTCTTATTCAAGTTGCAGGTTGCTCTCACCTTGCTGGAGGGTGTAACCCTCAATAATTGCCTTTGCTTGTATTGGAGATGGTCTGTGTCTGTGAATTCTTTTAAGATATCCCCCACAACACACCCTGAAACTGCAACATCACCACCATTTAGGTGAGGAAACTAAAATGAAAAAGGCTATGTGACTTTCTTTACATCATATCATGAGAAAGTATCTGAGTTGGGGGGCGGTATACAGGATATTATGGGAGGACTAGCATCTCTCATGTGAAGGCTTCATGAATTGCTAATTCACCTTTGGTGTTTACTTTTCACTAAATCCTTGTCTGTGGTGTCATGGACCATCTTCAGTTGTACTGATCTATATTTGACTACTGGATCCAGATGTGTGTGGAGGAAAAAGTGAATCTGGTGACTTTGCACAGCCCTCCTTCACTATAATACAATTCTCTTGCAAATCATGGCATTAGCCTTCCCATGTTATGGTCCTCTAAGAGAACAAAGGAAAAACCACAATCTATGAGAAGTCCAGGTTGTCCAATTGGGACCCAACTGACCAGTTCTACTCCTCTTGTCTCCTCTGATCTCCATATCATGTGCCTACCCAAGGGTACTCTCTCCAATGGAACATAAAATTTTTATGGCTGAAACCATCTGCCCATTGGACCCAAATGGCTTTGGAGGAGAAAGTAAGGCTGGTGCCTTCACACAACCCTCCCTCACTGTTATCCAATTTACTTGTGAATCATGGCATCATCTTTCTGATGTCATGATCCTTTTCAAAAACAGAGGACAACCCACAATCACACCTGTGCCTCCAAGAAAATGTAGCATTTGCAGAGGCCACACCCCAGTAAAGCCTACTTGGCAGATGGGTCAACACAGTCTGAGAGTGACCAACATGCCTCATATCCATTGGTGAGATAGGAGGATGTTTGCCCCAAGTATGTGAAGACTCCTCACCTTCCAGTGAAATGGGTAGATGAGAACAATTTGTTCCAATGGCCATGAAGGTGACTGAAGCTGGTCCTATGGAACATTTAGAGATTGGTCAGATATAGAATAAGTAAAGATCACCCACTGCATCCTGGGCCATTGACAGTCATTCCAACTTTTGTCTTACCATTGTACTTTGATGATTCTAGAAGAGAGAATGAGACTGGTCATTTTACCACTATGTTTTATATCCAATTCATGCATAAATCAAGAAGTTAAGACCTCGTATAATCAGGCCTCTTCAAGAAAAAAAAAAGCTGCACAGCATCTTTTAGGATTTGAACTCAGGTCTTTCTAACTCTAGAAATAGTTGTTTATCCATTGTATCTCTTTTCTACCTTTAATTTTTCATAGAAAGGCACTTGTAACATGTTGTGCTAGGTAATCAAATGAGTAACAAATGATATAAGGCAGTCAAAGGCCTGTGTAATCATAAACTATTTGGTAGTAAAAGTACCAGCAGCACTAACAGAAGTAGTGGTGGTGCTGCTGCTATGTATAAGGATACATGGTATTCTTGAAGTAGTCATAAAATATTATCAATCATTCTGTTTATATAAAGGGTTTACTACCAAATTAACATTTTTCTTTCTCATATTTATTTGTCTCAATTTAATATTTTCTTTTTCACAATCACTTGTAAACATTTTGACTTGAATGTTGTCTTAGGTCTTTGTAATGCTGGCAATAGATAAGTGATTCACAGTAGGTCATCACACAATGTTTTCTCTGTGTACAAAGTTCTCCGGGTTCTGTTGATTTTCCTTTGCACCAGTTCATGTAAGTCTTTCCAGATTTTCTCAAGAGCATCCTGCTTATCATTTTTATAGCAAAATAGCATTCCATTACAATTACATACAACAACCTGTTCAGCCATTCTCCAATTGATAGACATCTACTCAGTGTCCAATTCTTTGTCACAAAAAGAGCTGCTCTAAATATTATTGTGTATATTGGTCCTTTAACTTTTTATTTTCTATTTATCTTTTAACTTTGGGATACAGACTGGCAGTGATATTGTGTGGTCAAAGGGTATGCATGATTTTATTGCCTTTTGTGCATAGTTCCAAATTACTCCCCAGAAAAGTTGGATCAGTATACATCTTTGACAACAATGCATTTGTGTTTTAATTTTACCACTCTCCTTCCAATATTTATCATTTTCCTTTTCTGTCATATAAGTCAATCTGATAGCTGTGGGCTAATTGCTTAGAATAATTTTAGTTTGTACTTCTCTCATAAATAGTGATTTAGATTGTTTTCACATGCCTATAGATAGTTTTGATCACTTTGAAAATTGCTTTTTTATATCTTTTGAACATTTGTCAATTGATGAATGAATCTTATGTCTACAAATTTCACTTAGTTTTCTGTATATTTTATAAATGAGAGCTTTATCAGAAAAATCTTGATGTAAATGTATTTTCTCAATAATGATTACTATGTGTTTCCCTACATCCTATTTCTCTCTTATTTATCCTATTCTCTCTTTTTACCCTGTGCATTCTCAAAATTGTTTTGCTTCTGACTTTTACTTGCCCAATCTCTCTTCCCTTCTGTCAGTCCTCCCCTTCTCCCTTACTTAATCTCTTCTGCTTCTACTTTTCTATGTGGTGGTATAGAATTCTACACCCAACTGTGTGTGTATGTTATTCCCCTTTTGAACCAATTCTGATAAGAATAAGGTTCAAGTGTTCCCTCCTATCTGCCCGATATTTGAGGAATTCTTATTAAATTTTTGTGCCTCTTTTTTTTTTTTAAGCATTTGGTCTACTCTTTATTTTTAAGGTGTTTTCTTCAGTATTTTGTGTGCCTCCTCTATCACATTGCTTATTCTTCTTTCATTATTTTCTCCCATCACTCTCATTTCTCTTCCCAATTTTTCCTCTATTTCTCTTACTTTATTTTTAAAATTCTTTTTTGAGAGCTTCCATAGTCTGTGCTTAATTCACTTTTTTTTCCCCTTTGAGGTCCTAAATGTAGGAGTTTTGACTTTCTTCTGTTGTTATTAGTTGTTTTTTTTTTTTTATTTTCCTTGTCAGCATAGTAACTTTCAACAATCTGTATTATTTTCTACTGTTAACTAGTTTCTCCAACTATTTCTTGACTTTTAACTCTGTGCTAAAGTGGAGGGGATCACACTAAGCTTCAGGTTTTGTTTTGTTTTTTGTCTGTTTTTTTGTTTGTTTGTTTAACTGTTTTCAGATTTAATTCTTGGGACCTATATATTTTTGGTTCTTCCAATATGGAAGGGAGATGTTTACTACTCTCCTGTATCATACACTGGTCTGTGAGGGGCCACAAGCCCTCTTTTTCATCTTGGAACTGTGACCAGGGTCCCAGTTACCCTGAAGATGCAACCTCCGGTGTGCTAGTGCACCAATTCACCTTGGGACTGAGAAACAGGACTGCAACCCAAATCCAAGTATCATATGACAGAATTCTTTCCACAAAGGTATGAAATGGATCCCTGTAATGCTCTTCTCACCAGCCATCTGACCCACTTACCTTCTATTGGCTGAGAAGTCCAGAAACCTCCATTGAAGCAACTGATTCAGTCACACACACACACACACACACACACACACACACACACACACACACATCAACAATGTAATATTCACAATGCCTACAGCAACTATAAATATGCTGATATGGTTATTAATCACAAAATATACCAGGCTCTCTACATGGGGGATAAAGCTAGATCATTTATTAAAATACCAGAAAACTGGTACTTTATTAGAAAGTACCTATACTAGATAATACTAGAAAGTCAAAGCCATCACAGTAGTTATGAAATTGGCAAATGTAGTTGATGTAGTAAACATTCTCAAGCCTTCAAAACAGAACAGGCTACCTCAGCCAAAGGTCCTCCTCTCCCCACTCACAGCAACTGCTCATCCTCCAGGAAACATGTTCCCAGAAGCTCCGGCCCTCCCGCACTTACCATCCCTGGCAATCCTCTTCAGGAGTCCTTAGCAGAAATTCTGGCTGGCTAAAAAAAAAAAAAAAAAAGAGTTCTTGCCTCTGCCTTTGTTTCGGCCACTACCATTGCTGCTGCTGCCACCACTGCCACCACTGCTGGCGCTGCCAGTCACTGCAAGCTTGGCTTCTGCTTCTTCTTGCCCCACCCCTTCCTGCCACATCAGCAAGTCCAATGGGGCAAATCCAATGAGGCATGGAAGATCTTTAAATCCCATAACCCTTACACACACACACACACACACACACACACACACACACACACACACACACATGCACACACACACACACACACACACACATCTCTCCCCCAAGTCCTGTTCCAGGTTTACTGGGGTCCACTCTCACTAGTGTGGCCTGTGCTAGACTGTTCTCCACTCTTACACTGGGGCAGGAATCCTTTCCCATTGATTTTCTGAATTGTCTTAACCAGTAAAATTCTTTCACTCCCTCCTTTTATGTGTTCTACTGCTTTAGAATTTGACTTGAGGCTTTATTTAATGTTTTTTGGAGTGTTTTATGGGAAAACTCAGCTGAGTCCTTACCTTTTCTCTGCTGTATTGGCTCCCAAAATTAAAATTTCAATAAAATGAGAACTATTGCATTTATATATGATGCATATCTTTTATTTTTAAAACCTTAATTATAACATTTTCTTCTTTCCAAAAGATGACATAAGAGGAAAATAAAAAAGAAGAAAACAAAACAACAGAGCAAAATTAATCAATTTTTAAAACATGAATTCCTCCCCTCCCCTTCTTAATTTTTATCATCTCTACCCACTTTTATCTATTATGTATTTCCCCTAATATTTCCATTTTGGATAACAGATTCTTTACCCAATTGTGTATATTCTTCCCTCTTAGAGATAATTCTGATGAGACTGAAGTTCAAGCATTGTCTGCCATTCCCCTCCAAGTTTTCACTCAACTGTAAAAGTTTGTTTCCCCTATTGCATCATCTAATTTTACCCCTTCATTTTTTGATATTATTTCAACATAATTAACCTAAACACATGCAGTCTTTATATGCAAACTAGTATTGACTGCCCCAATATTCATTAAGTTCTTAGGAGTTATATGTATGCTTTCCCATATTGAAATGCAAAGAGTTTAACCATAGCAATTCCCTTATTATTTCTCATTCATTTTTATATTTTATTCACCTAGTGAGTCTTGTGTTTGAATGTCAAATTTAATATTCAGCTCTTTTTTCTCTAATCAGGAGTGTTTGTAACACTTCCATTGCATTAAATATACATTTTTCATCTGAAGAAATTAAATTTTTCTGGGTAGACTATTCTTAATTACAATCCTAGCTCTTTTGCCTTCTGAAATGGTAGTACATGCCCTTCCCTCCTTTAAAATGGAAGAAACTAGATCTTGTGTGATTCTGACAGTGGCTCCATAATATTTGAATGGTTTATTTCTAACTTCCAGAAGTATTTTCTCTTTGAACTGAGAACTCTGTAATGTGTTTTATAATATTCCTGCTGTTTTTCATTTTGGGATCTCTTCAAGTTAATAATTGGTCAGTTTAATCCAATCTTATAAATGCCCTTGCCATAAGTAACAGAGTTGATCAGATGCACTATCATTTTCAAGTGTGATTTATGATTCAGGTAACATCAAAAATCACTGCAATTACACAGCTTTCATAACTTATGTATATTACCAAATCACTGTTATTAAAAATAGCAGTATTCATTTGAATAAGTAATGGAATATAAGTGAATTCTTAACTCCCTCCTCCTTCTATTCTTGTTTTTATATCTAAGGTGATTTTACAACATTCCATGTGATTTGTCTAAATTAATCAAATCTTTTCTAAATTAAATTTAACTTTTAAAGAGTGTTTATTTAAAGATGAAATAAAATGTCAAAATATAAATTTGTTTGATTAAACAGAAAAGAAAAATCTGACTCATCACATCCACTATAAACAAATATAATTATACTTATTTCCCTAGTATTCATTGACTATGGTATCAAATCATTCTGTTTCAAACTTAATAAGGGCCTAATTAAAAGTTTTTCAACCATATCTCTGTAGGGGTCCCGATACTATTTGAGGCATGTAAATAATAAAGTCCTATGATCTATGTGGAGTCTTTGGGGTAAAAATAGAAAATCTGGGGTGGCTAGGTGGCAAAGTGAGTAGAGCATTGGCCATGGAATCAGAAGGACCTGAGTTTAGGTCAGGCCTCAGACACTTAATGCACACACAAACAAAAACCTAGGCATGTGACCTTGGGCAAGTCACTTAACCCCAATTGCCCTCCAAAAACCAAAAAGAAAAGAAAAGAAAAGAAAAAATCTGACGAAAAATTTATGCAAAAAATAAACTAAAACCTAAGCTGAGTGATCACATATAGTAATGTTAATAGAAATTATTATCTCTGAGAAACTTCATTTTATTATCAGTAATTCATTTGCATGCTATTAGGATTAAGAAGTTCTCCTTCATATTTTCCAACACCAGTGTTTGGTTTTTTTGTTTGTTTGTTTTAGTTTTAAACACGCCCCGATTTGAGGTGGTAGCTTTCTTAGATAACCAGAATCTTCTTCCTTCCCAGACTTGACTAGAGAAATTGAGACAATATCCAGAGGAGAATCATCTCCAACAAGATAAATATAAACAATTAAATTTAATTCAAGACTATGACTAAGATTCTTCTTTAGTGACTTATAAAAAAAAGACTGTTAGGATTGAAATTTGCATTCTTACTCTTTCATAATTTACAATAAACAAAGAGGAATAAGATATTATTTATAAAATGCACTGGAAAAAGTGAATCTCTAAATAAAACAGGAAGTTATTTAAAATCTCAAGTTCATGAAAATGTTTTTGATAAAAAGAAAATTATGAAGTCACAGATTCATAAGATGTAGTAATATTTTAAAAAACTTTTGTATACTCTTTAATGAACATCATAGTAGTCATGATTCAAGAGAAAATCTTTCAGTGTTACTTATTTTATTACTAAATAGTGAATGAATGTATTTAGTGTAATGCCATCATTATAAATATAGTATTAATCTATAATATTTGTACTAACATTCCCAATATTCAAGGGATTAAAATATTTCTAATAAAAACAGAAGCTAGCTTTATCATAAATGAAGTTTTCTTAAAATTAAGGAATAGTTTTTATTTTTATATCTTCATGCTACTAAATAAAGAAAAAAGTTGTGTTTAGGTGAAACTATTTTAACATGTATATCCATTATTATTACTTTTTAGGTGTTATATTTAAAATAATACTAAACTCAAAAAACTTCTATAACGAGCATGTGTTTATATTAGTTAATGAGAATAAATAGTTTTCTTTCTTTTACCATCTTTTACAAATATCATAGAAATATTCTATTATTACAAATAGTCATGTGTATCAGATCAGCAGAAAACACATCTTTGTTCCAAAGATGTTTTGGTGCATATGGTTCTCATAACAGCACTTTGAATTATCTCTTAGTTCAAAATAATTTTGAAATACTATATACAATTTCAGATTACCCAAACTGTATATTATATAGCAACACATTTTCATAGGTTTTGTGTTTGGAAGAGATATGCAAAGAAAAGGAGAATGGCTCTAAGAATAGAGAACAACTGGTAATAAATGTGACCCAATTGCAAAGAGGCCTGAAGAGTGCTGATTTTTAGCTAGATACTGAAAATAGTAAGGGCCTGGCAGTAGGGAAAAAAGTGGAATTACTTCTTAATCCAGTTAAACTATGGATAACTACATTTATAGCATGATGAATTGTTATTTCTGTTTCTTCTCAACCAAGTGGAGGGTACTAGGAACAGGTACAATACAATTATAATTTATTAGAATATTTTATTGGACCTGGCAAGGAACAGGGGATGAGGACTGGAGGGACAGAAAGTAGACAGGCTAAGGTGAATAAACTGATGGGAGAGAAGACACTAATTCAATGACTCCAGGCTTCTGGATTAATGACCTTTCTCTCAGCCACGGTTGGAAAGGGTTCAGAAGAGTTGCAAAAAACGTCAAGAAATTGGCTCTGCCTGTTACACACACACACACACACACACACACACACACACACACACACACACACACACACACTTTCCTAATTTCCCTAACAAAACTAAATTGGAGAAGTGAGGAGAAATAAAATTAATCATTATTTCTTTATCCTCTTCAATCAAATGACACACAGATTAGATTATATAGATTATTTGTCATTATCTGTATCAGTTCCTCTTTTCTTTTTGCTTCTATGAGTAATATTTATTTATTTTTGTTTTGATTAATTTATTTGTTTACTTTTAGTTTACAAGATTCAGTTCCACAGTCCCTTGAGCTTCTAATTTTCTCTCTGTCCCTCCCTCACCTTCCCCTCCCCCCTGCCATGGAGGCATACAATCAAGTATAGGATCTACAAATCCTTTCACATTAGATATTAGTCAGGTTATAAAGAAGCACTGTAACAGATGGAATGAATAATGGGGAAGAGGAAATGAAACCAACCAAGAAAAAGAAAAGAGAGCAGGTAATTTGCTTCAATCTGCATTCAAACTCTGCAATAAATCTTTCTCTGAATGTAGACATCTCTCTCCATCAAGAGCCTTTTGATGTTGTCTTATAACCCTGCATTGCTGAGACGACTCCAGTCTATCAAAGTTGGTCGTCACACATAAGCCATGTTGTTAACTGTGTACAAATTTCTCCTGGTTCTGCTCTTCTCACTCAACATCGGTTCATATAAGCCTTTCCAAGTATATATGAAGTCTGTCTGCTTCTCATTTCTTATAGCACAATAGTATTCCATTACATTCATATGCCACAACTTGTCGCACAATTCCCCAATTGATGGGAATCTCCTTAATTTTCAGTTTTTGCCATCACAAAAAGAGCTGCTATAAATATTTTTGTACATATGGGCATTCCTCTTACTTCTATGATCTCTTTGGGATACAACCCTAGAAGTGGTATTGCTAAGTCAAAGGGTATGAAATAATTTATAGCCTTTTGGGCATTTTTCCAGATTGCTCTCCAGAATGGTTTAATTAGTTCACAATTCCAGCAACAATGCATTAGTGTTCAAATTTTTCCACATCCTCTCCAAAATTTTCCAGTTTTATCATCTTAGCCAATCTGACTTGTAAGATAATGTACCTCAGAGTTGTTTTGATTTGCATTTCCCTAAACAATAGTGATTTAGAGCATTTTTTCATATGCTTATATATATATGTGTGTGTGTGTGTGTGTGTGTGTGTGTGTGTGTGTGTGTGTGTGTGTGTGTGTGTGTATATATATCTTTAATTTCCTTCTCTGAAAACTGGCTATTGTATTTTAACCAATAATCAATTAGGGAATGACTTGTATATTTTATTTTATTTTTTTATCAAATACTTTATTAACTTCTAGTTTCCATTATTCATTTCCACAAGATTCTGAGTTACGAATTTTCTCCCTATTTTCCCCTACCCACCACCCCAAAACAGTGATCCCACTGGATCTACCCTCCTCCAATATGCTCTCTCCCATATCTTCTCCCATACCGCTGCCAACTTTCCACTACAGCATGGTGGATCTCTAGGATCCGGTTACATGTAAAATGTTTTATTTGATTACATGTAAAATATCTTATTTCCCAGTTACATGTAAAATAATATTAATAATAGTATATATGTATTTAAGCATTTGATTTTAAAACTTTGAATAGCAGATTCATTCCCTTTCTCCCCTGTCACCCACCATTCCTGGTAAGATAAGCAATTCAATATAGGTTGTGCATGTGAAGCTTTTCAAAACATTTCTATAGTGGATATATTGTAAAAGACTATATTTCCCTCCCTCCTATCCCATCTCATACTTGTTCTATTCTCTACTTTGATCCCGTCCCATTTCCAATGTGGGTGTTTCCAACTTCCCTCCCCCACTGCCTGCCCTCCCTTCCATCATTCCCCCTCTCATCCCCTCCCCCCTACTCTCCTGTAAGTTGATACGCCCTATTTAGTTTGTATGTCATTCCCTCCCTAAGCCAAATTCAATGAGAATAAGGTTGACCCATTCCCTTTTTCCTTCCTGTTCTTTCCCTCCATTGTAACCATTTTGCCTTGCCTCTTCTAAAAGACATAGTTTATCCATTCTGTTTCTCCCCATCTTCTCTCATTATATCCCTCTCTCACCTCTTAATTTCAACATTTAAATACCATCCCTTCCTATTAAATTGGTCCTGTGCCCTCTATGTATAGCTGTACAAATATATAAAAAACATTCACATATGTATTCATACGCCCGTTGTAATGGGAATGTAAATTTTTAAGATCTTCCCTGGCCCTAGGCCATTTCATAGGCTTAAGAGCACCTAGAGCCTGTGGTGTGAGGCTTGTTTTTCAGGAGATACTTTGTGATTGGGCATGTGGGTCAAGAAAGATGTTACATTTTTTGGTTCCAGGTGAAGCCTATAAGCCCTCATGGGAGTCTTTGATTTGGGGCTCCCTTTGAGAAGTGTTTTGTGATTTGACCTGATGAGACTCTGGGCAGCCGTTGAGAGTCCCCAGGCTTTGAAAAACCAAGCTGTTGATGCTTCCCTCTCTGGTAAATGTGATTAGATATGGATGTATGTAATGGTCAGATACTATGGAGGTCTGTTTGCTTGATCTGTTTCTTGATCTTGTAACTTCTGTCTGTATACTCTGAAGTATATGTATATGTATATGTATATGTATATGTATATGTATATGTATATGTATATGTATATGTATATGTATATGTATATGTATATGTATATGTATATATGTGTGTGTGTGTATTTGATTGATTAAAGTATGCTTGACAACAGATTTTGAGTTGCATTGCTTTAGCAAAGCAAATCTAAGAAGCTGTTTTGGCAGCCACCCTGGGGATGCTGGATGGCACGTTGCTATAGCCATATACCTTCCTATATAGACATATATGTATGTATGTATGTATGTATGTATGTATGTATGCGTGTATATGTGTATATATATATGTGTGTGTGTGTATATATATGTATGTATGTATGTATTTACATTTCTATTCTCTTCAACTATTCTCAAACTGAGAAAAGTTTCCTAAGTTACAATTACTGTTTTTCCATGAAGGTATGTAAATAGTTCAACTTTGATAGGTTCCTTATGATTTTTTCCCTGTTTATATTCTCATACTTCCCTTGCTTCTTGTATCTGAATGTCAAATTTTCTATTCAACTCTGGATTTTTCATCAAGAATGCTTGAAAATGCACTATTTCACTGAATGACTATATTTTCCCCTGAAACATAATAGTCAATTTTGATTGGTAGGTGAGTTGATTTTCGTGCCAGCTCTTTTGAACTCCAGGAATATCATATTCCAAGCCCTTCAATCCCACTGCCAAGCTGCCAGATACTTTTTATTCTGATTGTGTTTCCACAATATTGAAATTGTTTCTTCTTGGTGGCTTAAAATATTTTCTCCTTGATCTGGGAATTCTGGAATGTTGCTATAATATTCCTAGGAGTTTTCTATTTGGGATCTTTTTCAGGAAGTGATTGGTGGATTCTTTCAACCTGTATTTTGCACTCTATTTCTAAAACACCCAGGCATTTTTCCTTAAGGTTTTCTTAAAAGATGATTCATAGGTTCTTTTTTTTTTTTTTTTTTGATCATGGCTTTCAGGTAGTCCAATAAATTTTAAAATATCTCTCCTGGATCTATTTTCCAGGTCAGTGGTTTTGCCATGAGATAGTCCACATTGCCTTCTATTCTTTCATTTGTTTGGATCTGTTTAGCAGCATCTTGATTTTTCATAAAGTCACTAGATTCCATTTGCTCCAGTCTAACTCTGAAGGAATAATTCTCCTCAGTGAGCTTTTGAAATTCTTTTTCCATCTGGCAAATTCAGCTTTTTAAGGCATTCTTCTCCTCATTGTCTTTCTGAGCCTCTTTTGCCCTTTGAGTTAGTCTATTTTTTAAGGTTGTTATTTTCCTCATTCAGGCTGTTGACTGTCATTTCATACTTTTCTTGCATCTTTCTCATTTCTCTTCCAAATTTTTCCTCCACTTCTTTTATCTGCTTTTTAGTGTCCTCTATGGCTTGTAACCAGCTCATATTTTCATTTGGGGCTTTTCATGCAAGTGTTCTGACCTCCCAGGCCTCTTCCTGTCCCATGTTTCAATCCTCTTTGCCCCCAAAATAGGAGTCTAATATTGAATTTTTCTGTTTATTTTGTTCCCTTTGCCTAGGCATGTTGCCACTCAATTACTTGATTTTTGGGCTTGTTGCCACAGTAGGACTCTTCCACCAGCCAGGGGAGATTCAGTCCCAAATGCTGGGATTTTCTCAGCTGCCAGAGGTATTAGTGGGTTGCCCTCTGTGACGCCTCGACAGGCTCTGGCAAGCTGGTCACACACCCCAAGACCTCCACCCGAGACCACAATCCAGATCCAAGAAGGTCAAAGCAAGAGCTATTATCCCCCAGACTGATTGCTGGATCCCCCTACAGTCCCCTGGCCAGGAGCTTAAGCTGCAGCATGTCAGGCTTTGCCGTGGCAAATCAGTGGCTTCTCACCCCCAGGGAAATAAGCTGACACCCTCCCAAGTACTGGTCCCAAAGTCCACTGGACTGTGACCTCTCACTTTGTTCTTGACATCTATGTATTGGTAATTCTGGAAACTCCACAGTTGCTTGTGTTCTGGAGTCCCTACAGCTGGTTTCTGGTCCGGCCACCCTGATGTTAAAAACTCTGCTCACAGGGGCCTGGTCTTGGCTCCCAGAGTGCTGTGGTGGCTGCTGGACTGCCAGGCTTTCCTCAGGGGGAGGTTAGCTTCTCTTTGTCATTTTATGGGTTCTGTAGCTACAGAGTTTGTTCAGAATCCCTGTTTACATTAATTTGGAAGTGGTGGAACTGGAGCTGTGGGGAAATGCTATTACTGCTCTGCCATCTTGACTCTGCCCCACATAGCTTTTTTTTAATTGACACTCTAGAGTTATCTAAGTACATTGTCATGCAGTCTGAAACAATATTGTAATTTTGTACACACTTTGGCTATGTTTATTTCCTCAATTTTTGTTTTCTTTGATGTTCCTAGCATTTTAAACAATTTATCTACTAACAAGGATAACAATGAGCATTCTTGATTTAGTTCTGATTATATTGATAAGTATGTAGTTTATAAGCATTACAGATAATTGTTGCTCTTGGTTTGAGATAAATATTATGTATCATGTTAGGGAAAGATCACTTTATTATTATGTTTTCAAATGTTTTTAACAGGATTTATGATTGTATCTTGTAAAAAAAACTTTTGTACATAGTGATATAATCATAGCATGCAGATTGTCCTTTTTAATATATTTACATATTTTTGGAGGTTACCTAATATTGAACCAGCCCTTGATTAATGTTGTCAATTCCACCTTAGAATGCATAATCTTTATTCTATGTTTCAGTAGTCTAATTGCTAATATTGTATTTAATTTTTTGCATCCATATACATCAGGGTTGTTGATTTATTATCTTCATTTTCCTGTATTTAGATATACAATCATATTTGTGTCATAAAAGAAATTTATTAGACCCCCATCTTTACCTAATTTTCTAAATGTGCAATATTTTCATTAATTATTTCTTAAAATGTTTAACCAAATTCACATTTAAATAAAGCTGGTTATTCTATTCCCTTTTGGGAGTCAATTTATGGTCTGTTCAATTATTTTTTTTTCTAAGATTGTTTTATTGACATCCTTTCTGCCATGATCTGTTAATCTAGGCAATGTGTGTGTACATTCAAGCATTTATATCCATATATCTATACACATGAATATACATGACATGTGAGTGGATAGTATACACACATCTGAAAGTTCAAGTTAATATATAAAATTATATATGTGTACATACATGTGCATGCATGTGAATGTATGCACACTATCTATAAATATGGATATTAATACATGTGCATGAACACCTATTATTTGCCAAAAACTTTACTTAACACTGGGAATACAAAGAAAGTCATGACCATTCCTGATCTCTAGAAACTCAGTGTCTAATAAAAGAGACATAATGAAAATGACTATGTACAAATGGTAAGTGAATATAGAAAATATAGATGATTTATAGCAATAAGAAACTAGATTTAAGGGATATTTGAAAATGCTATATAGACTTGAATTTTACATAGGCATACACATATATACATTTAGGTTTGAATAAGCATGTGTGTTTTTATAAATAGATTTATACATATATATTTATACACATACATTCATATATGTGTGTATTATTTAAAATGAGAAGGAATTCAATTAAAATTAATTCATCTTTGTATGGCAATCCTATGAAAGCTATGTGTTCTGACATCCTTTTGGGAGAGATGGTGTCAGATAATTTATAGTGTTCTTTATATTTCTCCTACTGTGCTGATTGTGTAGAGACATTTCAGGAACCTTTCTATAATTTTCTTTCCCACATAGCTCACACAAACTTTTAGTGCCAGTGAATTTGGAGGTTCTCCAAGATAAGGTTAAGTCCAGACATTACAAATTTGCTCAGTTTGATATTTTATCCTTTTACTGTGGACTTACATAAAATATAATTTAATATATAGACACATAAATTTATGAATAAAAGAAATACCCAATTCTCAAAATAACCATTTTATTGTTAAAAAGTTAATGTAGTTTATTTTAACTTTTTTCTATAGGTTTTTCCTTAGACATTGGGATTCTTTTTTTTTTTAATTCTAAATTGATTAATCACCATTATAGCCACCACATTTATCATATATGCATTAAGAATGTTTAACTCACACAGGACATAAATAGAGTCAGGAAACTAAGAAAGGTTAATTTCTTGCTAATATCTATATTTGCCTCAGGCAGAACCTCCCCTTCCCATTATTACTATTGCTTTAGATTATTCATATGGTATTATTTTAATGCAAATATCAAAATGCATAAAAGAAAAGTTGAGGAAATATAACTCAGACACTAAATTATTTCAAAGCCAACTGCTGAGAGCTAAAAAGATTTAGATTATCAATGATGAATATGTTATTGACAGGTAACTAAATATCTCATAGAGCCTTTTGCCATAAGTCAACTGCTCACTTCAGTTTGTAAATGAATCATATAATGTATTTTTTCTTTAGCACTGAAGGAAATGATCATTGAAGTAAGGCTCATTGTCAGATTTCTCTAATGCAGATGGAAGTATACTTGGAAGTGATAAGGCTAAATCTATGAGACTTCACTGCGTGGAAATATTTAGTGGTATACCCTTGAGGCTTTTTTTCTATTGCTAAGACAGTGTTACTGAGAGCACTAGGATGAGTGAATTCCTTCCAAACTTCTCTTCAGGCCTCTTAAATTATTGGTTTAGTTACAACCTGGAAATTGCCATTTCAAGTGCAATATCTCCATCTCTTCAGGACTGAAGATAAAGAAGAGAAAGTTCTCACTATCTAAATGTTTCACACATTCTGGTGGTTCAACATAAACTGAAAGGATTTCTATTAAGAGACATAAGAAGAGAGCAGCTAGGTGGCCCAGTGAGTAGAGCACCAGCCCTGGAATTTGGAGGAGCTGAGTTCAAATCTGGCCTCAGACACTTAAAACACACACACACACACACAAACACACACACAACTAGCCAGGTGACCTTGGGCAAGTCATTTAATCCCAATTGCCCTCGAAAAAAAAAAAAAGAAAGATAAGAAGAAGAAAAAATCCTTAGTGTGTGCCGTACCATTGAAGTCAAATAATCAGTGAAGCTTTCAACCTGATTTGTAGGTAAATATTCTTATATATGTTTTCTCCACTTATTAGAATGTATCAGATTTGAAGAACGGTGCTTAGTACAATGGTTTGCTTGCAATAAGCACTTTGCAAATGTTTCTTAAATTTATACAATTTAATTAGTGTTTTTATTAATAATTATTATATTGTGAGCTCCTTGAGCACAAAAACTATCTTTTTTTTTCCTTTTTTTGGATTCCCAGCACTGAGGAGAGTGGTACATAGTAAGGGCTTAATAAGTACTACTACTACTATTACTCCTCCTCCTCCTCCTCCTCCTCCTTCTTCTACTACTACTACTACTACTACTATTACTACTACTACTACTACTACTACTACTACTACTACTACTACTACTATTTCTTATGATTATTAGGATTATTATGTTTCTATATATTTTAAAGCTGGTTGCCTTCACCTCTCTTTCTATACATACCTTACCATCTTTCCTTTTAGTCTCTAAGAATACTTGTCCTTTATTTATTAAATTGTATCATCTGTATGCATTTAAACCCAACTTCTAACAGTTGAAGAATCTTACATGCCTTTTTAAAATTAATTTTCTCTATTTCCATTATTTGCTTCTCCTTCTACATTCATCCACACATAGGTCTTTACCTTCTCAAGTCAGCAAGATCCAAATTTTTATAATTTTATTTCCCTTCTTTGATACTATATTCTCTCACCTTCCTTTTTTCCATCAATTTGAACTATTATACAAATATTGCTTCCAAAATTTCTCCTCCTTTGATATTTATTTATTATAATTTATATATACATGCACAATTCAATAACACATATATATGCACATGGAAAATACACCCATATTCACATACTTATATATATATATATGCACATATACATAATATACATCCTTTCATAAACACAGTACACATATGCATATACATAAATGTAAGTACATGTGTATATATGTGTGAATTTAGATATAATGTTACAGATAGATAAAACCTGGCTTCCAATCACCCCCTTGGATATACTGTGAACTCTGTCCAAAGGCAAATTCATCATTTGCACTCTCAATACCAATTTCTTTACCATTCAAACTCTACTGCAGAGAGTGCAACTATGATGGACTGGCCACATTTTACCAATGCCAAATATATATTTGTTTAAAAGACAATCATATAGAGAACTCACACAGAGGAAACAATCACACAGAAATTAGTAGAAATGATACAAGAACACTCTCAAGATCTCTGAAGAATTTTGTTATTGATTGTGAGACATGAAAGACGCTGGCAAAGGACTACCAAGCATGGCATGCCTGCATCAAAAAAGTCCCTATGTTCTATGAGTAAAGCAAAAGTGCAGTAGCTCAAAAGAAACATGAGATGCACAGATTTAGAGACATCTCCATTACAAATATTTACATAGACTATTTGTTCTCAACCTGAGGTAGAGCCTGCTGACCTCTATTGGTCTGATGAGACACAATCAGACCTAATGGATATTGATTCTAAAACAGTGATGTCATTTTGGTTCTCTTCCAGAACAAAGGACATCAATAAAACCAAATCCATTTTTTAAAATGATAACACAATTTCCTTGTAAAGTAGAGTTGAAATGCTGAAGTCCTTAAAAACTTATGGCACCCTTTTATTTGCTTGTTTTTTTTTGTTTGTTTGTTTGTTTGCTTTTGTCTTTTTGGAGGGGGGAAAAGCAGGGCAGTAGGGGATAACTGGCTTACCAGGGTCACACAACTAGTATGTCTTAAGTGTCTGAGGACAGATTTGAACTAAGGTTCTCCTGACTTCAGAGCTGATGCTCAATTCACTATTTCTTCTAGTGGTCCCTTATGGTACACTTTTGCCTCCTGTGCTTAATGGGTTCTATCTTATCTCCCTTCAAAATCTCTTTTAGCCTCATCACTTTTCTCTTTTCCTACACTCATATAGTTATAATTTTAAAATGGAATTACCTTAGAATTCTCCTGCTTTGTTTTCTTGACCCAGTATTTCCTCCAGTCTTGTTTTTTATATCTTGTTCTGTTCAAGAATTTGAAATGTTCGCTCCTTGAAACCATAGACCTGCTTTTCCTTCACCTCTCATGTCTTGCAGTTTCTCATTCTAGCATGCTTGCTATACTTTCTATTTTTCCACATTTTATAAATCCTGAATATATACATTGTTAGTCTCTGACTTTTCCTCCTACTAACACACTGTGAAGTTCACTTTCAAAAATGCTGCTGTGATCAGGCTTACAGCCAACTAACTGGGATACAGTATTAGAGCACCGGGGCTAAAGTCAATAAGATCTGTCTTCAATTTCACCCTCAGACACTTACTAGCTATGTAACTATGGTCCTATCACTAAATGTCCTTCTGCCTTGGGTTCCTCAATGGTAAAATGGGGACAATTATTGTATTTATCTCATGGAATTGCCATGAAGATAATATGAAGATCAGATGAGAAAATATATGTAAAGGACTGACAAAAATATCTGGCACATAATAGGTACTTAATGAATGCTTATTCCTTTGTTTTCCCTTCCCCCCATGACCAAAATCTTTAACCTTCAGCCTACTGTTTCATGTACTTACAATGTTAATTTGTATAAAATAATTCTATTCCAGAATTTATTATAGTTATAAATTGACCTATTTTCAAACTCTCCTCAGCTAGGTTAGGACATTAATTTGTTAACAGCAAAAACAATAATAGCAAGCAACAAAATGATCATGTCTGACAATGGTTGAAACTATGTCCCCAAGTTATCTGATATCTTTGTTCCAAAAGAACAAATGTTTTATTATTTGATCCCAATAAAATTTGTTTGTTTTTATTCAGAATTCAAGTGCTTTTTGACCTTTTAATTTAATTGTTATATTCATTAGGTATATAGTTACTTTATATTCTGCTTATTTCACTCTGCTCAGCTCATGAAATTCGCATATTTCTCTGAATTCTTCATCTTTAAATCCATTATTCCCCTGTCAATAGAGTTCAATTTTATTTTCTGTTATTTTTATAATAAATAATACACTTTTAGGTATCTTAGAATACAGTTGACTTATTTTTTTTCCATTTTTGGAAAGGGAACATTAACTTTTTGTTCAGTAATTTTCTATTTTATGCCTACATCAAGGTATTTGCAGATTGATTTTTGATCCTTTGTGAGGAAATATCCTGTGTGATTTTCTGCTATTCTCCTATATAGCTTATTTTAAAATTGTTCTTTGGGCAAGGAAATTATTTGGAAATTCGAGATGATTTTTTTTATTTTTCCCAAAACATTAACTGTTTTGCACTGATAATTCTCTAAGAAATAATAATAGAATCAATGTACATTATCAAATCAATTTCTCATTTTGAGGGATGGATTGTGGGGAGATTCTCAAAATATCAAGTTTGATCTACTATCATCATTTACACTATTTTTTATCATTTTTATACTTTCATCCAAATTAGCATTATTTTTTTACCTGTCTATAACAAGGCAACGATCTGAATATATTGATTCTCAGGTAACATCTACAATGATAAATAAGT